>VZTH01005089.1:94285-167914 GCA_013397815.1 Aleadryas rufinucha
GGTGCCGGTGCCGGTGGCCGTGGCCGTGGCTGGGGCTGTGGCCGTGGCGGGGCGGCCCCGGGGCCCCGCTCGGGCTCGGCCCCTCACCCTCCCTCCTCTGCCTCCGCAGGACCCGCAGAGCCCCGAAGCGGAGCAGTTTCGCCTGGCGGCCGGGCAGATCCCGGAGGTGCCCTTCGGCCTGAGCAGCAGCGCCGCCGTCCTGTCCCACTACGGCGTCTCGGCGAACACTGTCACGCTGTTCCGCAGGGTGCGTGGGCCCGCGGCGCGCCGTGGGGGGCAACACGAGCAGCTCCCTCCCCGGGAACACGCTGCCGGGCAAAAACCTGCATCTCCAGCATAAGCGTCTGGTCCCGGGTCCCCCAGCCCGCTGGTGTGGGTGGGAGAGGTTCTAGGACCAGTGCTTACAATGGTAAAAAGCGTAAAACTCATCTCTCCTTAGGGCAAGCCAAAAATAGGGTTGTCACTGGCAGTCAGGCTGCCTGCCCACCTCAAAGTACATCCCTCTTCCTGCCCCAGAGAGGGCTTTTGCTTTCCAGTTGGAGTGCCTGTCACTGAGACATGGAGCATTAATTACCCCCGGTAAGATTCTCCTGTTTAGGTGTTTGTCCTATGGATCTGGTTCAGCACCCAGTGCTCTGCAAAGAGCAATGCCTATGTTTCTACATGACCTGCCCGGAGCTTGGCATTAACTTGGATAGAGTTTCTGTGGTTTTGGAAAGAGTCCTGAGACACATGAAAAGCGTCTAGCGTCCATGTTACAATGGATCAACACAGCAGGCTTGATACCAGAACTTGGCAAGTGTCACTTCAGGCAGGCAAAGCTGTCTCCTAGGGTACAAAACTTTTCCATCATGACAGAAAACAGATCCAGACTAGGGCTCTGCAGCTAAGAGATGCTGTGCCACACTGTGGTTTGCAGACTCATTTCCTAAATACGCTTTAGGCGTTAGAAATCTTGCTTTGGAGTTTCTTAGAGATGGATGCTGGGCAATATCAAATCTCTGTTGACTCCAGCTCTAAGTGCTGGTGCCTCAGTGTAGCTATGTTTGCTGAAATTTAAGATGATGGTACTGGGAAGAGCCATGTACTTGCTGCAAGAGTAACGAGAAAAGCTAAGAGCAAGTATTCTACTGGTTATGTCAATTGCCTTGTGTTGCCCCTTGTCACACAAGCGTGGCAGTTGAAAACTGCAGAGGTAGGTGTGTCTGAAGAGGAAAGGGGCCCCAGGCAGCATAAGATGTCCTAAAAGCCAGTGAAGTGTTGTGACACCAGTCCTCTAACTGCTTGAGGTGGGGAGAAATGGATACACACTACATGTTCTAGGGAAACTAAATATGACAGCTTGGCCAAGTTCTATATCCAGGTTGTACAAAGATTGGGCAAAGACAGTTTGTTCTCTTTTTTCCCCTCATCATTTCCTGCACCATGTTTACCACTGATATTATCCAAGTAATTAAAAAAAGAATGATCTAAGAATGAGCAATAAGTAGGCAGGTCCTTTTATTTAACCTTTTATTTGCTAGATGTTGCAATCTCAAACAACACCCATTTCAATTTTGGTTCCTAGTCATTGTGGGTTTTTTCCAAAAATATTGAAAAGATCCTTTGTTTTTGCACTGTGGCAGATAGTGAGAATGACTGCACTGGGAGAGAGTTTGATAAAAGAAAGTGTTTGGATTGTTGGAATTTGTATTATATTGAATATTCTTTCTTCGGAGTCCAGTTTTTGCAACTGAACTCTTGTTCAATAGGGAAGAAAACAGCCAAGAAAATAATATACTAGTCAGGTTCAAACGTGGTTGACAATTCACTTGTCTGATTGTCAGTTTTTCTTAAATTATCAGACACATTGTTTTTCCTTTTATCCTGTGCTGAATAATGTGTAGGAGTAAGGGGTCAGAGATAAAAAGGACTTTTGAAAGAATGGATACAGGAACTTGGAATCAAGTACTCATTTGAAGGATACAAAGATGCGTCACCAGGATAGAAGTGAATCAGAGGCATAAATTAATTTTTTCTTTGCCTTTGCAGTGTATGAAACACATATAATGCTTACAAGTTTAAACCATAATTACAGTAGTAGGAGGGACTATGTCAACTGGTGAGACTTCTTTGTATATAGTGGAAAGAAACTGATTTATTCTAGTAAGAAATCCTGATAGACCAAAAAAGAACATAATTAACAGATGCTAACAACCTAATTATGTGGAGTGATAAAGACATTTTGACTAGAGCTTCAACTATTAAATGCAGGCTATTTTCCAGCCTTATTTTCTTAAAAACATGAATTTTGAGTGCAAATTCAAGATGTTATTATCACTGAATGGAGATCAGATGCTTTCAGAAGCCCATGAAAGTCAAGAGAAGACTTTCTGTAGAGGCCAGGCTGCTTTAGATTGGTTCCCAAGGCCTATCTGATCTCACCCGCCCAGGTGTTGCACTGCCCTCATCTTTACTTGAGCAGAGCTGCCCTTTCATGTTATGCAGGAGGAAAATCTGTGAGAGGAATCAGGCCACACAGTTTGAAAAGCACCAGCTTGTGTTGTCAGACAGGGCGGGTGGCTGGTATCAAAGACCTTGCCAATGACCACAGAACAGCAAAAATGGCTTTAGATGTCTGCACACCACTGGAAAAACTAACACAAGCACTTTCAGAGGTTGCCCAGATGCAGAGAATAAAATTTGGAGTGTGCATGTGGACTGCTCCTCAGCCCCAAGAACCTCATTCAACATGTGTATCAATAGCCTTCAAATCCCAAACTTTGATCCTACTTCATGTCAGAGACCACTTGTCCCCATGGCTTAACTCAGTCACATCCTGTGGTGGTACTGCACAGGAACTCTGCCCTTAAACTCTGGTGTATTGCTACCATTCAATGGTTGCCTGCTTTTTTTTCTGTTTACCAGGTCATGAAAATCTCTATAAAATCACATCATTTTGAGGGGATGAAGCGTGGGGAGATGTGTGGCAGGATGGATTTTCCTCTAAAGCTGAAATATGCTGGGCTTGATTTCTTTTCTTTTTTTCTTTTTGTTTTTTCCTGCTGTACTGGAAGAAAAATCCTCTTTTTATTGGAGAGATTTCCTGCTTGCACAATGTTTCCAGGAATTCCATACTGGGCGATGCCAATGTTTATTACTTGTAGAAGAAACAGAATAAGCAGATGAAGATTTTTAAAAGGGATGTAAAGCCAATATTGATGTGAGGAGTTAGACTATTTAATGACCTCTCTGCACAATGCCTAGAATAGTTTGTCAGCTAATTCTCCATGTCTCCAGTGCATTGAGAACTGATAGTGCAGGGATGTCTGGAGTCCTAAGAGACTTCTGTTATACCATGAGTTTGCCTTGTCCTTGGGAGGCTGGAGAAGGCTGGGAGATCCTTATCTCAAAGTGCAGGCTGGCCCCTGTAGGTTCTAGACCCCCAGAAGTGCTGATGGGAAGAGGTGGGGATTATGGAGAGAGGATGGTGGTGTCCCAGGGGGTGGGTGTCTCAGTGAGTGCAATCAGTGCCTCTGGAGGAGGTGCTGAGATGAGAGGACAGCTGTGACTGTAGGTGTCTTTGCATGTCTTCAGGTAGACAATGACCGGAGGGATCTGGACATGAACAACAGAGATGTTGATGCCAAGAAGATGATTCGTTTCATTCGGATTAATGAGCTCCGCCTGGTGACAGAGTACGACCCTGTGGTAATTACCAGCTCCCTTCAGTCCTCACCCTTGCACTTGACCTTCTCCTCATGGTGTCCTCTGGCCCCAATTTGCATACCCAGATGCTTGTGAGAGTTGGAGCAACGGTGTAGACGGGACTGAGAGAGCCACACAGCTCTTCACTGCTACTCCACATGTGGACTGGAAGCAGATTTGCTGGGGCATGAGCGTGGTGGGAGAGGAAGGGACTCATCACAGTTCCTTTAGCTTCCCAGTAAATCTGGGGTGTTGAGGGGCAGACAACTCCATTTCTTACTACTCCTGCACACAGTGCTGCTTCCTCCCATGGACATTTGCCATGTTGTGCCATGCCTGCAGAGCCAGCTCAGCCAGAATGCCCTCTCCTTGACAAGCCTTGAGAAACATGGAAGCTCAGATGACCTGCTCTCAGAAGGCAGACTTTTCTGCATCACTCAGACACAGAGCTTGATGTGAGCCCAGAAATCTGAATGCATATTCAAGAGCAGCTTGGGAACTTCCCAAGCAAAATCTTTCCCATCCCTTCCCTCTGTTCCTCCAGAATTCATCAGTTCAACAACAACAACCACCACCAAAACAAACAAACAAACAATCAAACAAACAAACCACATGCAAAATCAGGCTTAGAATGCTTCCATGTTGGCCATCTTCATTGGCTCACCCCTCTGACTGGCATGGCAGGGTCCCCGCACTCCTCCCTGCTGTAGAGTTTGACCAAGGATTTAGCTATAGCAGTGCTGACCAGGCTCAGCTTATATCAGAGAAGAATGGCCCAACCTGTTTCAGAGTTATACCTTTTCAAGATAAACCCAAGGATCATCTAAGAGAACTGATGCATTCAGTCAGTTCAGTCGCAGCTCACCAGTAGGAGAGTATTTTGTTTTGAAATTTAACTTTTTTTTTCCACAATGAAATATGGTAGGAGTTTTTTTCTGTAACAAAAAAAGAAAGGATTTGTTTTTCATCTTCAAAAGGGAAAAATCCATTTTGAAATCACAGGATATTTCTGGGGACTGCTATATTCTGCCCCACTGGCCTAACAGCCCTTTAAGAACATCCAAGTCACATCAGCAAGGATGTTCTTCTTATCTTTGTAATTTCCCAGACCTTCTGAACCCTTGGAGCCCCTATTGCATCCTTTTGCAATTCATGGGACCGTGTCTCTTTCTTTATGCATTTCTGTTGATGCTTTGGGTTCTAACTGCATCATGTCCTGTTTGGCACCCAGGCTGTCTCCCTGACTGAGAATTCCTCAGCTGTTCAGCTGGTCCCTTCCACCCTGACTGTCAGTACAGATGCTGTTGCAGTTTTTTCCAGACCCTCTGGAGTGCTATCAAGGTGCTGCAATTAACAGTGCCTCCTGCAGTCCCTGGCCCAAAGCCTTCCCAGATTCCCTAAGGTAGCTTGGTTTTTCATAAATATTTATTCTCAGTGCATATGCTGTTTGCATCCAAAAATGCTGCAGGTCAGCAGATAATGGGGTCACATGGCTCGCACCAAGTGCTGCCAAGAGTTTCTCTCCCCATCCTGGGGCCCTTACTGTTTCTCCCACATACTTTAGGAATTTTTAGGCAATGTTTACCCTGTGGGCTTTTCAGGAGAGTCAGATGTGACCCAGCCATGCTGATGAGCTCTGCTGATTGCTCTTACACGAGGCTGTGTGGACAGGCACACCTTTGTGTGCAGCTGCTGGAGGAACCGCTGCTCCAGCCCCGTCCGCTCCCACCCCAGCCTTGTCATGGGGCTTGGTGCTGGCTGGCTTCAACCTCACTTTCAGCCTCATCCTCTCCCATGAGCTCCTCTAATGGCTTGCAACCCCTCTACTGTTGCCTGCCTCAGCTGCACACCATCAGAAAAGTGAAGGGGTACAAACTATCTGATACACGTTAAGCTGACAGCAGAGTCCCTTCTGCCAAAAGCTGGATGCTCTGTCATGCACCGCCCTTGCCTGCGTGCACTCTCTGACCCCTTCCTTGTTGCTCCTGGAGCATGTGGAAACTTTCTGCTCCCGCTGGTGGGGAGCTGCACAGTCTGTGCCTCTGTGGTTTTGGTGGCATGGGGAAGGCAGCAGCTCTGGCCCCACCACTGTTTAATTTGAGGGAGAGGCTGCAGGCCTGCAGGAAGCAGGTGGAAGGAGAAGTGAGATGGCAAATGAGTGCATTCATGGAGATGGTGCTGTGGCTTCTTGGGCAGTGCCAGCCCTGTATCCTCACAGAGGGCCAGTGTGTAGTGCCCCCTTGGCCCTTGCCCAGGGTCTTCTCTCACTGTGGGACTGCAGAGGCAATTTTAACCCTCAGCACCCAGGAATGTGTAGGCCCGGGGGTTGCTGAAACTCTGGACTCATTCCCATCCTACACCCAGTGTAACACTAAAGAAAGATAGTAAGGACAAACACCAACCTCTATACCACAAATCCTTCCCACTTTTTTGCTCACATTTCAGGCAGATGCTAGGCTTCAGCAGTTTAGAACACCCTTATATTCAGTGTTTGCTGGCCTTGCTCTTCACATCCTTGTTCTAGTCTTCAGCTTGCTGTATTCTGCCCTAATCCTGCTCCTCTTGCCCAGTCACTATCTTGAGGCCAGTGATGGACCTTTGCGGTCTTCAGACTCTTGTCTGGGGAATAAGCAAAGCCAGGAGGTTAAGTGCTTCTGCAAAGAACCCAAATTGGATTTCCCCTGCTTTAAAGAAACCCATCCTGCTTGTGATGCTGATTTGCAAAGAAACTGCAGCTGAGCCACGTGGACTTATGTCCCTCTGACACTGCATCCAATGCAAATTGAGTGTTCTCAACCACCTTGCCTGTGTGTGTTTCTCTCTGTGCTGGGCAGACAGCAATAGGTGTGATGCAGAGTTCACTCGAGCTGAACCTCCTCCTGATCACAGACAAAATGTCCCCAAAGCACCCTGAGAGAATGCGCAAGTTCCGGGCGGCGGCAGAGCTCTACAAGGGGAAGGTAAGCCCAAACAGAGAGGAAGAGGGGCTGTTAGGGAGGAAGAAAGAACAGTGATTTCTGCCATGAATGGTGAGTACATAATCCCCTCTGTGAATTATGAGAGCAAAGGTCAAGTAGCAGGAAAAGAGGATTATCTGGATAATTAAGCGGAGGGGTTGGTTTTGTTCACCTTTTGCCAGTTTGCCACCTCGTGGGGAGAAGATCCTTTGTATCCTGCTCCTATGCTCTCTGGTGAAACATCGTGTACTTTGTTGCTTTTAGTCCAGTTGTGTTCCCTTGTACTGGCAGATGAGGCACAGCTGCTGCACTTCATTCTGGCAACAGTTGTGTTCCACTGATGTGAGAGGTGAATTTGTATCTACAGCCTGCAGGACGCCAAGGAGCCTTATATAAGCGACCAGATAGCAAATAATGTCAGTGCTTCTTAACCCTTAGACTTCTGGTTGGGTCCTGGGGAAGTGGCTGTTTTAAAGGAGCTGCAGATTGATTGCTTAGATTTTCCACACTAAGGCGATGAGATAGATGAGGTGCTTCAGAGAAATTTTGCTTGAATCCCATCCCTCTGTGAACAGAGCTCCCCAGATAGCAAACCATCCTATGTTTGCTTCTCTGCCAGCAGCTGGATTACAGTGGAATTTGTGTCCAAGGAACAGAGAAATGAATGGGCAAGCAACAGAAGATTGGGAGCAACAGGAAGGCATTTGTGGCAAGGGGGAGCAGCAGATGGAAGGGGGCAGAATATCACAGAAGTGGGGAAGGATAAGCTGAGAGGCATGAAGAGATCTTCCTCTGAGAAGTGTGGAGCTGGAAAGAGTTGCGATTTGATAACTAGAACATCTGCATGCATCTGGTTTTGGTATTGAAGGGACAGATTAGAAATCAAGTATACCCTCAGTTTTGAATTGAGGGACCACCTCACAACTATGCACTCTCAAAAGTCTTGAGACTTGCTTATGGCAGGACTACTTTGGACCTTTACGTCTTTATGTCTTTTTGGATCTTTACACCCATTGGCATGAGCCTAGGCAGAAACTAGGCATAAAAATCAAAATGTCGCTTCAAAAGTGTTTTGCTTTGATGAATATGTAGTTATAAAAGAAAACTCATTTATCTGTAAAATTCCATTTATCTGTTGAGAGATGTGTGTTAAAGTGACACCATTATCACTGCTCTCCATGAGAAGCAGTCTGATGCAGGTCTCCACCTAGCAGCTATCTCTGCCACCACAATGCTGTTTAGCATTACTGTCCTTTGCTGATGCAGCTGCATCTAGTTTTCATGTGACTTGCCTAGAACAGAGAAAATGGCTGTAATTTTCCTAGAAATACTTCACAAAACATTGGATAAAATGTTGTACTGAAGTTCAGACAATTTAGGAACTCTCAGCAAGCCAAATCTAACTTTTTTTTATTTGTGCAGGCAAGTTTCCAACTAAATTAGTCTACAAGTTTGCCAGAATAAAATATAAACATTAAAGATGTGGGGATTTGACTAATTATTTCCACTTTACTGCTATGGTACTTGAGGACACAGAGATGAAGTGACTTAGGGTCTAATAAGTTGTTTTTCCTGAAGGAGTGGCACTCTGAGGAGTGTTTTGGACTGCCCTTCTAGAAAGCAGCCAGAGAGTGATAGGATCCCTCTCTTTGACTTTTAGGTCTGGATAGTAAGGAGTAAGCAGAGTGATATGCCTGCTTAAGTTTGTCTTCATTGCTCTGTCATATAGAAAGACCTGAATTAGTTTGAGTATCAGTGGCAGCCACTGCACAACACCACGAAAATCCCTGCTGGCTAATTTTCCTGTGTGAAGCTATGTGTTGTTGGGACTACCAAGTTGACTGAGGTTTGCTTCAAAATAAGTAAAGTATTGATTAGATTTTGCCTTCTAGTGGCTTGCAGATTGTCTGAGAATAAATGCAAGATTCTTGGCTTGAATTTTATTCAGCATTACCAGTGAATAATTCCTGTCCTGTGGGATAGTGGTGAAAGGCTTGTTCATGCTGAGGGGTCAGTGCTGTCAGTGGTTTGAGCAAGGAGTCATTGCTGTGCAGTGGAGAGGTGTTCAGGCTCCCTGTGAGCACGTACCACTGCATCCAGCAGTGCTTTACAGTGACTGTGACGTGCCAGAACAGAGTGGAGATACTTGGTGTGCGTTGCAACATTTCCACAAGCCAGTGCAAAACACAAACAGAGCCTCGAAAGTGTTCCCGAGCAGGAGAAGGGGTACCAACCCTATCACACACCTCTGCTGCATGCTGATGGAAGAGCAGTCCTTGTCATTGTCATCACCAGTGGGAGGGAAAGGAGAAACATTTTGCTTGGATGGAGAGATGAAGAGGAGCTGCTGCTTCTGCTGTGACTCACCCCAAAGAGTGAAGAAAACTGTAGAATTGTGAAATAATTTAAGTTGGAAAACACCCCTAAGATGATTGAGTCCAACCATTAATGGGTCATGAGGAAGTGATTCACCTGCCAGTTTCTGGATTATGGTCCTTTCATCTCTGGTTTATGATATTTTCACTTCTGCCTGAGGGGAAGCTGAGATTTTCAGCTGGTGGATCCATGAGGAAGTATGGTGAGGACTGTTATTTCAAAACAGCCTGAACTGCACCTGGAGCAGCAGTGACTGCCAGGAGGCACTCGAGATTTTTCTAGATTTTATTGTGGAACCTGAGCTTTATAAGATGTTGGAGAGAAAAATACAAATGGTAGATGATGCTGAGCCAGCATAGGCTGACAACAAGAAGAAATATGATCATTTCCTAGCAGACTTTGAGAAACAATTGTGGGTGGATAACAGTAAACAGAGCTCAGAGCACTGCAGCTGCAAGAGTAAATCCACCAGACTTCTTGGATCTTCAATCAAATATGTGCTTATTTGAGAAAGTACTGCCAAGAGTCCAGGCAAGGAAAGGAAATGCACTGGAAAGGAAATGTCAGGGTTTGCATTGCTGAGCCAAACTAGCATAGTCATATTTAATTTTCTTTCCACAGCATCAGAGTATAACATGATAATTACAGCAGGTGTAACTCGGGGGAGTTTGCAGAAGGTGATGCTGGGAATAACAAGAGCAGCTTTTGTTGCATCTGACATAACTGGTTTCCAATGTCAAAATTATTTGGGTAGGGATGTTTGTAAATTCCCTTTTAATTTACATGTAGGTCCATTTAGAAATGCTTTCTAAGAAACTCTTATTGTCCTTCAAGAGTTCTTCCATGGAAATTAAAAGATAATGCCCTTTCTCTTGCAAACAGTCCTTTCTCTTGCACACTTTTTACTTTTCTTGTCAGACACTGATGGCTCCAGAACTGAGAGAGATAATATTTAGAGATGCCTCTTTTAGCCATAAACAGAGGAACCTGTAAATATGGACTTTTTATGTCACTTAATAGATACTTGCAGTAAAGTTGTTTTTATAGCTGACTTTTTTTTTTCTTAATTCATGACTGATGTTTCTGTTTTGCTTTGATGTACTGTGATGTAAGAAATTATTCAAACTTCAGAATTTGGTCTTTTTGCTTATACAAAACAATGAAGACTGCAGCTCTCTGAAGTTCAAAGTCAAACACTGGATATAAGGCTTGACCATCCTTTCTGTTTGTCTTTGTTGGAGGAAAAATTAAGCAATGTCAAATTGGTTTCTATCACTGCAGTGCTATTTTCAATTAACTTTTATTCTTTGGGCAATAACATAATTCCATGTCCCACTATCTACCAGGAACTTGATGTTCTAAAAGCACTGGGCTAGGAATCAAGCTGTCAAAACACCAAGACAACACCAGTGTACAAAATTTTCTGAAAGGCAGCTTATTGCAGGTGACAGTGCACAGGTAGTATCATGTGTGAAGGGGAGATTATGTGTCAGGAGTTCCTCATACATGCAGGATATCCTTCATTGCCTGAAGCAGCAGATCTCTGAACACAGGCAAGAAGATTGCTACAAAATGAAAAAAATTAATAGAAATAATTTCAGAATGAAAAACCCCCCACCAGCTATTGTATAAGATAGTATGAAATGGAAAGTGGACTTTCTGTTTGGGATGGAACTAATTGATCTCTAGCAGTGACATGAGAGTTACCATTGTAAGTGGTACTTCTTTTGGTGAATTGTAGCTTTGGTAAGGCAAAGCTTTTATTTTTTCTTACTTTTGTTTTTGCTCTATTCTTTGTATTCATGGATAAAATAAATACATCTTTTTAGTTTTGGTGGTTTTAACAAAGTCTGGAAGCTTGATGAAGTGAAGAATATTGACTAACATTTATTCACATCACCATTTTAAAATGCTTTTCATTTGTTTTAAAGGTGGCGGAGATTTTATATAGAAAGTGACAACTTAACAATACTTTTTTTTGAATTTTAATAACTACTTCTTTAATATTTGATTAAAAAAATACTGTTATCTAGTGAATCTCTTACAGAGATGAACTGGAGAAAATGCTGTACCATTTCCTGTACCCACACTCTGAAAGTGCTTCCCTCCAACACTGGCCTCTGTTTCCGGCTTGCTATTTGGAAGGAGAGCCCTAAAACATTTAATATTGCTGTTCCATCTGAAGGCCTCTTAGATCAAGTCCCTAGATCTGTTAACCTTAATTTTGTGAACCTTCACTAGCTTGGTGTTTTATCTTTCAAAAAGGTGAATTAAGCACTCTGGGAGAAGTACCTCACAACCTGTCTGCTCAATAGCTTTTTGCTCTTGGGGCACAGTTGACTTTTGGAAGAGAAATTACAAATAGTGAATGCCACATAGCCAGTGAAAGTGCTGTTCCTGTTTCTGTATTTCACTTTATAACTGAAGTTAAACCTTACAGCAGCCTAACTATCCCTCCTTCCCATAGGCTGTTGCCTAGGAAAGTTTCCAGATATATTTGGATTATTATAGAACATAAATTTAATAAGTAAAGAATTTAGGATTGATGAAGTTTATTTTTAGAGAAGAAAACAAGTTTGGAACTAACTTGAGTGTTCTTCATTGAAAAGAAAGAAAAACATGAGTCACAGCCTGGGAACTGGGCACATAATCTTCACATAACATTGCTTCTTTTTTTTTAAACTCTTCTTTTCTTGTGTAAGTGAAGCCATAGCCTTGTCCATACGTACACTGAATATGCTAGGTCAAGTAGATTGCACAGGGTAAAAAGAAGATAAAATGACACATGCTAGCTAGATGTTTATTTCATTGACTTGGATCTCATCTGCTGAGGGATTCTCTTTTATCAGGTCACTGATTGAATTATTTAATTGCTTGATTTATTTTCTTTTATAAATTTTATGCATGATGTTTGTATTTAATATTAATGTATAAATTAACAAATTTTTTTAGAAATAGCTCTATATTTTATTGATAATCTTTCAAATTCCAGAATTTTAAATTGGTACTTATTCCTACTGCACCTGTAAGATCTAAGTTGAAACTTAGCTCTTAAAAGTAAAATCATAGAGTTTGTCACCAAAGTTTGTCTTCTGATCATCCCAGCAGAATCCTAATCCTAGGATTGCTCTTGCTCTGCAAGAGTCTTTGGGAGCACAGAAAACTGTAGGTCATTCTCATCCTGGCTTATTCATTGTTGAGCTTCTCTCCCCAAGTCTCAACAACGCTCCACCGAGCTGGGCTGTGTGGACATTGGTGTCTCGCCAACAACTTCTGTTTCCCAGATCATTGCATCTTCATTTATGCTCACTGCAGCTCACTTAAACATGGCCTTTGGTTTTGGTACTCTCATGTTCTTATCCTTGCAGGCTCCTGACGCCTTGTGCTTCATTCCCACATTCTTGCAACTGAGTTTGATTCTTCCCACATCAAAACCCCTTTTTATTCTGGGTCTTGCATCTTACCCAAATAATGTGCAAGTAAAGGATTCAGCTGCTTTGACATTTGCTGTTAAGATAAAAGACATCTTGTTTCCTCATCTATTAAGGGAATAGAAGTGGAGACTGCCTTCCTGCCATATTGCAGATGTGTTTTTAAAGAAGGTGAAAGAAGACATTTTGTTTGCTAGTGTAAGTCTGGACTTGATAAAATACAGACAAATGCACTTCATGGAGCTGCTAGACAGTGGCCAGGGAAAGTGTTGTCCTAACAGAGTATGGATGGTTTTCTCAAACTCTTCATAAAAATATCACTGTTAATCTTCATATGATCACTGTTTGGGGATCTGCTCTCTCTCTCAGCTTCTGTTTCTCTCACAGCCCCTTTCCTACTTCCTCCACAGATTCTCTTTATCCTGTTAGACAGCAATTTGAAGAGCAATGAACGAGTAATGTCATACTTCCAACTGAAGAAGTCCCAGCTGCCAGCTCTGGCTATATTCCACACACCAGATGATGAGCATGAGGTATTGACTCCAGACGAAATCTCCATTGAGCGTGTACAGGACTTCTGTAATCGTTTCCTTCAAAAAATGCAAAAGGTAAAGGGGGGTCGTGATGCTGTTGTTTACCAGGCTCTTGAGGAAGGTGACTTCAGTTCCTTGAACTCCTCCCCATCCCTGTCCCTTCCTCTTTCATGTGCATTTGCACCTGAATGTCAGAAAAGCATTAGATTTAGGACAGAGCAGAGATGGATGTCTTTGTAGAGCCTCTTTCTTCACTGACCTTTGCCTTCTAGTCTACAGCAAGAAGAATTCACTGGTCTCTGCAGCTGTATGAAGGTCTCTGTGAAGCATCTATCTTTTGGGAACAGCAGCTAGGGAGTCAAAATGAAGGGTGCTTTTGGATGCTGAGAATGGAGGTGGTGGATGGCAGCATATGAGAGCAGGTCAGAGAGACAGTGGCATGGATAGGAATTAAATCTATCAGGAAGACTACAAAACAGAGTGTACAGATAGCGCCTTAGGACTCTACCAGAGGTCTCTGCTGGGAGAGGGACAATTAAATCTCCATGTTAATTCAGTGTTAAGAGTGCTCTCTCTGTCAAAATTCATCGTCCTGTAGCACAGGGGCTTTGCGTTGTGCTATGGAAATGAGATAGGGCAGTGACACAGACAGCAGGGAGGCATTTGTGTTATTTTGTTTTCTTTATCTCTATGCTGAGAAACCAAGTAATGTCAAAACTGATTTCATGCCTCTAATGTGTTTTAGAAAGAAGACAAATCTGAGGAGAAGCCCCTCAATGAAGAACTCTGATTCTTTCTCAGACAAGAGGATGACTGTAGCTAGAGTAATCTGTTTCTGTTGCATGAGGAGTTCACCCCGCCCTACAGCTCAGCAATTCCTGAGTCAAGTCAGTCATGGATTCCCATCATCATTCTATGTACATGTACATCTTCTGCCCTCTCCAGGAATCTCTTCTCTCTTATCTCTTCTCATTTGTTGGCTCCAGATCTCTTTTTTCAGTACTCCAGGACCTCTGGTATTGCTCTACAGTATGTCCTTCCATGCCACTCTGTTGGAGCAAAGGGTGGCATAGTGAAATGGCAATATTAGAGGTAAAGTTAGTAGTTCCCAGGAATCTCCTCATTCTTTTGGTTTCTGGTGCCATGCTGGGATCCACTGTCAGCCTTTCCTGATGCTACAAACAGATTTGTTGCTTGATGTCACATGAAATTTTCCATTTATTTTACTAAATAAAGCAGTAAGTGAATAGCCTAAATGTTTATGCAAATATGTTATTTCCCACTCCCCTTTTCTTTCACTTAAGGACAAATTCTCTGTATTTATAAATGAATAAGCTCAAAAAATCTCTTTTCTCTGAGTTTAACCAATGCAATGCCTAACCAGTCAGGTCGGTTGCTAAGAATCATTCCCTATGGAAATGGACCCATCATCAATAGATATTTCCACCAGGACAGGAGATATCTGTGAAGCTTTTGGATCAGAACAGTGTGAGGTAAGCAAGTCTAAGATGGTGCAGCAAAAATGAATGAGCCTAAGATATTGTAGTCAGTAAGCTTACCCAGGAGATGCTGCTGTTGACCAGAGCAAGGCATGCTCTCACCATCCATGGGGCCAGGGAAGAGAACTGTCTGCACCAGATGATCTCTTGAATGAGTGTGTGTACAGAGGTAAAACATAAAAATATATGCCTGACTTCTGCTGGATGCTCTTGAGGCTTTTGTCCTTGAAAAAGGACTACAGAAGTACAGGATAGGTGCTAAGAGCTGAAGGCTGAGCCCCAGAGAGAGGAGAAGGGTCTAAGGTGTCAGAATACCTTGCTGCTTTTGCCCTGGGTATGGGCAGAGATTGTAGCACTGGACTGGATGACTGCGAATGAAGCAGCTTTGGTGTTGATCTGTGTGAAGGCGTGAGCACAGGGATCAGCCCCTCTGAAGTAGTGGGGAGCCAGAGGGTCCCATCCTAGACCCTGTCACACTACAGCTTTGAGGATAAGAGATGGCTCACCTCACACTGGCCCAGAAACGAGGCAGAGCAAACTCATACCTGCCTTCCAGGATCCTCATGTCAGTGGTGTGTGTGGTTTTGAACTCCTGGTTTATGCCAGTCCTAGAATGTGCAGGGCTGTATCTCCTGCCAAGAGCCCTGCTCACTTTCCTTCACTTGGAAAACTGCTCCTTTTTATGGCTATAGCTTGCTCCTCCCTAGGAAGGGTTTATTCCTTTCCCTGCAGTACGGTAGAGAGGGAAGGTTTTCTGGGGAGACATCTGTGAGTAGTCTTTACATTTAGGTGTTTCCAGTGTCAGGCACATCTGTGGTCCAGACCAAACAGTGTTGGGGCACTGACCTGCTGCATGAGTGTCTGAAGTCTGTGTCTTGGCCAGCTGCAGGAATTGGGCATGGCGACGTGACTCTTCCTTAGTGCTGCAGGGAAACAAAATAGGACATGAATGAAGCTCTGGTTCTGCAAACAAGCCTGGGAGTAAAAACAGTGTCCCCAGTGACTGTGTTCGCTGTGTACACAGCTAATTATAGGCATAACTCTTCAGGAGCTTCCTTACGTACGCTGGGGAGTTTAATTCCCTCTGCACCTTACAGAGCTCTGCATCTAACCAACAAACTTGGGAGCCACAAGCAAGCCACAGGAAAGGCCTCCTCCTCCTCCAGCTGTTCTGCAGTACTTTGCAGGACTTACAGAGCACAGACAGCCCTGGGGTGCTGCACGCAGGATGCCCTGTGCACAGATCTGGTGGAGGTGGAGTCAGGGGGTCTGCCTCAATCCCTGTGCTCAAAGGCTTCTGCAATGCAGCTTTGGTGGGCTTAGCCACTGCCATAGGGCATTTGAGGTAGAAACCAGAGGCAGAATGACGTGCATGGGTCAATCTCTTGTTTGTTTTATTTTTGGGTTTTTTGCCCCATAGTGTCATCTGTGACCTGGACTTGTGATGTACGTGGCCCAGATGTTTTGAGCTGTCTGGGGAGGCTGCTTTGGTTTTCAAAAGGAGGAAGTGCTGGATGCAAATTGACAGAGGGCAGGATGAAGGGGTTCCCTTTCACCTCAGCATTGCAGACATACTGTGGTATGAGAACCCCTGCTCTGCAGCAGCATCTGAACTCAAAGGACATTCAAAATATCTAAGATGAAAGGTCAATTTGCCTAACAGGAAACTGAGGCTGCACAGGCATGTCAGAGCTGCTGTCTTTACCCTAGGGAACAGGGAATTGGGCTGTGTTATGGAAGATGCAATTTCATATCCATCTTTGGTAAGAAACGATTTGAACATCTCCAGAAGCAGAATGTTACAGAGACCTGGAGGTTCAGCAAGGGGACTAATATTTTTTTATTTTATTCCCCTGAACCGTTGTGTGTGACATTAAACAACAAAGCGTTGCTTAGAGGTGAACTAGCCCCCATCTGCTGCAGGTTGAACCAAGGCTTTGCATATGAAAATATGTGCCTCAGCTTTGTCACTTCAGTCCCACTGAACACAGAGTTATGGATCTGGCTGTGAGGGGCTGCTGAGCTGCAGAGTCTGACTGCAGAAGGACTGAACCTTCGCACCTACCCTGAAGAAGAAGAGCAGGCACGGGTTTCTGCATGTGAGTCTGCCTTGTCTGCATTGCTCCTGCTCTTGGCAGTGGCTGGGAGGTGCTGAGAGGCCTCTGACTGCCAGCATGAAGGGAAGGGACATCTCCCAGGCCATGCAGCCCTGGTGCCTTATGCATGCAGAGGTCAACCACCAGCACAGCAAGGCAGGACTGAAACTTCTTCCTTTCTTCTAGGGATCCTGCCAACTTTGAAATTTAAAAATTTTTAAAATTTCTCAGGTATTTCCCAGAATAGCTGTTACAGGATGAACTTTATGGTGCCTAAGTCAGATCCTGCCTGATGCACAGAAGTCCAGCACTGAGCTGGGCCTGAATTCCCAGGACGAGGAGGAGATAGCAATGATTTAGAGCAGCATATGGTAGGAACCATTGTTCTCCTTATCATAAGTGGAGGAAGGGCATGGCTGTCTGACATCGCCATTCACAGAATCACAGAATGGGTCTGGTGGAAGGGACCACAGCTTGGATCTGGTCCAAGCTCCCTGCTCAGGCAGGGTCATCTCAGAGCACATGGCACAGGATTGTGTCCAGATGGTTCTTGAGTATTTCCAGTGAGGGAGACTTCACAACCTTTCTGGGCAATCTGTTCCATTGCCCTGTTACCTGCACTGTAAAGAAATTCTTCCTTATATTCAGATAAAATTTCCTGTGCATCAGTTTCTGCCCATTGCCTCTTGTCCTGTTGCTTGGCACCACTGAGAAGAGCCTGGATCAATCCTCTTGGCACCCCCCACTTCAGATACCTACAGACATTGATGAGGTCCCCTTTCAGTCATCTCTTCTTAAGGCTGAACAGGCCCAGCTCCCTCAGCCTTTCCTCATAACAGAGATGCTCCAGTCCCCTCATCATCTTTGCTGTACTTTGCTGGACTCGCTCCAGGAAATCCATGTCTCTCTTGTGCTGAGGGGCCAAGGGGAGTCCATCTGCAAGGAAGGTGAACCAATAAACCTGTGCAGAAATATTAGAAACAATCTCTCTCTTGCTGGTGGACAGATCTCAGGACTTAGTCACTCTTAGTCACCTCACACAGGATGGCTTCCTCTCAGTACCACAAATGGCAGCCCACAGGCTGGCAAAGAGGTGGGGACAGTTGGCACAGGAGGAGGAAATATTGTCTGAAGGATACAACTGGGGCAGTGGTTTGCAGGACTGTGAAAGAGGGGGGCAAGGAAGAACCAAAGGCTGTTTTGAGAGGAGGCGAGGATTGCCCAAGGAGTGATGTGGCCAGCAACAGGTAAGGGTCAGTGAGGGAAGGTGCTGGGTGGATACCACGGAGAACTGATAATAGTGGAGAAGAAAACACAGAAGTGTTTTTTCTAAGGCTGTGAATCAAATACCTCTTTGACCCATTTTGGCTTAGTCACTAAGGAAACTTCAGAGGAACATTTTCAGTGGAACAACCTGAAAAACCACAAGATGCACATTGAATAAAAGAGTACTTGTTCTCTCATTTGAATTTCTCCTTTCTCTGCTAAAGTACTTGGCAAATCCAGGCAGGTGGGCAGGCTAGCTGCATGATCTGTAAAGCAGCACTTTTCTCTGCATTAGAGGGAAGGCCCACGGATAACTGCATCCCTGCCAGCACCAGCCCTCCACGTAGGGCAGCTATGCAGAGTTGCTCTCTGTATCCCAGCTGCAAACAGCGCTGTGTCCTCCTCCCCTCCATGCTCACCAGGGCTCAAAGCATTGAATCCTCTGAGGATCACGACAGCCCCTGGAGAACCCCACATCCTGTCCACATACAGGTTGAAATGCCAGCCCCATCCAGTTTCTAGTCTAAACACATGGGCTGTGTGAGCACTCCAGGTTTCTCCCTATCCCTATGTTATGAGTATCACATATTCTTCATGTCTCCCACCTTCCTCTCTTCCTAGGCCAGAGCCCACATTTCATCATCTTGTTACGGACTCAGTGTGATTTTATGCCACCCATGTCATGTGTTTTGTATGTCTTCATCACCAGCATCACTTCTTGCCCTTTATCTAGTAGATGAGGCACTGGCGGTATTGCTATCTGTAACTTTCTCAGTCTGGCCTAATACAGCACATCATTACTTCCATAGGTGCCAGAAGACACAGCATGGGTGCAGTCCAATTCTGGTTCCTTTATCTGCGTGGGCAGCTGCAGACGAATGTCAAGTCCTTGGGTGTTCTAATCAGCTATCAGAAGAGCAGGATGGGAACTTGCAGTTTTCCTTTTTTGTTGTTCTGTTGCTGTTAATCACTGGAAGGAATAGAATAATCACCTCAAGAAAAAATGTTCATCTGTTTCCTTCTCCACTAAATCATAGAGGGCCATATGCATGAAAGATTGTGTTTTAAAATACAGATGTGATATTTTCAATATAAATCTGTTGTGCTCAGAGTATTCTTTGGCATTTTGGAATTCAATGTGGGTGTTGATCCTGGATGTATCATGACTTCCCATTGCAATCAAGACTTTATTTTCCTTGGCCAATTTTTTCTGTTCTTTGGCTGAGAAACAGAAGAGACAGACAGTAACTTACCCCAGACTGCTGATGAAGCCTGTAGGCAGAGCTGGAGACAGAGACCAGATCTTCTGCATCCAGATCTCCTGAATGTAAGCCATATGGCCACACTTTCTCTTCACCTTCCCTCTCCCTGTGACTCCCAATGGCTATTTTCTTAAGCTGAAATGGCGGTCTTTCACCATGAGTAAAAGGCTGTCTTGTTTGGTTGCTTGTTCGGCACAGCTGAAGCTGAACAGATCTGGATTGTTGTTTTCCCTCCATCTCTCACTCCTTGCCAGTGAGACCTTTCCTCTTGGACAAACTGCTTCATTCTTTTGGGGTCTGATGGTGAATGTGCTTCCTTTCCACATGGCTTTCTCCAAGCAGTTGCCGTGCTTTCTTGGATCCCTGGGCATCCTGGGTTTCAGACCCCATCTTGAAGCAACATTTTTAGGTTTTTCGCTCCGTTGAGATTCTAGCAGTAGAGAAAATATTATATTAAGCAGATATTAAGAAGATATATTTGTGTAGTAAATATTTTAATATTATTTTGAATAATTCAAATATATTTGAATATTATTTAAATATCTAATAAAGTATTTGAAATATTTTAGTACAAAGATATTAAGAAGGTATATTTGCATGATCAAGAAGTATAAGCGGCAGGTGAGAAGAAAATGTGAATGAGCCCTTGCTTGGTACATTTTAGTTGTGGCAAGACAGCAGCAGAAAGGAAGGTACTGTTAAAGTGAAAGGCAGTTTCTCATGCTATAATTGAGGTAGTAATGCTTTTATCAAGTGATCAACTGTCTTTAAATGTTCATCAATCTTCTTTTCACAGACCTGTTCTGGTCTGGATGCTGCCATGCAGACCAGAATGGTTAATGGGTCTTTCAAGTGCTTCCATCTTGCAGGTCTCTAGCATGGAAACAGCACATCTTTGGTGTCTCTGCTGTGACCGGAACACTCACCACCACCCAGACACAAACCACTCTGGAAAGATGCTCTGCTCCCCCAGAGGAGCAGGCAGAAGTAGGGTGACCTAAGAATCACCCCGTTAAGGTTGTTCTCAGTATCCCAAACCAGGGTCTCTTCTTTCTGCCTTGCTATCTGCAAGCATCACGGAGGCTTGAGGGAACAACATACTCCACATGTCCCCTCTCAGTCTCCAGGATAGGGCTGGCTCTAACTGCACCCTTCTCATCCCTGCTGGCTCCTGTTGCTGTGTGAGTCCAGGTCCTCTGACCCTGGAATGATTTTATTTCTCTTTTTGCCCATACCCATGCTCTGGAGGCAGCTCTGCCTCAAGCACAACACTGCTGCTCCCAGGGAAAAGTGCCTGCCTTATTGCATGTGCCCCAGGCATTCCCTTTTAAAAAGAACAAATATCCTACGCAAAGGGAGAACAGAGAGAACCCACCAGGCACCCTCTGTCAGAGTGGTGATGAAGAAAGACTTAAGCAACACAAGCAAATGGATTAGCACGTTGCCTGGGGGCCCTGTTCGAAGGCTTCTGTTTGGTCTCTGAGTCCTGAGACTGGTATTTCAGTGGAGTCCTTCTTGGCAAGTCTGGCTTTGTGATCTAGGACAATAAAACCCTCCTTCTTTTAACAATAAAGATAACTGCATCCAAGACATGATGAACTTAAGAAACTGCTTTACCAGCATTTTACAAAATAGGGTGGGATTCTTTCTTTGGCTGTTCCTACGGAAATGAGGTGGTCTGTGTGTCTGCTTGTCCTGTCCCCGCTTTCAAATGATGAGACACACCTGACACAAGGGCAGTGGTCCCTAAGGTATTATGGTGCTACTGGTTTTGTGAGACTATGTATTGGGCAGAGAGGGAAGGTCCCAAAACTTCATCATTAGTTTTTTCGTGCCAGGGGTACTGTAGTGCTGCTCATAACATGCCCTCACACCCTTGCTGGGACCCTCAAGCCCCCCAGGATGAGCTACTTGGGAGCTGCTCCTTGCTCCTTGCCCATTGCCTGGAATGGTACTGATGTTCTCAGAATCACTTCAGTGCCACCTTCTTGAAAATTCATGCAGTGTTGTTTACTTCAGTTTGGGCTGGGTCTATCTAAATGTCTGTCCTTATGCTGGGAATCCATCAAGCATGCAAACTCTAAGCTCCTGAAGTAGTTGGCTTCTATTTCTAGCTGTGACAATCAGCCAAAGGCTTGGCGCTGCTTTATTTATGTTTAATATATTAAATCTGTCTCTGTGAATTTCTCTGTGACAGACAGACATGTCACAGATGGGCAACATGTGTGGGAGGGGACTCTGTTTCTGGACGAGCACTATCCTCCTCTGCTTCTCCCCAAGATCCACCACCCGCTTAGAGAAATCCCAGGGAACCCATTCCCCAGATCACTGACAAAAGCAGCAAAAGTTCCCACTAAGAACAAGGAGGAGGAGACTGGGAAGAAAGGCCAAGTTACCTGCCCTAAAATGCTCCCAGATGGAGAGTGGGGACACTGGGGTGCTGAGATTGGACCCAGGGCATAGAGACCTCTGTTTGCTTCTCCATTGGTTATGCAGCTGCTGTTGGCAACAGCTTTGTTCTGTCACTTGGGCTTGGTTGTGTGTGTTCTCCCTGCTCCTCTCCCTGGCAGCTGGGGACCCTCTGTGCAAAACTTCCCTGTCTGTGGCACCCTCCTGCAGACTCTTCTCCAGGGCCAAACAGGGCCTGGAGCAGGTGGGAGGTGGCAGTGCCATGCCTGTTGTGAAGGGGACAGGCAGCCTGGAGTACAGGATGGGGCTGGTGCTATAGGGTGTCCCACTGGTCAAGTGGAGCAAACATAGGAGAGGAAGTAGAGTGGCATGGGGGGAGCTGAGGCTGGCTATGGACTGGTTTATAGCTGCTGTAATTCAACCCTGTGGCTGAAGCATGGTGGGCAGGTGCAGAGTGAGAAGCCTGACCTCTCTCCTGCCCAGGGCTGCTGTTCCTGTGTTATGCTGTGCTTACTGCAGCATTGGAAGCCCAGTCCTGGAGCCAGCACAAGTCATAGACTCAACCTCCCATGAACATCAGCAACCTTACACAAAGAAGAGGGCTGGAGGTACACTCTGGGTGTCCCTCTGCCTTTTGATTCAGTTTCTGGACAGCAAGGCAGATTAGGCAGAAGAAATTCATGCTGAGGGGACACCCAGCCATGCAGCTATTGTGAGAGAAGCTGGGGTACTTGAGTGAGTAATGACGGGGGCGCAGGGGACTTGCAGTGTGACGGGTGAGGCAGGCCCCCTCATATGGCTGGTCATGGGCACATCTGTTCTGGAGGCTGGGTGGATGAGCTGGTCCCTGTGGCTGGAATTAACATTCTTGCCTTGCTCAGAACTACTCATCTGGACATTCACCTAGTTTTGTATTTGCTGTAAACACAAGGCACTACTGGGGCTGATCTTCCTTCCATCCTGGGAATGCAGTTTGCCCTAGCCTGAGGAACGGTCTTGTTGCTGCTTGCAGCCCTCAGTGTCTTTCTTACAGCTTCTTTCCCTCCACTGCCTGGGAGACCTTGATACATTGATTTAGATGTAGCTGCAATTCGGCTATTTGACTGGAATCCATGTCTTCTGTTACCTGTTCAGGCCCTCAAGTATACCTTGTTACTTCATTCCTATTTAGCAACCTAATTTCCTAAGAAAATCACAGCCTTCTGAAATCCAGTGCCATTTGGACACATATGTATGAGTTAGCTTATGACAGTCATACCAATGTGATGGCTGCCAAGAAAGTCTCTGTGCCCTTTTCCCTCATCTCCTGAGACAATTTTCTCCCCTGCAACTGTTGGACATCATCTTGGGTGGTGGGGTTTCACATTACCACAGGAATAGTTGCAGAACTGCAGAAGAAACACTTCCTGGGGTCCAGTAACTATTCAGGGAGCTCATCCAATTGGGCAGAATGAAGGACAGCCACCAGGCAGGTGGGGATAGGCAGGAAGCAGCTTCAGCAGCAAGACATCAGGAACCTTTTTCTCAGGAGCAGCTTAAGGTAAACTCTGTGCTTCAGTGCTAAGTGTTGAATGGAGGAGGCAGAAACCTGGTCTGAGATTTCAGGTGCTTGCTGTCAGGCAGGAGAGAAGGAGCTTTAGCCAAGCTCTCAGCTGCCATGCCATCCTTGCAGATCTCTCTTCAGTGGCAGTACAGAGCTCCTCAGAGCACTCCTGCTGCTGCTTCACCTTTCTCGAAGTGCAAACCCAGTGCAATAAATTATTTTCTTATGTTCTTACTTACTCAAGATCTCCCCAGATAAGGTAATGACAGAGATTTCTGTTTAGCAATCC
The DNA here is from genome assembly GCA_013397815.1 of Aleadryas rufinucha. Classification (NCBI taxonomy): domain Eukaryota; kingdom Metazoa; phylum Chordata; class Aves; order Passeriformes; genus Aleadryas; species Aleadryas rufinucha. The sequence continues at coordinate 117,634 of VZTH01005089.1, forward strand.
AGTGACTGCAATAGTGGATAGGGTTCAGCAACAGGTCATCGTTAGAGTGATAGCACAGAGAGCCCAGAGAGATCAGATAATGCAGAAGAGCTCCAGGGGCTGAAAAAGAGAGTGAACTTGGGACACCTGCTTATCATCTGTCATCACCAAGCCCCAGGCTTGGGAAGGCCAGGCGGTGATAAGAGGGCCCTTGCTGAGGGAGGTGCTCCTGCCAGACAGGCCTCTTCTCCTATGGAGGGGTGAGGACAGGCACATAACCACACATCTCTCCCTTCTGGGCCTTGTACAGCACTTGGCACAAACAGGATCTTAATTCTAACCAGGTCCCCGGGCGACTTTGATGAAATGACTGTCCTGACTGCAGTCCTTACTATTCATTTCAGGTATACACTCAGGTCTCAAAATAGACAAGGGTCTTTTCAGGAGCTAGTGAGTATGTCTTATTTATTATGTAGTATTGCTATTTTGTTTACTGGATCCTCCAGTAAGTTCACTGGTTCCTTCTCCAGTTCACTGGTGAAATGGCCATCAAGAAAGACAGGCACCTACCTCAAGGAGCTGAAGTGACAGACAGATGCTTGGCCAAGTAACACGGGGGAAGCTGTGTTCTACAGATGTGTACAGATGTTTGGTATATAATATATGCACAGCAGAGGTTCTCATTCAATGTCTGCTGTATGAAAATGTATGGTATTAAACAACATTGACAGGAATGTTAGGCTTAGCCAGCCAGCAGGGCTGGATCTGCTTATGTACCCAATATGCGACTCATGCAGTGTATTTTTTTGATAAATGTACAGTAACATTTTCCAGTGAGGCCATGGCTGTAGGTGGGAAAAGAAGTGAAAAGAAATCCCAAATAATACAATCCAGTTTGTGCCAGGAAGTATTGTATCCCATTACTGGAACAGAGTGGAAAAAAACATTAGTTAAAGCACAGGAAGGATGAAAGTGTCTTTGTTGGCAAAAGTCTTCAAAGAATGATTCTGCTATGGAAAATAGTAGAATGCAACTTCTATGACTGATACATGTTGTAAGTCATATGTGTGTTCTTATGGGATTTTTGACACCTGTATTGAGTCTTAAAATTACATCCTTTATCATGTAGGTAGACAAAAAAGGGCAGATAATTTCAGCTGAGGAGACCCCACCCAGCTTTGTCTGAGCAAACGAGGGGAAATGATGAATCCAAAACTGTCACCTCATGCCTGCACCACTGGAGTCTTGCTCTTTTTCTTGTACACCTGTCCTAGTTTTCCTCCCAGTGCCTGGCTAAAAGGATCATGAGACAGAATGGAAAGAGCTCTGAAAGAAACTTATTACCAAGCAGATGACTGCCCAAGCTGCAGAATGACTTGAGATGGGTTTGAATAAAGAGTTTTCCATACTGAGGACATTGTAAGAAGTCTTTATACTGCCTTCTGATACTCCATTTTTTAGTGATTATTGTTGCAATATTGAAGTAACAGAGGGCAATGTGAGACACTATAGAAAGGAAAGGTTATTTTATTTCAAACCACACTGATTTCACTCACTCAGACTAGCACTCTCATAACCACATATTCACAGGTACCAGTAGGCCTTTGTTCATACTATTCAGTTTTCTTGCAGTCACATAGAAGATTCAATTCATGGGCTCTGGAGTTCTCATTATGTCTCCTGTGTTTCTCTTAGTTTGGCCACCATATGCTCATTTTAGATGCATCTTTTGCATCCTGCAGGAGTCGGCAGTAACTGTTGTCTTTTGTGCCTCCATCTTTTCCCACCTCTGAGTATCATTAGAACCCATCCGCCTTTGTCTCCTCATCTGAGTATCTTAGAGCTCAACCTTGTTCTTTATCTTAGCACCATCACCTCCAGAGATCTAATTTTTTTTCTTTTATTAAGTCTTAGGTGTAGTCTGTCCCTTGTTTTAGGGCTTACCTGTTTTTAAACTGTGATTTATTTTTTTCCCCCAGTCTGGATATCCAGAGGATCTGTGTCAATATGCTGGGATCTTAATGTTCTGCTAATCCAGCTGCCATCAATATGTGCTGCCCTTGTAGCCCTTCTTATGCCTTTTCCCCCAGTGCTTCCACACCCAGACATCTTCTTTGTTCTCCATTTATGTTATTTTATTGTTTCTTTTATAATTCAAAGAAAATTGAGACCACTAATGACAAAGACACCTCTGTCAGAGTGGTGGCTTTTGGAGTCCAGTGCCATTTTAGGAAGAAGGAAAGACTGATCTAAAAGATCTGATTTATCACAGAATCATAGAATATACTGAGTCAGACGGGACCCATCAAGACCATTGAGCCCAACTCATGGCCCTGAGCAGAAAACCCCAGGCATCACACCACAAGCCTGAGAACATTGTCTAAATGCTTCTTGAATTCCTTTTATCTTTCCTTCTCCTTTTAAAATTCTTTCCTGCTTTATGAGAATACAAAATTTCTTGATAAAAATAATCAGTTGTCAAGTTTAATACAAATAAACAATAAATGTGTATCCAAAGAGCATATAAACAGTGTGAAATTACTTACCAAGGAAGGTCATCAAGTCAAATGATTTGACTAGCATGTGATGTTAGGAACATTAATATAATTTGTAGTTATGCACAAGAAGATAAGAGTAATCAGATTTCATGCTTCAATAAATAAGAATGTCTTTCTTCTTGCCACAAACAGCATTTCACAATTAGCTGGGTATTGTGTATTTCCCTCCACTCCCTAGCATTCCTTTGTACTCTATCTGATATTAACAACAGAGGCCAAGACCAGGGGCTTGATGTGTCACAGAAAAAGTTATTTACTTACTAAAGACAACATTTATGATCCTTTAGATACTGAACTGAGATAGAACAAAGAAACATGTATAATACTACAGGGATGCTTGTAAATACTTCAGTGGCCTCCTGCATTCAAGACAGACAGAACATAAATGTTTCAGTCCAACCTTGGCTTCACAAGGGCTGGCAGATTTGGGATCTAAGATGCTATCTAAGTATGCAGCTAAAAAAAAGAAGCATTATTGTTATTTTTTTATTTACCAGATGGATGAGAAGAGTGAAACCACAGCTGCTTTCTTATCTCTTTCCATGTCTGTACAGGAAATAAGGCGGGTAAATCTCATCTGATCCCAAAGAATGAATCAGGTCAGGACATTTTTGTGTTCATGTGGTGAAGCAAGGGGGATGGATGTGGAAAAAGAAGAGAGATTTCTGTTCCCTTTTCCCATGAGAGTGCAACCCAGAAGCATGCTCTGTTTATATGGACAAAGTTTGAACATTTTGCTTGCTCGGTTTTTCATAGGATTCTTGAAGTACAAGCAATGCAAGTTTCTTATATGGGTTATTTAATCTCTACACAAGAGCCTCTGCCAATTTTTTCAACATCCAAATAATATTAATATTATCCTGTCTCTTCCTTCCTTCCCAGACTGAAAGAGAAATATGCTGATCAGTGTATGTGGACACGTGTGGGTGGGTGGGGGTGAAGCCAAAGGAAGCAGCAGAGTTAGCTTTTAGCCCTGAAATGTTTTCGTTGCTTTATTCAGTGAACTGAATAACCTTAGTCTGACTTCTGTGAAATTTTAGTCTTCTCTGCTCATAAACCTCCTATTACCAGCCAAACACAGCTGTTCTGGGAAGTCCTGGCCAAACAGAGATAGTCAGTCTTTGAGGTAACTCAGTGATATCCCATGGAGTGTGCTGAGTATTGGAGCTGAAGGCTTGAGCCAGGCTCACTTTTTTCCAGCAAGCAGAACTGGAGAGGAGTGAGCTCCCATTAGGCTCTACTGCTGACTCCAAATGCTCCTGCATTCGTAGCCAGACTGAGATTTTTCTAGGACACTGGGCTTTGTTTTGAAGCTTGATGGATTACAGGGAGTAACTTTGAGGATCACACAGCTGCACAGAGATTGTGTCTGGACACTAATCTCTGATTTTCAGTAGATTAAACATTTGCCACCACTAACAATACAATGGCTAAAAAATTTCCCACTTTACCAACCAGCCAACCAACCAACCAACCAACCAACCAACCAACCAGCCAAACCCCACACCTCACCAACTGTAAACTTCTCTTTAGGGTCATGCTTAATGTGGAGACAGGCCCAAATTCTGTAAGTCAGTGCAGCTGGAAGAAGAATTATCCTCTTGCCCTCTCAATTTGTCCAAGTAGGAAGGATCTGGGCCTTTTAATGGCGTTTCAGTCCTGCTCCTTAGCCCTGGGATACTGAACAACCATTTGTCCAAGAGCCCAGAGTGACATGCTTCAGGCTGGACATGCAGGTGTACTCCACATCCATGGACAGGAGAAAGTTGCTGGAATTTATTATGTAAGACAGAAAAGGAAGCTTCTAAAGTGCCCAAAATGTTGGAGGAAGCATGAAAGAAAATAGCTGTGAGATGGTGTGGGAACCTTCCCCACCCACAGGAGACTGACACTGTCTGTAAGCTTCAGATGGTGGTTTTTACAATAGTTCTAGGACTACACATAGATGCACATTGTTAGAACCAGTATGTATTCTCACACTGGAAACTTTTATTTTTGCAGAAAGTTGTAATGCTGGGGGCAAAATTTTTCTGAGGGGAAAGGTCAAGACAGATTTCAAAGATATGTGTTTAAATATTTTTGTGGAAAAAACCCCCACTTATTTGTTATGAAATTACTCTTTTTTCCTCATTCCATCATGTAAATGAAAATTAGTAATTTCAGTTATTTTGAAAAAATTATTTGATTGATATGAAACTGGATTTTCCTGTTTATGTGCTCCCTCTCTCTTACAATCTTTGGAAAATTTTAAATCTAGTTTTGAAATGTTTTTTTCCCAGGTTGAACTAGCAGTTGAACTAGTTTTAGTTTTAATTTTGGGTAGCTGAGTGAGTTTGCTGCCAGAGCTAACACACGTTGAGATATGTATATCAAGTTCTTTAAATGTCTGAAGTGTGTTCTGTTTATTTTTATTTCATAGTCTTTTGACTAGCTTCTGTGTTTAAAAAACATCTCCCTTTCTAAGGCTTAGTGTCAGTATGCTAGTTTTCAGCACGATTTATTCCATGAGGTTGTTGACTTTAATTATATTGTGGATACTCAAGCACTCTTACTTAGTGGCTCAATTATTCTTGCTTCTTGGATCAGTTCCTAGGTATTACTTAGGATGAAATGGAAAAGTAAAAATAAAGCCTTGTTTTCTCATGTGCTGTAGAACTAGTTGTTCTGAAAAGCACTTGTTTATCATGTTGAGAAATCTCTTCGTAAGCCATAGACCATGTGGTGGTTGACTAACTTACGTCCTGAAACACAGGAGCAAGCTTGAAAAGGACTGTCCAGATTGGTGAGTCCAGTTACTCTGGGCAACCTGGGTTTGGAAACCTTGCTCTGTTGTAGAGCTGATAGGGTTATTCCCTTACTGGCATGTTCAGCAACTCTGCTGAAGCCTTTCTAGCATGACCTGAACCCTCAGTGATGGAGACATAGCTGTGGATCATGGCTTTAAAGACACAGAGGCTGGAAATGGGACTTCTCCTAATCATGAGAGATGTGGACTGTGAAACAGCCTGTGGTGGGTACTGGAAACAAAACCTAACTGCTAGTCCATTGTCCTGCTGGAAAAGCCTTGAGGTCAATGCAGGGATGGAGAGGCTCGGCAACTCCCAAAGGCTATGCTGAAAGGGTCTGTCATTTTGGGTGTGAGTGCAAATCACATTATCTTCTTAGTCCTCATCTATAGCACTTCCCACCAGAATTATTCTTCCATGAACATGGGTGACCTGGGCCATACAGAGGAATCCTGCTGAGGTCTCCCTGGTAACTTACCCAGTGGCATTGACAGATGTCCATCTCTGCTGGCACATTCTCAGTAGGCATCTCAGAATCAGTATTCTGTCATCATCTTTATGATTGTTGTTGTTCGTAGTTCTTCTTTTTGTTCCCCATTTACTTCTAGCTTATGAGCTTTTAATTTACAGCAGGATTCTTACTGCTAATCCTGATGGCAGACCTTGCCTTTGCCCTATTGCATATTATCCTGTTTCTGTTAATAAAGCTTTAAAGGTCATCCTTTTCCTCCTGTATGGGCTCTCAGACCTTATTTTCACTGCTGTTGCTTTCTTGCTTTGTGTTATTGACAAAAATCCTCAACAAGCATCCACTTTTAAAGCCAGTAATTAACAGAAGTAAAGTAAAATTAATCCCAAGGGAAATTCAATTGGCAATTTCTCATAATTTCTCCTTTCCACTGCTTAAGCTTTTGCCCCATTTGTCTGGTTCCTTGCCATCTTGCTGTTTCGGTTTTAATACCCATTTTCTCCTACTTAACTAAGAGCTTGCCAGATGGCACTGAGGCCAGTGATTTACCAGTATCTAGGTAGATGAGGGTGACCAGATCATCTGAGTTCTGATTTCTTTCAGTGTTCAGCATGTCACAGGGCTGAAAACTTAGTTGACCCTGAAGGGTGGTAGACAAGGACAAGAAATGCCCTCCTGTTCACACTGCTTTTCAAAGGCGGCTCCTGATCACGTGCCCTATGCCTTGAGGACAGCTCAGGATTGCTGGTCTCAGGCTCTGAGGACCAATAGCTGATTGTACAAGGACACAAGTAACATGGTACCTCGTTGCCACAGATAAGTCTGAACTTTCCCCAGACTCATAGAACACTGTAGGAGCTAAAGATGAAACCCTTGGACAGGAGCCTCTCACTGTTCTCTGTCTGAACAGCGGTGGTTCTTTATCTCCATGGATATGTTATCATTTTCATTTTGGACCAGAAGCCCAAAGTCCAGTCCAGCAATCACATGTCCTGGGCTGCCCAGCACTGCTGTGGGTCTGGTGTGAACAGAGGATGCATCTCAGGGGTTTGGGTTCGTGTAAGCTATCTCTTTGCCTCATAGGGTATGTCACTTCTGGGGGTTTCGGAGCTGACACCTTTGTTATGTGAGTTTTCAGTCTGATATTAGCCTGCCATTAAGAGAGGGGATCAGTTGTAAAAGCAGCATGAAATGAGATGGGAGAAGGGTCCTGTCCTACTGCTCCCTGTGGAAGAACAGGTGCCCTGGCTAGCAGTGTAGCTTGAGACAGAGCACAGACAGAAAAGGAGGGGGTGAAAGAGGGGGAGATCTTACAACAAAGAGGGAGACTGGAGCTTGTTCTCATATCTCTGTCCAGTCACTGCTCCCAGGCCCAGAAAGGCAACCTGGATGTGGCTGTGTCCCCACTAGCCCCTGGTGTGTGCTCTGGCTCTCTCCCTTTTGGCTCAGTTCTTTGATGTTGCTGGCTTCCTGGCTGTGGGCAGAAGGTGGTTCTGATGGTAGCCTGGGGGTGGATCAGGAGTGGGAGAGGGGAGGAGTCACTGATCGATGCTAATAAATAAAAGGTCCCTCTTCTTTGGTCCAGGGTCCAAGACGCCAGGAGAGCAGCCCCCTGAGACAAGAGCCGCAGACCAGCAGGGAAGAGACAGCTTAGTGAGTATGCAGGGACTGCCTTGCTTTTCCTGGACAGCTGCTTGTTATTATTGCCTTGCTGGTGCTTCACTGCTGTAAAATGTTAGGAGTGTTTACGTGCTACAGTGTGTATAAGGTTGTGATTTTCTACTCCAGCTGCAGACACATCAGGGCTGCTTTTCTGACGCCCCCTTTATTTGTGGGACTGCAGAGGTTTCTCTGGCATTTCCAGGAGATTTGTCTCAGCTCCTTTCTGCATTTCTAACCAGTGGATGCTGCTAGAAAGCAGAGGGATTGAGCTCACTGTACTGCATGGTATGTTACCCCCAGGGCAGCCCACTGTTGTTGAGTAGGGGAGATGTGTGCTGGGAAAGTATGGAGTGCAGGGGGAGCAGAAAAGAGTACTTTTGCCAGAGGAAGCATTCCCCGAAGGACATTTGTTTGTATAGGGCTGTGTAGCTGGCATGTTCATTCATCCCTAGAAAAATGTATTGCCTCTGTGGTGAAAAATGAAACACTTGGGTTAAAGTGGTGATTGTGGCTGTTCTCCTGTGGTTGATGGCAGGGTATGCTCCAGGCATTCTGAGATCAGTCCTCTGAAATGGGAGCAGAGTCTTCCAGGGAGCAGAAAGCTCTGCCCTGAGTGAAGACAAATAAAGAGGGTTTGGCTGGAAAGCATGTTGGTATTTCCCACTGGGCAGCTTCACTTTCATTCCAAAGTACACCCAGCATCTTCCTCTCTGTGCCCCACTGCTTTCCCGCTGGGGTCTGTCCTCCAACCTCTCCCTCAAGTCTTTCTTTTTTAGCAGCTCCTGCACAACACATTTGTGAAACCTATAAAATCCACATTCAACACTAAGTCCAAAACTCTGAGTTCTAAGAAATGAAAAGGATCCCAGAGCAGAGAATTTCCTTAAAGAGACTGGAGTGGCAGGGCACAGAGGGGCAGCAGCAAAGTCTCAGTTCCCCTTTGACCTTGCGTCTATAGCAAACTTACGGTTTTTTCTCAAGTTTTCCTCCTCATTTCAGGCTAAGCACTGAACAGGCAAGAAGTGGATGTGTATGGAGGGGCACTGATGGTGCAGGACTGAGCAGCTCCATGTGGGGTGGGATAATGGGGATGAAGAGCAATTCTTTCTCTTTGGTCTGAAGCTGAAGTCCTTGCTCAGTTTTCCTCCCCGAGACAGGAGGCTTCAGGAAAGGGCCATGAGTTTGGCATTGAAAGGGTAAATTGCAAAGCCCAGAGTAATCTTTGCCCACTGAATTTCACTCCTCACTGGTGAAATGCTAGGCTCTGGCTAGCTGTCCCTGCAGTTCTTGGCTGTGTTACTTTCAGTGTGGCTTCATGGACTGGCCTCTGAAGGTGACAGCAGTGACAACAGCACAGTGGTTTGGGGAGAATAGTCTGCACCCAGAGAGCATTCACTTTGGACCCTGTCAGTGAGAAATCCTGATACCTGCATACGCACATGGACAAAACAGGCAGTAACCACAGCTTGGATCAGACACAAGAATGGTTCCTGTGCCCTAGGTTCATTCTCAGGCAGTGTGTGCGGTCCCAGCCCCATCACTGCCATTGGGGGAGGGCTGACAGGCAGTGGGTACCCCCTCTCCCTCCCTCCCTTGCCTCTAGCAAGCTCTTTCCTTTTCACCCAGCAGGGATAGCCATCTCTGTAACTCCTTTTTTCTTTCACTACTTTCTACTGTTCCAGGAGTTGGAGAGTGGAACACCCCATGTTTTGTCCATCTATGCTGTCCATGATATTGGACCCAGTCAAACTCTTAGGTGTTAAAAGGCAAGGTAATTCTCCCTGAGACTGCTGGCCTTGGAGATTCATCCCAGGTGAAAAGCTTTGAGTTGACATGTGACTTCATTGCCCAGTGAGGCAAGGTCTGCTAGTGCTAGACCAGAGAGACATCAGTCCTGAGGGAAATGGTTACCTGGTTACCTCTGACTCCATGAAGAGGTTGTCTTTTGGGCTAGAAGAGGAGTCTAGGGTCAGCACCACAATGAGAGCCTTCAAAGATAGAGTTCTGGGTGCTGCTGTCATCTCAATGCAAAAATCATGATCCTGCCAGCAGAAGGGATTCTTTCAGGTTGCTGCTTGTCCCTCCTGAAGCATTAAAGTAGGAGATGAGAAGGGGTAGCACAGTTGTATTCCTCCTCTGATAACTGGCAGGCTGGCATTGCAGCAAAGGCCAGCTGGAGACAGGGGGACTGAGTGGGACAGGAATGTTGAAAGCCTCCATGTCTCCATCGGCAAAGCTGACAGGACAGTTTGGGCTGGTTGTATCCAGACAGAGTATGATGAGAGCAAAGAGAGCAGATCAGAGGAAAAATCAGAAAAACAAACATTTATATTTGGGATCAACACATACCTCTGCCTTTGGGCCCCTGGCAGCCCGTGAAATTCCTTCCACATGCATAGGCCAGCTTTTCTGAGTGTGGAGTGCTAGTGACATGTTTGCCTCTGGATTATGTCCCCCAGCCCTGAACTATGAGAGGAAGGGGGCATGCCCCTTCCTTCCCAAAACCCGATTCAGTCTGCTAATAGAGGTTGTTTTGTAACAGCTCCAAGAAGAGTGTGTACCAGCTAGCTGTCACCTTGCCCAGGCTCTTTCATGGGCTCCCTCCTAGCTCTGTTTTCATAATAAACATTCCACTGCTAATTTTGCAGTCAGCCCAGGATCTCCAGCTACCCTCACTGGGAAGAGAGCAAAACACAGTGAGGAAGACAGAGTGAGAAATTCCTTCCTGCACTGGCACAATGCGCACTCTCATCGTCCTTACGCTCCTGGCTGTCTTGGTGATGGCTGCCACCTGCTATGGTAGGTGACCTTTATTGCTGGGTAGAAGTAAAACTTCAAACCTGCAGACATTTTCGGGTCTGTTCAGATGTTTGTTATTTAACTTTGTGTCTTCTTTCTCCTTAACTTGATCTCTTGCCTGCTTTCCTGCCCTTGTGTCAGATCCTCCTAGCCCTTATCCAGAGCTGTTATCTTCAGTCATCGGGATTCATGGTCCAGGATGCTTCAACCCCTTCCTCTCTGTTCCAGCTCATCTCATCTCACCTCACCTCACCTCACCGATTGCTCCTCTTTTTGTGCCTTTGTTGTCTGGACTATGATAAGAGTGCTAATTCTTAATTATTCCTTGCTGAATATTCAGGAATTCCTTCCTGAAATTGGAAGATTTCCCTTTTTCCTTTTGTAATATCATCCCCTTTTTCCTGTGGGGCACACAGTTCCATACTGGTGGAATTAAGATGCTGCTTCATGCAAGAGTCAAGTGCATTTCACTGTTCTAATCCATTCCCTAAGTGCACATGCAAGCTTTGAAGGTAAGTAGGTATCCTATCCACTGTAGTGTCAGGAACAGAAGGTGAGGTACTATTCTGGAGAATCAGGCTGGATGACCAAACATGAGTCTGGAAGTATTGACTAAAACACCAGGTAGCTCTGTATTAAACTCCTGAGCACTTTAAACCCCTCATATAAATTCTAGGTCACACCACTGATTCTTTTCTTTTCCTTTTAAACATGTGCCTTAAAACCTGGCTTCTCTGATTTCTATGTGTGTTCTATTGATCTGTGGCATATGAAAGACTGAATCCCATCAATACAGTGTCATACTACATGTTTCGTTCTTTCTTTTCACAGAGTCCCATGAGAGCATGGAGTCCCATGAGTATCTCAGTAAGAGACTGCTTTACTATTTTATTGAATTTGAAGAATGCTACAGACATGTCCAAGATAATTTCGTCGTACTCCTACTGTAGGGATTAAATAGGTAGAACCACTCAGCCCAGGGAAATTGACTTTACTGGGTGATGGAGTTTCAGAATGAAAAGGGGGAGAGCTAAAAGAAAACTTCACATGTTTTGGCATAAGCTCATACCACCATTTTGAATAGAATAAAATAAGAATTGGAAAACAAAATTTGAGAACAGAGCTCAGGTCTCTGTTACACATACCAAAACCAGGTTAACTGACACTAGAAAAGGACACTGCTCAAAAAACTCTGGGATAAGCATGGAAAAAGGTACTGTAGAAGCCACTTACACAATTTTTTCTCCCCCAAGAACAAGGAGACCTTTACTCTAAGCACCTTGGAAGCAGGTGGGGTGTGTGAGTAGAAGGGATCCTTTGGCTGGAAGAGGGAGAAAGAGTGTCACAGGAAGAGCATGAAAAGGGTGGAGAGTCTCGCTTTGGAACAAGCAGTATCCTGGAGACATTAGAGAACAGATGAATCAAAACTAGAAAGAAATTAGGACATCCGGAAGAAGAACTTCGCAAAGCAGATAGTCAGCAACACAAAGGCACATGTGGGAGCCAATATCAACGACATCCACAGACTCCTGAACTCTGCAACAGGACTGTGATGTTTCTCAAAAAAGTCAGAAGGGGCTTTCAGGCCCCTCAGTCCAAAACTGCCACACAGACTTCTCAATCACTGTCTAACCTTGGAGGCACAGAGACATCCTCAGGCCTTTCCTGGGTGTAACTTCACAATTCTTGTAGTTCTTCTGAGCGTGCTCAGATGCCCCGTGGTCTGTGTAGCTTGGTGCCTACCTCTTCTGGGCCAAGCTCCACTCACCCAGAGGGGCTGTGGCAGCAAAATCACAGTAGCATTCCCCTGGGTGATTTGAGTAACAGCAGAACAAGAGCAGCACGTGCACTTGTGTACAGGCTGCACCAGCCACTGAGAGAGCCTGAGCATGAACCAGCCAGGGGACAGGAGGGAATATGTAAAGGTCCTGGATTTCGCTGTACATGGGAGGGCAGACAAGGGGGCTGTTATAAAGGAGGAAGCTAGAAATTTTTTTTCAGATTTTGCTGAAATCTGGCATTGAAAAAGTGCCATTCTGAATAACCCCTTGGCTTCTCAGATCCCTTCCTCAACAGGCGAAGGGCCAATGACTTCATACAGGCTGACACGAGACTAAGAGCCATCACTCAGGAGAGGTATGTCATGGCCTCAGGACACTGAGGTCAGGAGGGGGAACAGGTTCCTCCTTGCCAAGCACAGGCTGGTACCTGGGGTGGCAGCCATGGTGGCTTGTGAGAAGCCTCAGCCCCGCTCTCAGTGTGAGGTGCCATTTAAGTCCCCAATCCCAGGAAAAGCAAGAATTCAGATAACAGAGTGGGTTCTTTAATTTGGAGACATGTCATATGCTGAGAAGACTGATTAATTTTTCTGAAGGAAGCACCAACAGAAGGAGAGAGAATGTGTGGGATAGTCCAAAAGAGAGCTCAGTTTGAGATCTTATTCTAGTCCTCAGATCTCGTGCAGAACTTGCATGACTTTTTCTAAATCAAAGGGCCATCTGAGGGCCTCATTGTTTCATTTATAAAGTACAGATATAACCAATTTCATGCCTTATTCAAGGCTTGTGAAAATAAAGACTGAAGCACTGAGATCATCTCTTAGTGAGGCACAAGGCAAACCTTCTCCTCAGTACCAGGTGACCCCTTTGCAGAATATTTCAGGTCTTTGTCCCATGTATGGGTTTGGGAAAGAGCAGAAGAGCTGAAGAGAGCAGGCTGAGGGAGGCTGCAAAGGGACAACCCTTCTTCAAGTTGAGGCAGGAGCCATTCCCCTCTCCCCACCACCTTTACTTAGCCCCAAAATAAAAGATTGCCTGAGGAGGCAAAACATTCCTGCTGTAGTCATGTCGCTCCCCGGGTGTGGTAAACACAGAAGCTGGCGTGCTAAGAACTTTGTATCTGGATGATGGACTCTGCTGGTGGATCCTTAATCCCAGTGGGGAGTTCCAGGACAGGAAAGGGCTGTGGGCAGATATTTAAGATAACACCACTTACCCCTCTTCCCTCCTCCCTTCACAGGATCAGGGAGCGTAGCAAGGCACCCCAGGAGCATCAGAGGGAGCTCTGCGAGGACTACTACCCTTGTGAAATGTACGCTTTTCGCCACGGCTATGCTGCTGCTTACAAGCACTATTTTGGGAGGAGGAGGACTAAGTAAAGGATGACCCGTCCCCACCCTGGGGCCTGGAGTCCAGGGTATCCTCCCCAAAAACGCAATGGCTCTGAAACATATTCAGTTGCTTGTGTCCCTGTATGTTATCCTGCCTGCTGCTTCTTTCCCATGTAGCCATGGATTCCTACACTGTGTTAATTAGCGCTGAGCTGATGTAGCAGAGATCACAGAGAGTTCAGGATGCGGGTGTTTACTACAAAATAAATCGCTGGTTTGATACTATCTTCTCATGAGTCACAGTATTTTGGAAGGGGGTATGCAATTTTCCATGAAGAAACTGAATTTGTTTATCATAGATTCTGTTGCACATTATGGGGAAAAACATCATTACCTTGCAATCATATGGCTTTGGAAGAATCTATAATGTTTTTGTTCCAGGTTCTACAAGTAGCTTCTTTCAGAGGTCACTGGCCAATTTCAGCTCCCAGTCTTAAGACATCTAAAAATGGTGGGGTGTTCAGAATGCAGATTCACTTTTTGAAAATTAAATCTGTAATATCTTTCCTCAGTTGAGGAAACAAAATTCAGAAGGCACCTATTTAATCTTAAAACAAAGTTAGGATGAGATTTGGTGACAGAAAAAGCCTGTAAATTACCTCTTGTTCATCCAGCTACCATCAGGTCCTGATGTTTGGTGCTCCTTTAGAAAGGAGCGTGTGGTACAGACAACTTGTATTTCCTTTTGCAATCCCCTTTCAAAACCCTTCCACTTGAAACTACTCTGGTAGCACTTGAAAGCTGCAGAAACCGAAGCTGGAGAGGGGCTCCTGGTGGTAAATAAACAGATAAAAGAAATCCAATGTTTGGGGTCAGACCCAACTTTGTTCACACAGAACAATTTCATTTTACTGTTCACAAATCATTTTCACTACTGTTCACAAAGATGAAAGTTTCACAGTTTCACTACTGTTTCACATTTCATGACTGTTCACAAGGATGTGGCTTGACCCTGTGCACAGGTTACTGAGCACCTCCCAGACCTCTGAGGAGTGAGCATGGCTGCATTCCGGTTGTCACCATCACCAGGGCCTGTCCTCAGGCCAAAAGGCACCAGTGCTGACATGTCCAAGAATTCAATGCTGCTCTGGGCTTGACAGCAGCCAGAGCAGCTGGTACACTCCTTGGTGTGATTTGTGTAGGAGACATAACATCCATCTCAGCTCAACACAGATGGTTTCGACAGTCACATCTCCAGGCTCACACAGGCACCTGCAAATTATAGAAGTGGGAAAGATTCATGGCATGCAATCAAAGTCTATGATGTATGAAGTATCAATTTGTTGACTAATCTGTGAAATTAAGTCTGGAGCCAAATCTACCTGGCCCATTAGAAACATGCACCTTCTTCCAAAACAAGCTTCAAGGCTTTGCCAGCTTTGAAACTGAATTTTGGAAAGAAATGTGATTTATTTATTGAAAACAATTCTGACAGGAAACTCCACCCTGACAGTTGCTGAAGTTTTGTCCAGATGAAAAAGTGAGAGAGAAATGATTTTAAGGAAAAACCCTATATGGATGAGATATATTCACACACACTTGTTCTTGGTGTTCTCAAGTAGTGAATCTTGTGATCACCAACCACAGCAAGCTCACATATGCTAAAATCAACAAGTCTGTGGTGTCTGGGTTTGACTTGACACTGTGACACCACCAAAACAGAAGGCACAAGGTCTAGTGCTGTCTGGGTCTGTGTCCAGAAATATCTAGTGATTCCAATCCCCAGTTAACCAGTAGAAATAATGAATAGTACCAGAGATTTCTGTGGGATTTCATTAGCGTGAGCAACAGCCGAACAGATTTAAGAGACTACATGCTGGTTAGAAAGCTTGGGAAAAGATGGGAGGATAAATAAAGCTGTTTGGAGTACTAGAATTGTATATTTATATATTTATATTATTTCAAGTATTCATCTGGAAGCATAACTTTCCTAGAATACCTATTATTTTTAGATGTTTGTTTATTTTTTAAACTGTTGCTCTTTTGCTGGAATAATATGTATACAAAACCTTTTGCTGGACGTCATTAGTGTATATATTCAGCTTTCCTGGACTGTAGAAAAGTTAACAGGGACAAAAGTTGGGGTTTATTTTAATCCACTAAGCTAAATTCTCTAAGCTAAAAGGCAGTGTTTCTCAGAATTGGCAAAATCCCTAATGGCTCTGATTTTCCTTGGGAGCCTCCTAAACTTTACTTCTGTAACCCTTAGACATGTCCCCTGCACCTGGGTCTGAGGAGGACTGGATATGAGATGGAGGAAGATTTGTCTCCACTACCAGAAAGAACAAACACTAATAATTAAAAAAAAACCCCAGCTACCCAAACTTGGTTGCTTGGTCTGTTCAGCCTGGAGGAGACCTCATTGCAGTGTACAATATCTTCCTAAGGGGCAGTGGAGGGGCAGGCACTGATCTCTGCTCTCTGGTGACCAGTGACAGCACCCAAGGGAACAGCTGGAACTGTGTCAGGGGAGGTTTAGGCTGGATATTAGAAAAAGGTTCTTCACCCAGAGGGTGTTTGGGCACTGGAACAGGCTCCCCAGGGAGGCAGTCACAGCACTGGCCCGACAGAGCTCAGGAAGCATTTGGACAATGCTCTCACACACATGGTGTGACTCTTGGGGTGTCCTGTGCAGGGCCAGCAGTTGGACTTGATGATCCTTGTGGGTCCCTTCCCACTCAGCTTCTTCTGTGATTCTGTGGTTCCTATGCTGTTTGTGGGACATGGGTTTGGTAACTTGGATAGTGGTTTTGGGGAGAGTGGGGTTATTGATACATAGCCCACGCAAGTCTCTTGTAGTACCAAATAACTTTAGCCACTCGGGTCCTGAAGAATCAAACACTTTTGGAGTCTAAATGTTTGCTTGATTTTTAGACAAGAGAAGCCAAAGTAAAGCTTCTAAATGATGAAGATTTCCGGGAGGAAAATACAAAGATCTCCCCTCAAACTAACTTCCAAAGTTCCTAAATTATAAAAAAATCTCATCTCTCCGAAGTGATTTGGTGAAACTGTGAAACTGTCTGAAAAACTACTGTGTTTGCCCTATGCAAACTGATTTACAGGTTTCCTTGCCCTCAGGGTAATGAGTCAAGGTGGGGTGGAGGAAAAGGTCACCATTGGGTTCAGTCTCATTTGGGAAACTCCACATGAGAGAGCCCCATCACATGAAAAGAGCTGCTCTACTTCATGGTGTGCTGGTCTTTCCCCTGCCTTTCCAGCATGACTGAATGACTTTCAAGTTTGTAAGAAAAATGATTTTTTCAATCCTGTTGTTTTTCTTCAACAGCCCCATTCAAAACCTCAGATAAAATCTTCTGGAAATGCCCTGTGTCTTGAGATGGATGCCAAAATGACAGCCAGGACCCAGCATCTCCTGGCCCAAAGGACAGGCTTTGTTTTGGAGTGCAGACACAGGAACACAAGCCAGATTCCTGATCTCTCCAAGAAATCACAGGATATAAACTGCTGCCCAAAAGCAAGTCCCGGAGAACTTCAGTAACCTCCAGGAAAGCTCTGAGGTTAGGAAGACTAGCGCAGCCAAAGAAGACATGAGGAGTCTGCTGGCACTGCTGATCGTGACTCTGGCCCTGGCAGTGCTCTGCTGTTGTGAGAAAGGTAAGGGGACATCTTCCCAGGAAGGCTCTCAGAGCGCTGCTGAACCCTGCAGCTTGCTGCCAGCCTCCCTCCAGTCTGGGAGAGACAAAGAGCTTTGGGGGGGAGGAGATGCACCACCAGTCATTGCACAACTTCAGATCTCTGTTGGAGAGAGAGGCACGGATGAGAGAGGGCTTGGGAACAGAGATCCCCATCTTTTGCTGGGCATTTTCTTCTGCTGGTCAACACCCACTCACCCCCACCTCGGCTGCATATTGAATTGCAGCAGAGAATTTGAACATTTTAATATGTTTAAGAATTAAACTGGTTTATAATTTAGTCTCTCTCTAAATGGTGGGTGTTAATAAAATCATTTTGGGAGAAACAGACCTTCTATGTAAGTGGGGGGACCTGGATCTGGCAAGTCAGTGGTGGGATTCAGTTACAGAGGAGGATTAACCACAACCATAGAAGGACTCACAAGCAGACTCCTTTCTGTCTGTCTGTCTTCCAGATCCCAAAGAACCCTCAGGATCTCTCAGTGCTGACAGTGAGTATAGCATTCTGACTGATGCTCAGCTCCATGCTCCTGCATCTGCCTTCTTTCTTCCCTTTGATGGGTTCAAGGGCTGAACAAGATCTATGCTGCATCCCTCTCTAGCTCTTGCCTTTTTGCTCTCTTAGTCTGCAGTCCCTGAGGTGCAGGAACATGTGCAACAAACAGAGTCTTTCTTGTGTGAGCAGGTGACATGAGGGCAGGCAGTGTCCCTGCACCTGCAAGGCTGGCATTGCTCCGGGTGTGCTGGTGCCACAGCCTGTGTGTCCACAACCCCTGAGCAGTGCCCTGGCAAGACGTGAGTGATGCAGGTTGTTAGCAGCTGGATGCATCTGCCTTCTGTGAAACAGGGTTGTGTTGGTGGAACAGCACGGCCAGTCTCCCTGCTCTGACCTGGCTTCGGAGACCTGCCCAGAGTGCCTGCTGCAGCCCCAGGTGTTCAGAGAGCAGAAGCTGCCCACATCAATGGGTTGTGACATCCCTGCTAAATCCTGCAACATGGAAAGCCTGAAAGAAAGGGGCTGCCTTGGCTACTCCTGAGGGCTGCAGTCCCTCTTGTCAGGTCACCTGGGATGTGGGGATTTGCACACCTTGGGTTGTTGACAGCATTTGCAGCAAGCTGATCCTGGCAGAAATCTGTATGGAAAATCCTTTTTGTTCTCTCCTGTCTCTCCTTTCTCACACTTTAAAGGATAACATTGCTGCCGAGAAGCATGAAAGCTGGTATTCTTCCAGTGAGCCAATACAAACACAGATTGGGAAAGAGAAAAAAATATGTAAAGACTGTTCAGGGAAAGGTGGTAGTTTCTGACAACTCATTAACTGGCAGTTTCTGTGTAGCCAGTATTTTGATCCAGAATAAACCGCAGTTTATTCTCCTCTGCTAGAGAGGAGATCCATCTCACTTCCAAAGAGAAACACAGCCAAACATTCCATGATGATGAGGGAAGGGACAAACCCCACCGTCTCCCCACAGGCAGAGGTCTTAGAACCTTCTCTCCCTCAGAGACAGCAACAGTTTGCCAGTTTCCACACTGAAATGTGTACTGGTGTGCAGCTGCCTGTGTTGCTGCTGTGCCGGCACCTGTGCACACCTCTGCTGTTGTGAGACCATCCCATGGAGCGAGGTTGGACTGTGCTGAGCCCTAGCTCGGGCTGGGGAGAGAAGTGGCTCTACCTGGTGTTTGTGGGGTGCTTCACAGCACCACAGTGTTTGCACAACCACAAATCAAGGGAGCAAAGAAGCAAATGTGCAGACACGATGTGTTAGTGGAGAGCAGGGGCAAATGCTGTCATGGCTGAAAAACCTCTTATGTTCTCCAGGTCTTGAGTACTGGGATCTTTGCACATGCTGGGTGTATTTCTCACTGGGTCATGTTTACTGTCACTGTTTTATACTCTACACCTTTCATGGAACTCTGTACATTTTAGCACTGGTATTTCTGTGTGCTGCCTGCTGCTCATGGCTCATTGGAGGTGTTTTAAGGTCTTCTGGTTGGTATCCCACATCGCTCTCAGTCTGAGTTAAAGATACCGAAAGGAAGCCAAGACTCTAAAATTAAGTAGGCTGGGGAGAGAGGGTGCCATTCTCCTAATTTTCTTCTTATTCATATTTTATGCCTTCTTCACATTTGCTGCAGACTCAGATTATGCTGCATGATAAGAAAATGGAGTTTATGACAGATAAAGCCCTTGGTTCATGGTGATGTGAAGGCTGCAGTGAGGAGGGAGCTTTGAGTGGACAGTGGGATGGGGAGAGATACACAGACCACTAGGATGGTTTGTGGCAGTCATTTGCTTGTGAAGAGAGTAGATTTTGATTTTCAGAGGTTAGACTGGTCTCTGTGCTTCAGTGCTGCATCTCTAACCTGCTGTATTCTCTCCTGGCAGGCATCAAGATTAAAAAAGAAGTTGCCAATGCCTTTGTGAAGAGGAAGAAGAGATCCAGCCCATATGAATGGTAACAACTCGGGAGCTGGGCTGAGAGCCCGACTCTGGACCTGTCCTGAAGAGGGGGTGGGAAGGCAGTAGGGCATGACAAGGTATTATTTTCTTGTACAGCTATGTTATTACCTTCAGGTACTGAAGGAAAAAGGCTGTAGGAGACAGTGATCGAAAAATTGTTCTTTTTTAATTAAAACCCTTTTGAAGGCTCATAGCTGGACTCTACTACTCCTCCCAGGCAAAAGACAGCACTAACTGTGGGCTAGCCATGGGGACAGCAGGATACAAGTTAGAAGCTGCTCCAACCTACAGGGTCATCAGAACCAATTTCCAGGATAATGAGAATCACAGAGCCTTGGTTATTGCCTCTGGTTCCCCACAAAGGAAAGCACAGCTTTGTTGCGGGAATAAGACTGGATAAGATTTGCTGTTCTTTCTGAAACTGTAGAACATACATTTACACGTGCAAAAAAGTAGACACAGAGACTTGGAGAAATCCTAGCTATTTGAGAAATTTGAGACAATGCAAGAATGTTCTTCAAGTATGTCCTGGAAGAGGTTGTTAAGCTACTCTTTCCAAAATAGAAATAAAGTAAAAATTCATGGGATACTGGTGGGATTCCCATGGTGGTGTGTACAGTCTTCAGGAAAGATTAACCAAACCTAGAAGAGGAACTGAGAAGGACATCCAAAGTGTACAGCTGAGACTAAAAAATTTGGGCTTTCTTAGCCTGGCAAAAAAGAAAAGAAAAAGAAGTTATATGGGGATAGTGTTCCTGTCTACAACAGAAGTGAGGATAATTAAAGAAAAGTGTTTAAGCTAAAGGAAAATAATGGCTAGTGGGAAAGTGAGTAGAAATTGGGCAAAAATAAAGGAAAGCAGGAAACAATAAAATAAAATATATAATAAAATAAATAACAACAAAAAAATCTTCCTGGGTTCTTGGGGAATGAGATTGAAGACAAAAAATACCCCAAATCCTTACAGCTTCTGTGGTATCCTTTGCTGATAAAACCTCAAGAGCAGTTGATTTAAATTGGGTTCAATCTCATATTTCCTAGCATTGATCAAGTAGCCTATCCCTGTGTAAGTAGAGTTTAACTCAGCATGACCAGTCCTCTGTTGGGTCACACTGGAGAATCATTCCTTTCACGTCAGTGTCAGGTGTGGGAGCTGTCTCCAGCTGCATTGGCTGAATCTGCAGAATGGCATCTCTGTCTTTGCTCCAGGTACTTCGAGTATTATAAAAGCCCGATGGAGCAGATGCACGAGCGCTGTGAAAACTATCCCCCCTGTGACTATCTCTCTGACCAAATAGGATTTGCCTTGGCCTACAACCGCTTCTTTGGGAGATACTGAGGATGGGAAGGTGTCTTCACTCGTTTGGCTTGGAACACTCCAAACCCCACAGGAGAAAGAAGGTTGTGGTTGGGAAGGAGGGAAGGAAAGCGTCTAGACTGGCATCTTCTGCCATTGTCTCCATAACCAGCTGGAACACCAAGGCAGAAATTATCCCTCTTGTTGAGCTTCCATTAACTTTCTTCCTTTCATCAATAAAGCCTCTCTTCAGACATCTTTTGTAGCATTTTGAGCTTTACCAGCAGACTCTCTTACTTCCTTCCACCTGAATCCCCAGCACACAATAGGTGAAAAATGGTGATTCGTTTCAAAAAAACCACTGCATGCCTTAGAAACACCACTAGATTTCTTATCCTCTTCTGCAAAATACAGGAGGGTTATGGAAGAAGATTGTCACAATGTGTGTAAATGTGATGGATCTGATCCTGGGATGCTCACTGGGAAGAAGGAAGAACACCTGTCTCCTGTTCCAATTAGTGGGAAAGTTCAGTATTTTCATGTAGTATAATCACATTAAATATGCATCACAGTAGGATAATTTTGTAAAGATAGATGTGTGCAAATACTATTTCATAGACAGCAATCAGGTTCTGGTACACTGTTCTGATTATTCTGTCACAAATTTTGCCTGTATAGCAACATCAGACAAATCCCAAAAGGTGCATTTAAGAAGTCCTTTTAGATGAGCTCTTGCTTTTGTGTGCTGCTTTTAGTGACTGTAAAAAGTGCCTTCAGATTCTCTTGGTTTTCGGGTTTTTCTTACAACCAGTTTCTGGTGAAACTGAAAATACCCAGCAGAACAAAAAAAATAACCTCTTCTCTGTTGCTTTTCCATTTATGCTTGAAACTAGAAGTGTCTAAACAGCTAAAAAAAGAAAAAAAAAGAAGTGGAAAAAGAAGCTATAAAAGTTATAAAATAAACAAAATTAAAATTGGTTCAAGGATGGATTGAAGTTGGGGCAGTGTTTTGTTTATTCAAGACAACTCATAGCTAAATATATATATATATATATAAAGCATGTGTATTTTTAAATACATTTTGTCTTCCCTCTGCACTACTTCATTCTGTCCTCTGGTATTAATATTGTACCTTAGCAACTTTCTGCATAACCTTCCTTAATATACTCTGTCAGCTTTCCTTCCCTGAGAGGTGGATGGCAGATCACACCTCCAAGGACAGGGACTGCTGATGCTCAGGAAACCATCAGAGACCAAATCTCTCTGGTTACATGTAAGCTGGTGCAACCATCCTCAGCTGCTACTTGCAATAAATACTGCTTATATAAAGCAGGTTGGTGTGCTGCTTCTTTCTGTCCCTCTGCACAACTTGTACCTGTGCTAAAAGAGATGCCTGAAAAGCACAGCCTGCTTTTGTGAACCCTGAGGAGCAGGAACCCAGTGCATGAGGCTTCCTTCTCCCCTTGAATGCGCCAATGTGAATCCGAAATGACAAAATTGAAATTTAGGTCATAGTTCTAGCACTCTGTGACACTGAGGGACAGGAGGGCCAGGCTCTACCTGCCACACCATCTACCCAGATCAGCATTTCTCTGAAAAGCCTTGTCCTGAAGTAAGGATGCAGGATAAGTCCACGGAGATGGCTGCCAGTGCAAGCCTTGTTAGGCAAACTGCTATGACTTGCATTGGCTGTGCTGATCTTGGCCAGGGAGAAGACACTTCATAAATATCTCTGCATGTCTTGGTCAAACACCTGTGACTGCCTCCTCTATTGACATAAACTAATGGGGTTTCACTGCTCACAGTAAAACTCTCCTCTGAACGCCATCTAGTAAAAATTAACAGTGCTTTATTGAAACCAGAGACATTTTTGCTTGGAAAAATACTAGAGAGATTAGTAGAATCCTAATATCTATTGTGCTAATAAAATAGGGGTTTTGTTGTTGTTGCATGGTCTTGTTAACACAAAAACTTTCTCGTCTGTATTTGCCTTTTTCTGTTTTATATTTTTCTCTTCCTTTCAGTAAATATTTTTTTCAGGCAAATTGCACCCGGAGGCCTCCATTATGTCATCTGCTCTGTGTCATCAGATCTCTTCATGGGCTGAAGTCATTATGACCTTTGGGAATCTGAGCACTCAGATCACGTTGCAAATTTACTGCTGAAAAGAAGGAATTCGATTTTTGCTTGGTTAATGCAGCTCTAAGCACCGCCACAAATCCTCTGCTGCCATCTTACGGCCATTGTATTTGTTGTATTTAATAATACACTGCGTTGCTCCCGAAGCGTTTGAAAATGCAAATTCAGTGGCCTTTCTTCCTGATTCCCTTCATACTAAACATACACTAACAGGTCAGAGAGGAAAAACAGGGACATAATTTGCAAATGGATTATGTGCAGCTGGATTGACATTTTAGTGGGGGTGTTCATCATGACTGCCAAGCTCCCACTGGAGCCTGTCTCAGTTTAGGTCTGTTTTATCTCTACACAAACAGACATGGAGAAGCCTCTGAATAAATTCCTGAGCCCTCCTGTGGACTCACTTTTAGCAGTCAAGCAACCACTTCCTGAAATACGGCCCAAGATAACAGAGAAATTCCAGGAAGGAGAGGTAGGTAGTCTGCATCTATCGCTTTGTATGGCACTTCGTGGCATCATCTCATGTCACCAGGGGCTGCAGAGACTGTCAGCAGCAGCAGCTGCTTTGAAAGCAGCCCCATGGGAGACCTTTATGTCACCTCCCACCTATCTCAGCAATATTTTGCGAATGCTCTGTCCACAGAATCCAAGCAGCTTCACAAACATCTCTTATCTCAGGGAATCACTCCATGTCTGGAGGTGCCCCCCTCACCCAGCCTATCATTATCAGGCCATGGAAAATGGGCTTCACTTTTCCGTAGTCAGAACCAAAGCCTTGACAGCTCTTGTCTCTTTTTCCGTACTGAAGAGTTATCAGAGGCCATGGAGCTCTGCAGGTGAATAACTCACTGCCAGTATTTGGAAGGCTGTCTGGAAAGCAGCTGCTAGAGAAAGGCTTGTCTCAGAACAGAATCTGCAATTACACACTCGTTTTGCCTGTGCCTGATGTAAACAGCCCAACAAGGCGCCACTCTGCACTGGTGTAAGAGTAGGACTGGCAGCACACGAGTAGAAACCAGTGGGTGATAAGGAGGAGAAGGACAGTCAGGTTATCTCTCCTTCCAGATGGGATCCCAACCTACCCTGCATTTCTGTGTTGGCTTTATCAGAGTCAACTTCTTTAAAAGGGCTTTTTAAACTCCTAACCAGGGAGTAGTCACCCTGACACATCGCTCCTCAAGAGAAGTGCCTTAGACTTCTTCCAGCCACAGTTTCTTGCTTTTTGCAAAAACAACACCAAATACCTTGGAATTAAAAGAACTATCAAGGTGATGGACACTCACCCCAGCTGGAGTTGGTGCAACCAGACATTTCCTTATGGATTTCGGGCATGCTTCTACCAGTAAATTGTCTGCTTGGATTGATTAATGACTTCTGAATTGCAGTGAGAATTTGGTGAATGATCTCTGGTTGAAGAACAGCCACCAAAACCTGAGTGCAAATTACAAACTGTGGAATTTTCCAGTTCAAAGAAAACCAGAAAGAAACAGATGTAAATTACCTTTCATTGAAAAATGTTCTTTACAGTGTCTTGGATGGACTCTAGGAAGCCAGTGCCACTGGGCAGCCTCCTGTTGCTGATTTTCTCACAAATACTGGTAAAAGAGGTAAATATTGCTCTTTATTTGAAATAGTGAAATTGCTTATAGCCCAGAAATAAAATTTAATTTTTTTCCCATTTGAAACAGGTTCTTTAAGAAGCTTTGGGTTCAATTTTACTTTTCTGCTTTCAGTTCCTTTGTTCCATTTCTTACCTGTCCTATTTAATTTTAACTACTTGGTTGGAATTTTCCTCTTGTTTGCAGCCAGATGGTTTCCTAGACTATTTTTGTGGGTAGAGCTCATGGAATCTTTCCTCTCCTTTTCCAGCCTGTCTCAACTGAGGCTCTGACGAAATCAATGTGTTGTTGGATGGGACAGTGACAATATAGCTCTATTTCTTGTGACTGCCTTTTAGCTTTTCCTCAAAGCAATTATGGTATCATGGACAAATAAACTGAATCCCTGTATGGTTTATGGGCCAGTATAACTTCAGAGGCTAAGAAAGGTGCCAATTTGGTTATGTGTCTAGGATGAATATTTGAGATTAGAGTGAATAGCTACTTGTAGAATCCAACTGATGACAGTACTTGACTAGTCTACTAGGTGATCATAAAGCAAAAAGAACAATGCCATAACTCACACCATTTCTTAGACTGATTACAGTCACAACTAACTGACAGTTGATGCTAGAAACACAATTAGCATGTTGTTTCATGGGCAGAATATATTAGGCGTTATTTTCCTTTTATAGCACCCAGTTGTGTAAATCCTTACTCACGTGTTTAATGCTTATTTACATGACAAGTCCAGCTGGTCTCACTGGGACAAACTGGATGAACAATAGTTTTGGCATACTGCTACTGTATTGTCCTTTATTGAACACCTTTCCCTGGAGCCAAAACATGTCCAAGAGGTTTGTAAGGACAGGAAGAAGAAGTTCACCTCTGATAGTTCAGGCTACACTGCCCCTAGTACATGGTTTTTCTTATTCTTTCCCTCTTCAAAACCACTTAACAATCCTGAGCAGAATATTGAAATAAATGGACCGTGGGTCTGTCCTGCAGGCTCGATACCATCGCCCTCTGAAGGACCAATGATCTTAGAGATTTTAATGTAGCAGATCCACATCAAATAAGAACTCTGGCATCCTGACTAGTATTTGCCTGTGGTGGTGTGTAGACAATAACCTGAGGTTGCTCAGGAAGGTCTTGCTAAAGATTAGCTACCTGCCTTGCTTGGTCTGCCAGTAATGACAAAGAGGCAAGAAAAGGGTAGAGAAAAACTTGGCTTGCATCCACAGAGATACACAAGACATTCACACTTCTGATGCTAATCTTCATCTGCTTTTATGTTGCAGGCTATGTCCCACAGCCAGATGGATATGGCTCTGCATTCCTTTGATGACCAGTATCTGGGGTGCAGAGAGGAGATGATGGAAGAACTGGAGCAAGGAGACTATTTTCAAAAGGAAATAGCTGCTAACAAGGACTATTTGAGCCTTTGGAAGAAGGCTCAGGAGGCTTTGCTAAAGAGCCCTGTAGGTCTCCTGAGGGAGATGCGTGACAGCCATGCCATAGTCCTCATGGCTTACACCATGAACTCTTCTCTGCACTCGCAGCTGAACTGGGCTACATCTGCAGCAGGAATCTCTCCGGAGCACTACAGACACAAGTTCCATTTTAAATATTTTCACTTCTACCTAACAACTGCTATCCAGATAATGAAGGACTGGCAGAGCAGCATGGGGGAACGTAAGTGCTACCAGGTGCACAGGGGTGTAAAAGACTTAAATATCGAGGCCAAGGTAGGCAGCAGGGTGCGATTTGGCCGTTTCACTTCCACTTCCCTCCTCAGGAATGAAGCCCAGAAGTTTGGAAATAAAACTTTGTTCACAGTGACCACTTGCCTGGGAGCAGCCATGCAAGGCTTTTCTTACCACACATCTGAGAAAGAAGTCCTCATTCCCCCTTACGAGATATTTTTTGTCAAAAGCTTCTTTCAGACTCAGCAGGGTAACCGGCTGCATCTGCATTCTGTGGGGAA
Organism: Aleadryas rufinucha; assembly: GCA_013397815.1. Lineage (NCBI taxonomy): Eukaryota > Metazoa > Chordata > Aves > Passeriformes > Aleadryas > Aleadryas rufinucha. The sequence goes on from VZTH01005089.1 coordinate 144,192, forward strand.
CTACAGCAAGTACCAGTGCCAGCTGGTGGAAGGTATTGTACACAGCCTCTCATGAAGGGAGGGGGTGCAGGACAGTCTGGTCTCCACTGCCCCAAGCAGCCCCCACCAGCTGCACCTGCATGGGGCCACATTCAAGGCCAAATCTGTACCTTGCCTGCCATGTTCGACTATGAGAACCACAAGACCCAGGTTTTACCTGCTTGCTGTGAAACCTGGGACAACTCCACAGCTCACTAAAGATGAACCCATCTGTAACACAGCAGGTCTCAAGGTTCTTTGCTGCCCCCATTTATCCCATGTGCCATTGCAAGGATGTTGTAGGACTCCCGCCTTTGGGTCCCCAGTGTTCTTATTGCAAGAGTGGGTGAGATTTGCTGGAACCAAGTAATCTATGCTGATGTCTTGCAATGCTGCTACACTTCAAGCCTCAGGACTATTCTAGGCTTTGGTCCACTACTACTCTGGCAAGGTACTACTTCTACACCTATCTCTGGCAAGCTGAGATAAGTGTAAACAAAGCTACTGTCGCTTTATCAGTGACCTCTCTCCTGAGACAGAAGGAAGAAAAGGTATCCTTTAACAAAGAACACATAGAGTTTCCTAGTTATAGAGAGAACTCTATGCTGGAATACCTCACGGGGCCTGTTTCACATCCCTGCCTTTCTGTGAGTCTACCACCAGTCCAGGACTCTTGCTTTTGTCTCTTTGTACAGTAGTGTGTCAATGCAATCTTTGAGATCAAAACAATCATTTAGGATTGAGTGCTTGTGCCTCCCAAGCCAAACTAGTAGATAGAGTTGAGAAAATGGCTTTTGTGGGCAGAGGTTGTGGTAGCAAATGCAAAAAGCATTAGGCAGTGAAAAGAGGTCTAAATGACTGCTCTCTTGACTTTCTTCCAGATTCAAGAAGAAAGAACAGTGGTTATACTGCGTTCGCCTCTGCCATTCTTCCTAGTGTGCTTGGAGTTTCCCTGTGCTTGGCCCACAATCTCTGATTCTCTGGCTGCATCCAGGTATGTGCCCTTGGATAGCAGGCAAGAAGTCTCTGGAGTTCCTGCTGCTACAGAAGTTTCAATCTTCCCTTTGCCTTCAGCTGCAACTCTCCAGCCGAGACCGGAACATTCAGCCTGGTTCATCAAAACAGACATTCCCTGGACCCATTCAGGCAGGAGGAAAGTTATCTATGGCCTTTCTGAAGACTACATCAGGGATAACCTTCACTGTAGATAGCTTTTCCCTTAGGCATTCAGGAAAGACAAACAGGGACTCTGGACTCCTTACAGATCTCTTAATACCTTTATTTTTAGTGAGAAAGACACTGTCTCTGGGATGTGGAAGGCACCATGGCAGTAAAGTCAAGTGGGTAACTGGGCAGCTGTGCATATCTCCTTTGAGTGTAGGGAAGGTTGGTGCCAAGATGTGCATTGAGGAGTCAGATTCTTGTGTTGGTTGAAGAAAAGAGAAGTACATTAAGTCATGCAGATTCTGGCAGACCCTGAAGAGCCTTTCTTTACCACTCTTAAAACCAAGATGGACTAACATTTCTGGAGTGGTGTCTGACTCTGCAAAGCAAACAGAGGAAATTCAGAAGAGGTTATTACAGGAGAATTACAGGGCAATAAAGGTGGATATATTTTTGGCTAGATTGTTACATTTCTGAAACCAATTATACAAAATGCCAAGCCACCTGACCCATTCTTCCCCAAGACATTAATTAGAAGAAAACACAGAAAAAGTTCTTGACAGCCTTTTCTGAAGTTTTACCAAGCAGGCCAGCAAAACATGGCATAAACAACTGCAAGTATTGTTACTCTGGTGGCTGCAGGAAGTATGACTTCAACCTGCAATCTTCAAAGTAAAGAAAGTGCTGTAAGTTAATTATTCTTATGTTTCAGTGTTTTTTGGTAAATTTGTGTGAGTCCTAGAAAACAACTGCTTTACATCATCCTTAGAACTATAACCCTTCAGTTCGTATATACTGGTGGGTATACACAGAATTAAACTCTCATTTTTGGGAGGGGGGAATAGACACAGCAAAGTCAAATGCCTGACATCTACGTTCAAGGGACAAAGCAATTGAAGACTGAGTAATGCAATGTTTTGTCAGGCTACAGTTCCCTGAAAAGTGATCTATATCAGTCAGTTCATACACTGACTAGATGTGCAAGTATCCCTTGATAGTACAAAACATTCTACTTGCTTGGGTGTCCATCATGATACCATTTTGATTGCTAAGAAAGTTGTGTCCTTCTGCTTGCACCTGCGAGTTCTCCCAAGGCCAACTAGAAACGCAGTCCTGGGATAGCATGGGGCTCAGAGACTGCTCCTGATGTTGCCTTTGCTTGTGCCAGAGCCCTATAAAGCTAGACTGGTTGCAGCAGACAGGTTTCATCAGTTATTGCTGTGGTTAGATGTGCAAAGTCTTCAAGCACTTGCAACTTCCTGTCCCACTGTATACTTTTAAAGACTTTTTTTTTCAGAACTCAGTTCAACCACCTGCCTTTTCCTCCATTTCTTTCCCTGGGCAAAAGGGGTCTGAAATTGAGGGAAATGGCAAAATTGATTTTAGCCTTCACTGCTGTTCAGAGCTGAATCTGGGCCTCCACACCACTTCTTCTACTCTCATGGCATCAGAAACCTGGCAAATTGCAGCAAGGAAGGATGACAGACACTCCAGATCAAGCCTTTTCCTCAGACTTAATAGGCCTGAAACAATAGCTATTAATTTTCCCAAATGACCCAAGACACTGAAGACCTGAAATTAGTTTCCAGAATGTGGCACACAGGCAGTTGCCAGCCTGATCAATTTAATTTGGTTCAATACTGGAAGAAGTATTTCAGGACTACATGGCATTCTCAGTGGAAAACAGTCACAACTAACTGACAGTTCCAGAAATATAGCAGTTAAATCATTTAGGGTTTTCTTTCAGCTTATGTTCTCATGCCCACAGCTCTGACAACAAGAGAGTTTGGCACTCTGATTGTATTAATTGGGATTGAATACAGCAGCTCAGCTTTCAGGTGAAAAGAAGTCAGCAATTGCAGAGTACTCATTTTATACTTCATCTTATACTTTCATCTGAGAACTCAAGCATCCCCTATAGTGGAAGCAGTATTCCTGATGAGACTCTTGTGGGCTGCAGGTCCACCTTTTTAAGGATAAGGGCACAAAAGATGTCTAGCTTGGTTGAAGGCATATGTACAAGCTTGTCTTACTGGAACAGACAAAGCCTGTTTCCACTGTCTGTGGTATCTGTTTTTCTGTTTATGTGGCACTGTTCAATTTTTCTTCTGTAATTTGCAGATGGGCAAAAGCAGTCATTGCAAAAATTCATTATTTAAAGGCATAGCTGCAAGCATTAATGTTTATATTTATAAACAACAGAAATTTATAAATCCCATTTAAAAACCTAATCTTGCATCTATTTGAATTAAAAGTGCTGTCCTACACCTTTTATGTTCTGAGGACAGCAAGTAACACCATCCCCTTTCAGCCATGGCTGTAGGGACCTGTGATGGCACTCCTGATGCAGGCAGGAGGGATTTGTGCTGTACCCATTCTCTCCAGGAACAGAAGGTCTTTGGAGGATCTACCAATTGGGAACTAGCATTAAGTAAACTGAATTATCTTAAAATTGGAAAGAAGGGGAGAGGAGGAAGAAAATGAGATGAATCTGGGTAAACATCACACAATAGAATTAATGACAAGCAGGCAGGCGACAGGATGCAGCTGAAGCCCAGCCTCCGGATCCCTAACTCATCACATGCTGCTGGAAAGCACCAGATGAGCAGAGGGGAAAGAGGCTGAAGTTACTATCCCATACACATTTCAGCAGGAGCATTCAGACAAAATCAGGTAGGCAGTCTAAATGTTTAATTAGAAAAGTTTCTGCAGTAAATCTCCCTGGAGCTGGAGAAACAGAAATACAGAAATATATGTGGCCTGCCTAATTCTAGAAGGAAAATGTAAAAAATAGCAAAAGTGTTAATGTGAAGAGTAAGAAGCAATTTTAGCATTAGAAGACATAAAATCTAAAGGAGTTATAAGAAGCTGAAATAATCATATGTAAAGAACAGATTCTAAAAGTCTTCTCCACACCTGTCTAGTATGCAAAATGTTTGTTGAAGTGCTATTCCTTCTAAAATATTCTGTCTTCTCAGTTTCTACCGATAAGGGAAAAAAATTACCTCAGAACAAAACACCACTGGAGTAGAAAGATTTTAGTATCACACTGAGTCAGAGAGCAAGCCAGCAACACCCCTGAGGCAGGATTGATATGAAATCATAACTTGCATTAACATGGCTTTATGTTTCCTGAAAATCACAAATCTTTACTGTATATGTATTTTGCTCCCTACAGCTTGAAGAAGAAAATGTGTTAGTTTATTCTCTTGGCAGAGATACAAGGTAAGTGGCTGAAAGAAATACACAGTGCTGTGCAAAATACTGAGGGGAAAAAACCTGTTTTCAGACTGGCTTGTATTTCAACACTGAGATTAAAAGTTGGCAGGGGATTGTGGAAATCATTCTGGTTTTCTACCGTGACCTTGTGGGGGAGGGTGTGTTTAGTAAAATACAGCTGGGTCAGAGTCAGATGATTTGCAGCCAACAGATAGTGCAAGAACTACAAAGGACCAAAATGGCACAAAGGTATCCTTTTAAGAAGAAAAATCTGGGTAGTCCTCTACACATAACTATTTGTAGTTCTAACTGTGAAATGTAGGCACCAACAGCAAGAAGAGGTTTATCTTAGAAAAATGCAAAGCACTGCAAAAAAGTGGCCCAGATTTGCAATAAGAGGGCTGAGAACATAGAAAGTACCAACAAAGAAATAAGTCATCCTACTCATCCATAGTTTGCCCCCGTAGCAAAGACGTTTGCATTTAAGCTGAAATCGTGCTAAAGCATTCTCACTTCGCAGCTGGTGATGGGTTAATGGGAAGTGACACTGTGTTGATTGTGGAATCCTAGTGATGAGGGGTAACTCCATGATCACTGGTAACTCAGTCTCTTTGGACTCTCTATGTCAGCATGCAGTTTATGGAGAAAAATGTATTAAATATGCCCTTTTGCTGGCAAACTGGTAACAGCTCAGAGAAGAATGGTGGCCACGAGGATTAAACACAAGGGTTTGAGGGGAGTTGAATTTTGTGCTCTGGTCTGCACAGTGATGAGGGAGGGCCAGATTCTGCTCAGTCAAATCCTAGGTGCTTTGTGAGCACCTGCAGATATCGGCTCCACATGGAATGGAGGGAGTGAGGCTATGCAAGCTGGGCAAGCTGGTGTGTGCTGCTCCAAGGCAATCCGACATCAGAGACAGCCTGCAGGCCTAGATGCACCTTGCAGTGCTTACATGGAGTGCTCAACATCACGGGGATGACTGCAGAGTGAAAAAACAATGGGGAATCGATTACAGCATTGGGGAGGCGAATAAACCATGAGGGAACAGGGGCTAAATATCAGGGAAGGAAATACAGTGAGAGATATGTGTAAGGTGACATAGGTTAGGATGGGGTTCTTATAGACAATTTTACCATTCACTATTAATCCCCAAGGGGAAGCTTCTTACTGTAAGCACAGAATGCTTATATAATAACATTTTCTCTTGAATGTTAGAAGAAAAAAGCTATACTGGCATAAAATACCCTTATTGTAACACAGACCATGTCCACTCCACCAGTCATCATGGTTGCTGAAAAATTGGATGCCAGTAAATGGAAAAATTAGGTTGATAAAAAAGAGTGCCTAGAACAGGCCTTTAATCTTTATACCACATCTTTAATTTTGCTGATTAGATGAGATTGTTCCATTTTTTTAGAGAACTAGTTCAGCTTCCACCATCTTCAGTTTCCAAGGTTCAATTTAAGTTTCAATCTTCAGTTGCCAATGACCCACATCCATTTTACCAATCTGCTCATTACATATTTGTTAGCTATTTTTTTTGCTCTGAGTATACCCAATGTCTTATAAGGTCCTTTTCCAATCATTTGGCTAAAGATCCAAAACAAGAATTAAGATTTCTACATTTACAAGCTATGCCTTGGCATTTGACCTGCTCAGTATCAAAAGAACCAGTGGGGCAGAGACAAAGCACATTTCACTGCTCCTTAAGGGCTATGGTTATGGGTGTTGAACAGAGTAAGAGATTTCTTTTCTCTCTTGAAGTAGCCTGTTTCTGAAGAATGGCATTGAGTGACCTCCTTTACCCAGATAATCCCAAGAGAAAGCAAGAACTGATCAATCTGCATCAGGAACTGCTTGACTGTATGTCCACAAATTTCCATGCAACAAATGAGCTGGTTGGAGTGCTGAATAAACACCTGGGCTGTACCATTACCCCCATCGAGATGAGAGAGAGCAGCACAGTCAAGGAAAACTGTGAGATTATCATTCAAGTGATGAGTGAGATTCAGCATCAGGTGCAGAAGATTGATAGTGACATGAAGGAAAAGCTCGAGCCAGTGCTGTACCAGAAGCTGTATGATATCAAAGAGCCTGAGTTGGAGAAAATTGCAATAGCCCAGAGAGTTTTTTCCATTATTCTTGGAGAAGCAACTTCAACAGCTGCGATGGTAGCTATCAAACTTCTTGGCTCCAATTTTTTAACTCTCACTGTGAGCAAGCTCATCGGTCTGCTTGCGGCTATTGGGGCATCTGTTCTTGGGGGAGTTAGCATTACCATTATTGGGCTTGGCCTTGAAATGATCCTCCATGCCATCCTGGGAGCCGTGGAGAGGAGTCAGCTTCTGACAGCTGTGAGAAGTTATGAGAAGCACCTGGCTGAGTTTAAAGCAGCCTCAGAAAAGTACCAGCGTGCCATACATGAAGTGACTTCTTCAGTGAGAGAGCAAGTCCAGTAAACGAAGCTGGAGTTCTCTCTTCTGCTGTGACAGCAGCTGCAGCAGCTATGCCAGCAGAAACCTTTTTGATTCATGATGACAAATGAACTACTGATGGCTCTTTTTTTTCTTATTAGTGGCAGCAGAACAAGAAAAGTGACAATTCAGGAAACTGGCACTGAAATATGTTAATAGAGGACTGACTTACAGGTGTTTCTGGGAGGCAATGTTTCAAATACTTTGCACCTTTCCTTAAGCTTATTTTCTGGGAAGCATTGTAGGTGACCTTGAACTGTAATTCATACTGGTGACAATAATACTGACTGCTGGACCAGTAGTGGTGAGAAGGTGTGTTTCTCTATCAAAGATGACAACATGATGGGAGAAAACAATTTCAACAAGGCAATTCATGCCAGCATCTGGAGGCTTTATCAAGACATCTGTGGTTGCTAAACTCTTAGTGCGGATTAGTGCTAAATCTGATAGACTCAATTCCCTGTTCATTACAAGGACTGGCTGAAGCATATGTAACTGCTATTTCCTGCTGTCCTAAGGAGCCAGCCAGAGATGTTCTTTAAATAAACTATAATCCCAGTAGATTGGCAGGTAAGAGAAGCCTGGGCCTACAGGCAAACACACACAACCTCACCCCACAACCAAGAAAAACCAGCTGCTGCGTTCCAGGTGTGCCTGGCCATGAATAACCTCTTATGCTTGTAATGCTCTGCTCCTGCCAGCCCACATAAAATTTCTGCAAAAATGTCTGTGCAAAGTTGCTGTTTTGTTGACTGAATTGGGATTATACACATGTCCAAGCACCTGTAGGATTGCAGCCCTATTAATGTACTCAAGTTATTTTCCAAGTGCTTTACCTGATCCCACCGATGTGGGACTGCCAAGAATGTGCTCAGATTCTGCATTTCACAATATGCTACCAACTGTCCTTATTTTTCAGACTTTAAAACCAAAGCTGGAAGCAAGAACATTATTTGTAGTGTCTTGCTCTGATTTGCTGTGGATTGCTTTTTCTTGATCTTAGAAAAAAAGGTAATTTAAGAATTAATAAAAATGTACATGAGTATTGGACAACCTCTCTTTTCTGTACTTTTTTTTCTGAAAAACCATTCTTAAACCAAATAATAAAGAAGTATTAAAATTGTCATTATACATGCAATTTATAATTTTTTTTTAATCCATGATAGACCAATTTAGAGGGTTGTGCATAGGTTCCTTTTTTAGTACCAGCTTCCCCCATACTAAAACCAAATTCATACATGTCTTTTAATATTCAATATTAGCAATTTTAATTTATTAATAACTTGATAGTGCCTATGAAATAAAGAGATGGGTGAGATTCACAACCCTTCTATTCTGGGGTTTGGAGGTTTTTTTGTTTGTTTGTTTTGTTGGGTTTTTATTCTCCTCCACATCTGTTCTCACTTTAATCTTTTCTGACTCCTCTTCCCTTTTATTGGCAAAAGCCACTAGATGGCAATGAAACTGCTGGTACTCCACAGCTCTGCCAGTCATCAGGGAGAAAGCCCAAAGTTCAGAAGCATAGATGGGTGCCAGGGACTGAGACAGTGGGACCAGCTGCAGGCTGGGCTATGTGGGTCAGGGAAGCCACTTCATGGTGGCAAAAAGCACTGCCTTGCCTACACGAGGTATTGTGGTGGATGAGTGGTGACCTGAAACATCAATTCTCCAAGATGTAACATCTCTTGTCTCCTGACCACACTGGCACTCAGTTTAGAGGTAGTTGTGTAGACTGTCAATCTCTAGAACAACAATATTTGTGTGCTGGAGAGGTAGGAGTTCCTGGCTCCTGTTTCTTGTGTGCAAATGTACACTCTAAACTAGGAAGAAAAAACAGCTCTTTGCGAGACTGCCAAACACTGCTGTATGAGAATAGTGGAGTCAAAGAAAAACAAATCTGTTCTATGTTTCAAGCAATTTCCCCACATTTTCTTGTCCCTCTACAGTGACACGGCACCTGATAGGGATGTGCGTGGCCACAGCTTTCCATCACATCCTCTTGAGCATTCTGCCTTTGCTCAGGCTGCTGTTCTGGACAAAGGATTAAGAATTAAAACTGTGATATGTGTGTTGCAAATAAGAACAGCCTCAAAAAAACCTGCAAACCAGCCCAAACCACTCTAAAGTGCTTCCAAACCTATGTGTAAAAACAGTATGGTTGCAACCAAAATCTGCCCTGCAGAATGTTCTTTCTGGTAACAAAAATAATACAAAGTGAACATGCCAAAGAGGCACAAAGTGGGGATGACTATGCTGTGCCTGTGGTTAGCAAGACTCCCTAGGCACTGAGAGCTCCTGAAGCCTTGGCTCTGAGGATGCTCCTTGACTGGCTGTCTGCTTACTTGGATTTTGTGCAGTTTGTAACTAACGCTGCCATTAATGTGATGTACAGCTTATAGTCTTTTACCCACTCTGCAACGATCCTTACAAATTAGCCAGCTGAGACTCCATCACCTGAAAAACTGTAACAACGTTGTGTTGCCTGGTATGTCCACCAGGAGCAGGGAGTCCAGAAATCCTGCCCAGGGATCTGACCACCTCTGCTCCCAGGCGCCACCTGTGCAGAGAAAAATTTCCTTCCGACATCTCCTCCCCGACATGCTAGTTCTTTAAGCCTGAACCCATATTTTATTGCCTGCACGTTGATGTTTTGTGCATCTTTATCCTATTTCTTCATGTGCTGTGGACTTTTGCTGGATATTGTACTTTGGACAATGACACAAAACAGTTCCCACCAGGTGTTCACCAGCCTCGCCAGTTCATCACAGTGGGGGCTGTAGGAAGAGACAAGTAACAGAGCAACTTCTGTGGTCCCCGATGGCATCAAATTATCTCTCCCATTCTCTTTGTACAGCTGAGCTGCCCGATGAACGCCATCCAGTCACTTTTCTCCAGCAGTCCCCTGGAAGAGCAGCCGGTGCAGGAGCCCAGCAGAGGGATCCCAGCCCCACTCACAGGGCAGCAGCGCTGCCGCGAGGCCAAGCCCTACAACAAACCCCTGGAACAGACTTGAGGCTGTGGGCAGCGCCTGCCCCCGCAGCGCTTCGCATTTATTCCCCTTGGCAGAGGCTTCCCCCACGCCCCTCGGCTCCACCTTGTTTCAGGGCACGGGGGGCACTTTGGGGATGTCCCCTGGAGAGCGTGGGGGAGCAGAGGCCGCGTCGGCCGCGTTCCCAGCCCTATTTCCAGCACTGGCCGCACGGGCGCAGCGCTCCCGAACCCGCACTCCTCCCGTACCGCGTGTGTTCACCCGCTCCCAGAGCCCACGGCGCCGGCTGGGGGCTGGTGCTGGTCCTGGTCCCTATCCCTATCCCTATCCCTATCCCTAACCCTGTCCCTGTCCCTGTCCCTGTCCCTGTCCCCGTCCCCGTCCCCGTTCCGGCCCCTGCCCTGTCCCCGCCTGTCCCCGCTTCCGCTCCGCCTTCCCGCCCCGCCCAGCGGCCAACCATAGAGTTGGAGCCTCCGAGGGTGAGCGAGGGGTGGCGGAACCATCGAGCTGGGGCTGCCGCTTCCGCAGCGCGGCTCCGCGCCGCCACTCGGTCGCGGTGCAAGATGGCGGCGGGGCCGCGGCGGCGAGCGCGGGGCTGAGTGAGGCCGCTGCAGCGGGAGGGAGCCGGGCCCGGCCGGGCGGAGGGGTGAGAGGGGTGCGGCGGTGCTGGGCTGCGAGGAGGAGAGAGGCGAGGAGAAGGCGGCAGCTCGCGCTACCTCATTTTCTTCCTCCTTCCATCGGGCAGGAGTAGGAGGGGGGGCTCTCTGCCCCGTTCCTCTGTGGCCAATGGAATAATGAATTTAGTGCTTGATTTATTGTATATTTTTTTTATCTTCGGCCGTTAACTTGTTGCACTGAAACTCTTTAGTCTGGGTGCTAAGATGTGAAATCGAGGTTTCAGAAGTTCGTTCTCTTTCCCTTTAGCCTTTAAATATTAGAAATATGGGAAGTACGTGGTGTAAATGTAACTCCTACCTCTGTTTGGTGAGCTTCCCACCTAAAGAAGTGATAGTGTCTTGCAAGAAAACCCCAAACCCCAGTGTTTTGGCAGGGAAGTAGGTTTGGAGGTGGAGGGAGAGAAAAAACATCCCTAACTGTAGTTTGGACACTTATGTAGTCATCTGCAAGCTGAAAAAAATGTCTAAAGACAGAAAATAATTTTTTTGCAGAATAACCCTACACTTGGTAATGGATACAGAGGGTGCTGGGGAGAGATATCAGGGGCAGTAGAAGTCTGAGGAAGGGAGAAAATTTGTGGGGAAACATTTGAAACGGAGAAACGTGAAAACTGGGGAGCACTTATGAGAGGGAATGAGAAGCTAAACTCTGATATGCACTTAGAAAAATAGAATATGTGTTTCTGCCTGCACCTCTCCACGATGTAAGCATGAAGCTTCTTGGTTTGTCTTAGCGTGAATAACAACAAACTCATCAATTAGTTTAAAATCATAACTTACTAAAGTAGTAGTAAGTAGTTAACTTGATTAAATAGTTGTTTAACTTAGTTAAATAGTAGTAGTTTGTTGGAGTAGGACAGTTTAGATGTGAGTGCCTGAGCTCATAGTCAGGTTTGAGGACCTTACAAGTATTTGAATTCTCTGAGGGAGTAACTTGCTGATACAAAAGAAGAGAAATAAGCATACTCAAGCTACCAGTGTGTAGGACCTGAAATCATGTAATCTTTTTCAAGTCCCTCCCTCTGTTTTAAGTTTTGTTTTTTGAGGCAGAAGAAAAAAGATCAAAATGGGGCGGAGATCTACATCGTCCACCAAGAGTGGGAAGTTCATGAATCCCACGGATCAGGCCCGTAAGTATCCGTAAAAGCTAAGCAGGTGGGAATGGGGAGTGCCTAGGGGAGCAGATAAAAGCTTTCTCTGAGGATAGAATCCTCACTTGTGGATCAGAACTGAGTTTCTCTAACTTGAAAAATACTATCTCAGTTTTGGCTGGGAAGGCTGCTTGCTCTCATGCTCTTGCTTCTCTTGAGTATTTACCTCTTGGTTTTCCACTGGTTATCAGTGTTTGAAGGCCTTTGTACTTAGCTGTTTGGACAAACTGCAGGCTGCTTCCTGGGACAGAGTTAATCTGTCCCAGGCAGGAGTTTCAGGAGCATCTCAAATTTTGCAGGTGCTCTTGTTAGATGGGGGAATTGTCTTACTTGGCTTTTTTTTTACTTTTTGGTGAAATTCCAGGTGTTATCAATGCTCAGCAAATAAAGAAAATCCAGACTCCCACAGTGGATATGCTTTATTTCAGAGGCATTCTCAAAGCCTACATATATTTAAAGTGTGTTGTCTGATGACAGTTTCAGCTTCTGTGCAGCAATCTTTTCATGATTTCACCTATCACTATGACTTCTGTTGCCTGCTGTTCTTTTTTGTATGGAAAAAGCCCTGCTTCTGGAGACGTCAGAACTGCAGTATCTCTTTTTTTTTTTTTCCTGTATAAAAGACAAGAAATAGAATTCTCTTTCACACTGTATTTCCCTTTCACTGGGAAGCTGAGTTACAATAAGTCTTTGTAAAATGAGTGAGCTGTGGAGAAGCAGCCCTAGTCTTGATGAAGGAACGGTTCTTCGTTAATTTGATTTTGTTTTTCAAGTTGTTATTTTCTTTTTCTTTTCCCCTCTAGGGAAAGAAGCACGTAAGAGGGAACTAAAGAAGGTAAATAAAGAGATTGGGGAACATTTAGTTGGCATTTCCTATACTGTGTATCATGTCTGTGGTTGTAAAGGGCCATGAATAGACTGTGGATATTTTGGTTGATATCCTATGACTGACTTTGGAAATACCATCAAAACAAGTAGTTTAAAAAAAACCCTTAGAAGTCTTGTTTTGAGTAAACAGATCACCAGCTGTTTTTAAACTTTTAATTATTTTTGAAGCATTATTGTAAGTATTTAGGAATAAAAAAACCCCCAAAACAACAAAGCAAAGAAGCAAGCAACAAACCAAATTTAAAAGAAACCCCCAAAATAAACCAAACAAATAAACCACCCAATCCTCACACACTTCTTAAGAGTGTTTTACTGTATTCTGTCAGTTGGTTACTGTGTTGATTCTATGTGTCTTAATTGGTGTGAAGGAATGATAGCAGCATTTGCAATCACCAAGATAGTGGAATTAAAATTACCAGAAGTTTTAACTACATTTATGCCATGGTGAACATTTTCAGGGCATTCTGTGATGTGATTTTTTTCTTCAGACTGGAAGTACTGAAAAAGGAGTAATAGATGTTCTGTGTCTTTGTACTGTGAAACTTTTCTGATCTGCCTGATCTCTGATCTTAGAACAAGAAACAACGAATGATGGTACGAGCAGCTGTACTGAAGATGAAAGATCCAAAGCAGATTATCCGGGACATGGAAAAATTGGATGAGATGGGTGAGTGAGAAGTACCAGGTGTTGGATTTAGGCAGTGTTTTATGTAGATGCACAGCATAGTTTAAACAGCTGACTGGGGAGACTGAAATAGAGTGTACTGGTTTGAAAACAAACCAGTGGGAGACTCCAAGTCAGAGCTACAGTTTAATAGGAAAATTAAAATAAAGGCAGAAAACACTGGCAGAAAAAACTGACAGAGTCAGGATACAACCTGACATCCTGTTGGTCAGGGTGGTGGTAGCAGTCCTTTTGCAGGATAGATGTGGTTCTGTTGAAGCAGTGATCCTGTAGAAGGGTCTGGTCTTCCTCTGAAGGTCCAGGGTTGGTTATGTATCTCTTGTCCTCTGGGTATCCAGTAGGTAAGGGCTGAGTGTGGTGTTCCAAACCTCAGATTATGTCCAGGTAGGAATGCTTGGTTTCTCCCCCTGGGCAGAGCATCTCATAATGGGACGATGTCATTTTTTGAGTCATGCAGTGAGACATGATGACGCATTAGCATCTGTCCGGAGGGAGTTATCAGGAATGAATTATGGAAGAGACAAAGAACACTGCCCCACCTGGTTTTATCAGTTGGCCCATTAACAGAAGATATCCTCCCCAGAGGGAGTTATTAGGGATGAGTCATGGAAGAGATAAAAAACGTTTCCCCACGTGGTTTTAACAGCTTATGAAGATGGTGATAGAATACTTTTGGTTGCATCTTACATTGTAACCTATGACACAGAGTAATCTTTTTTCCTTTCCTGTTACAAGGGGGGATTCTGTGAATAACTGGGGATTGATTATGATTTGAGGTGATGTGGTGCCATCAAAGAGGACTTTTTTCCCAGAGGATGATTGATAAGAAAAATGAGTAGTGTGTGTGCTACTAATGTAGAGTTCAAGGAGGGGATTGTCATAAGGCTTAAGACTTCCTGAAAACAGGGATTGGAACTTAGTTGCTTTGAAGTAGTTTCATTCATCATAGTTCTGCAGTAGAGTAATTTGCAAATTTTTTTGTCTTTTTTTTTTTGCTGTCTTGGATCAGAGTTTAACCCAGTACAGCAGCCACAACTTAATGAGAAAGTGCTGAAGGATAAACGCAAAAAGCTCCGTGAGACTTTTGAACGTATCTTGCGGCTCTATGAGAAGGAGAATCCAGACATCTATAAAGAACTGCGCAAGCTGGAGGTGGAGTACGAGCAGAAGAGAGCACAACTCAGCCAGTATTTTGATGCTGTCAAGGTAATGCTTACTATGTATCAGTCTTGTAACTGTGGTAGTGTATCCTCTTTGCTCATTAGGTGTGAGGAAGGGAGATTTGTACGAGTTCAGCATCATGTGGCCCATATGAAATATTTATTTGCATAATACCTCCAATAAAAGCATCTCGGTGAGGACAGTGTCGTGGTTGTCAGGTCGCTGTTTGTCTCTGATACACTGATCTCATTCAGCAGGAAAGGAGGAAAGGGAAATTTGTGTTGCAAATCAACAATATCAGCCTTTTGTTTTCTGTATTAAAGAGAGAGCGAGCCTGTGGGTGTGCAATTGATATTTCTGTGAATTTTTGCTAAGTCTCTTGCTGGAAATAATGAGAATCCTTTGGCATTCCTTTAAAGATCTTTCTCTAACATTCTTCCCTACTGTGCTGGAGAACATAGTGTTATGCAAGTGCAAGGATCTGTAAGACTTCTTTTTTTTTTTTCCTTTGGAACGTGCAGCAGTCTGTGACTTGAATACTTAAGAAACACAGCCATGCTTGTCTGCAGCCTCTTCATTTTGTAGGTCTAAAGGAAGATAGAAACCTGACTGAGTTTTGACTGAAATACTAAAGCTTTTCATTGCAAGTGCTGTGGTTTGCATTGAAAGCTTTTACTGTTGAGACTTTCCCAAACTTCTTTCATGGACTGCTGCAAGATAACCCGCCCTAGGAGCAGACACGTTTGACAAGTGGTGGCAGGTCTCACATGTTCTGTACTTTGAAAAGTAATGAGTTTGAGCAGTAGCTTCTGTGGGAGTAACCCATTCTCTTTTTTTTTTTTTTCCCATTCCCTCCCTTCCAGAATGCTCAGCATGTTGAAGTGGAAAGTATCCCCTTACCAGATATGCCTCATGCTCCCTCCAACATCCTCATACAGGACATTCCCCTTCCAGGGGCCCAGCCACCTTCTATCCTCAAGAAGACATCAGCCTATGGGTAAGTGGAAAAAGAAATTTAGCAGGGAAGTAAAAAGGAAGCACTCATATTATGGGGGAGGAGCTAGGGGTAGAAGCAGGGGTAGTATCGACTCGCAGAAGTCAGGAATTCTGTGTAGGTAAATTCTACTTTCTTTTAACCAAAGCCCTTTTTAATCTTTCCCCACTATTACAGCTTTTTGTTTAAATTCCTTTGAGTAATACATTATACCTTCTAGTTTTTTGTCTTTTTCGTGTCAGTAGAACTTAGAGCCCTGCTGCTTTGAACGTAAATGCCTCTTAAATTGCCATATATGTGTTCTTTTGTCTTGCTGGCATATTCAGTGTATTTGAATAGTTCACATAAACTCCTAGTTTGCTTGTTAATTTTTTTTTTTTTTACATTCTGCTACTAGTTTTTTTCTATTTCTTTCTGAATAGCCTTCTGTTTTCACCAACTCTGTGATTATTTAGTTCTTCTTCTGTAGTAGGATTCAATAGCTGATTTTTTTCAGTATTGTCTTCAGTTGCTTTCTGAGGAGCTTTTGCCTGATCTTCAGCAGTCGTGTCTTTGTATGAGGTTGTAAACTCCTTGTGTCAAATCTATACTTTTTAAATGTTCACGTTTCTTTTTAGAAGTCTGCATAAGCAGTGGTGAGAGAAGGCTAAATAATTCTACTAAAGACACATTTGTTTTAATTTGTTTTTGTTCCTGCGTTTCTCGTTTCCTTTCTTATTTCCAGACCACCAGTTCGGTCCATTTCTGTACTTCCTCCTCTGGGGCTTGGTGTTCCGCGTTTACCTCCGGGCAGGAAGCCCCCTGGACCTCCACCAGGGCCACCCCCACCTCAAGTCCTGCAGATGTATGGCCGCAAAGTGGGTTTCACCTTGGACGTGGCTCCTCGAAGGCGAGAGGAGGAGATTTCTTACAGTTCTGAAGCAGGTAAGGACTTTCCTATTACTCTGTGGGCTTTTCCTTGACCTCTGTTTTGCTATGGATAGTACAGTGTGTCCTAGACAAAGTGTTCTCTTGGCATTATGAATGTTAGCACTACTTGAAGGACTCTTACTGAGTGATTGCACCTCTGAGCTAATTCAGATACAGTCATAATATCTGCAATTTTGTTACCACCTGTATTTTTAAATACTGAAACATTTAATTACATATCTCAGATACTTTTTTGTTAGGTTTCACAGATTAGATATTTTTTGATGAACCATGAGCAGTTCTGAAACTTTGTACGTATAATCCCTTTAAAAAACCCAATCACTCTCAGAGAAATCTTCTATTTAAAAAAATCCATCAAATAAACACCCCGGAAACCAAAACCACAACAACAAAACCCACAACCTACCCTGAGTGTGCATTTGCTAGGAGAACACAGGTCCTCTTTTTCATAGAGTTTCTGTATCATCCCTAGAAACTTTTGTGACTGGATGGATTAGCTTTATTTAATGCCAGAAGGCATCACAGTATTTCAGTGGTGGGCAATTGCTGAATAGAAATTTATGAATGAGTTGCAGTAGCAGTTGCCTTCACTTGTTTGCCATGCAAATTAACCATCAGGTTAATAGGAAATCTTACTGATTTTCCAAAATATCCTTTAAGATATGTGCTAAAAAGGAAAGGGATGACAGTTTGTCCATGCTGTTGCTGAGGGGAATGTTGTGACTGTAAACATACAAAATATTCTTTCACACCAGTGTATTTGGAGTTCATGCATTTCCTAATACTTTGCCTTCTGCAGGACAGCGAGGCCATGATGATGACATGTCCAGCACTAGTGAAGATGAAGGTTATCCTGAGGATATGGATCAAGATAAGCACGATGAGAGCAGCGATGACAGTGACAGCGATAGGTCAGATGCAGACAGTGAAGGCGAGGACTTCCTGCATCGTGATAATGACAAGGAGAGGGAAGGTGGTGAAGAAAAGAAGTCAGGTATGAAGGGGAAATGAGAGATTGGGGGTTGATTTTTCAAAAGAGAAACACTGCTTGATAGAGTTGAGGGTGTGTGTGTAATTTATTTAGTCAACTCTGTTCTAACTCACCTAAATTCCAGCTAAAGGACTTTTATTAATAAATGGGTCAGAAGGAGGCTATCTAGAAGTGAAGCAACTTTCAGATAAACCTGTTTTCTTAAAAGTTGAGTTAGCTTGTAGCTTCCAAGCCGTTTTTCACCTGTATCATTGCATTGGTAAGGTACCCTACAAAATTAAGCCTCAGTGTGAAATATGCTCACTTGCTTGGGGGAGACCAGTTCGTAGAGAATACTAGGTTAGCAAAATTTCAATCAATCAGTAACACCAATGTTAACTCTTATCTAAGGAGCATCATTATGTTAGAATGATATGCTATCTGTACCAGATATTGACAGAACTATCTGATTTTTCTTATTTTCTTCCCACCTCCTGCTGCCCTTATCCGTACTCTGCTTTCCCCAGGTCACAGTGTCCGGTTTGCAGACATGCCTGGGAAGTCACGAAAAAAGAAAAAGAACATGAAAGAACTGACTCCACTCCAGGCCATGATGTTACGAATGGCAGGTGAGTAAAGTGGATATAATATGTAATGGTGATATGCCATTCGGCTTCCAATTAAAGTTTCTCTGGGAAGCTTTCTTTGCACAGGTTTTATTTTATAGAGTAAATATTTTACTGTCGTTATGTAGGCTCTACTGAGAGTATCAACTGTCATTAGGTATTTGAGTTATGGCTTGGTTTTTGCTTCTTTTTTTTCGTTTGTTTGTTTGTTTGGTTTTTTGTTTGGTTTTGGTTTTTTTGGTGGTTTTTTAAAATTTATTTTTGTTTAAGTAGCATGTGTGTTTTGCATAGCAGAGTTGAACAGCAGCTATTTACTGTTTTTTTTCTTCTAAACATTTTCTTGCTTAGCTTTTAAACAGTTTTTCAAATGCAATATGAATCTCTTGGTGAAAGAGAAGGGGTCACATTGTCTGTGTGCTCAGCATATAAGCTGTAAGGATTTGTACTCCCTAAAAATATCCTTCTGCTGAGATATGTTAACCAATAGAATGAAGATTATTTTTTGTTTGTTTTAGAAAGAAACTCCAGTGTCTTTCAAAGTTGCAGGATTTTCTTGGACGTTGGGATTATGTTTATTTTGACATTGTGTCCCCAACCCCCTTTTGTCCCACCTCCACACAAACTCCCAGAAGACATAGATCAAATAGCTGCAGTCTGAGTTGGTAGTAGAAGTTTCAGGTCCCAGAGGAACACAGCTCTTGTTGTCAGAGCTCTATCTAGAACAGCCATGATTTCTCTATTATTATTTTTATTTGTTTTCATTTTATGTTTAACAGTAAAAAGTGATCAGACTTCTTCCCTTTGAAGTAAGGTTTATCTATCTTTTTCTTCTTTTTATTTTATTTTGTGTGCTCAAGTTTCTCTGATGTTCACAAAGATGTTATGCATAGACAGATTTTTTAAGTATATCTCCATATCCAGGTCAGGAAATTCCAGAAGAAGGGCGAGAAGTGGAGGAATATTCAGAAGAAGAGGAGGAGGAGGAAGAGGATTCAGAGTCTGAAGAGACATCACAGCAACAGCAGCAACAACAAGTCAGTGAGGAAGCTCTTGCAGAGACCGGGTCATCTACTGCGACTTCCCAGGCACAGCAGCAGCAACAGACTGCCCAGGCTGTTCCTCCAACTCAGATACAGGCACCTCCCATGCCTGGGCCTCCTCCGCTGGGACCGCCTCCAGCCCCTCCACTGAGGCCCCCAGGCCCACCCACCGGCCTTCCTCCTGGCCCTCCACCAGGTGAACACTTGATTTACTCAGCTTTGCAGGATGCAGGCTCTCAGGCAGTGGTATCAGTTTGGGAGTTTGGAAGCTGCAGAATGTGTTGCAGATGGAGTGTATGTACCCAGTTACTGAGACCTGTCTGTCATCAGTCTACATCATTGTTGCTGTACCTTACTTTTGAGGCATCAGGCTCCTGTAGCTGTAGCCTTCCTGATGGTTGTCTTTGTTAGGGCCAACACTGGCAGACAGCAGCAGAGCCAGTGTATGAGGTGGAGTAAAAGAGCAAAGGTACTTAATTTTAGGCCAGAAGAACAATCAAATGCCACAGAGAAAGGTTTTTAGCTGTTTAAATTCTGACAAACTCAGGTCCAAAGCTGTTACCAGTTACTACTTAATTACATGGGGAAGGACCCTTTTTCCATGATACACTTAACTATTACAAAGATGCTTCTGTGTAACTGCTGCCTCTTCTTGAGATTTTTACAAATTGTATTTAGTCTGGCAGCTAGGTAATACAGCTTGCATTCATATGTTGAAGATCTTTATTATTAGTTGATGGGATAGAATAGTTTCTGGGATATATTTTTAACTGTGAATTAAATTTCTCTTTTGTTGCGCAAATGCTTTCAGGAGCTCCTCCGTTCCTGAGACCTCCCGGGTTACCAGGGTTGCGTGGGCCTTTGCCTCGACTGCTGCCACCAGGTCCTCCCCCTGGGCGACCCCCTGGTCCTCCCCCAGGCCCCCCACCAGGTCTGCCCCCAGGTCCTCCTCCGCGTGGTCCTCCTCCTCGTCTGCCCCCTCCTGCCCCACCAGGTAAGGGGTTCTGTTTGTTTCAGTGCCAAGTCCCTTCTTGCTTTCTTCTTGCAGTTTTTGCTGTGGTGATCAAGCCAGTGAGGTCTAATTGGCTGTCGGTTTGCCTTTGTTCCTGTCTGTGGCTGCACTGTGCTATGTGCTGTTACATTATTCTGTGTAATAGCAACAAATAAGTGCTGTGCATAGTTTGGTAGCAGAACAAATCTGCCCTCAAAAAGGGAATTCCAGAATTTAAACTTCTGCTCTGCTGGACTCTGAATACTCTCTGGGTGCTATAATGGTGTTCCACTAAATGAATTGGAGATCAGGATATTTATTTTTTCTGCCTGGGTCAGATATTTCTGATGACTCTGAAATTCCTGTGGGATAGATTGTCAAGAAACTTTATTTTCAAACTATAACTTTAAAAATTGAAAGGCAACGATATACAAGATCCTGTGTCTTTCAGAGTCTGAAGAGCAGCATTTTCAACTCAGCATTTGGTGCAGGGTTGAAAACTTTTTTTTTTTAAAGCCATTGCTACTGCGTCTTGTTGGGAGTTATTTTGTTTTGGTTTTCATTCTTGGCATTCTGAGCCTGTGCACTTTTTTGATCAAATATTTTGAAATTCTCAGATGAGGAGACAGCTCGTGCTTTCTTTTCTTACAGGCATCCCTCCTCCTCGCCCAGGCATGTTACGGCCACCTCTGGTGCCTCCCTTAGGACCTGCCCCACCTGGGCTCTTTCCACCAGCTCCCATTCCAAATCCTGGGGTACTGAGCGCCCCCCCCAGCTTGATTCAGCGGCCCAAGGCGGATGACACCAGTGCGGCCACCATCGAGAAGAAAGCCACGGCTACCATCAGTGCCAAGCCGCAGATCACCAACCCCAAGGCAGAGATCACGCGCTTCGTGCCCACTGCCTTGCGAGTGCGCCGCGAGAATAAAGGGGCTTCCGCTGCCTCCCAGAGAAAACAAGATGATGAGCCTGCCCTCCCGTTAACCAAAGCTGCCCCTAAGGCTGGATCATCTGCCCCTATCTCTGTACAGACAAAGGATGATGTGTATGAAGCCTTCATGAAAGAAATGGAAGGTCTCCTGTGACCTGTCATAGTCCTTGTCAGCTTTCCTGCCCCTCTGAACACGGATCAGATCACTGTGGAGGGAGAAGAAGGGAAAGTCCTCCTGCAAGCAACAAAAGGGCTCGCATGACTGGAAATAGTTCCCTACCCACAGGTTAACTTGCCAGTGTGCTGTGAATAGAGATCGCTGCAGCTGAGGTGTGCCTGGGGTCCTCCTTTCAGAACCACCATGTCCACTTGGTGAAAGGAAATTGCAGTTAAGAAGGTGATGCTGCTCCCTTCAAATCCTCACCCTTCCTTGAGGGAGATAATGATACGCTGGGGACAGGGGTGTCAGAGAGGGGGGTGGCCATGCTCTGCCTGAATCCTTACACACCCTGAGTGCTCTGGTGAGGGTAGTGGAACAGGTTTTTAAGGAGCCAGAAAAGTGTTAGCAGCATTTCATAGACAAATGGTTGTCCCGTTTTTATTTTCTGTACTGTTTTTTTTTCTGTAAATATTTTATAATCATGTTTTTTAGTTGCAGTGAGGTTGATCAATCATCTTTCTTCCAGGGTAGTCAGGGAGGTAATTTGTTGCATATACTGTACACTGGAGTTTTGCGCCCTATCCCCTTTATGGTCATCTTGATGGATTTTTGTTGGCTGGGGAGACTTCATTTTGTCTTGTGAAAGACAATAAATGTTCAGTGTATCAAAATACCATTTTTCCTGTGATTTGTGTAAAACTAGCAAGCAGGTGGAGAGGGGGGAGGGTTCTTTGCTTACTTTGGAAGATGATAGAGGCATTCAGAACCTCAGAAAAGAAAACCAATAACCACATTGTAAATAAGATGTACTTGTTTCCATTAAACTTCTATATTCTTGTTTTTAAGTTCATAAACATCCCTTTTAACCTTTATTGGTAACTAGTAGAAACTTAAATCCTGAAATACTACTAATAATTACAAACCAATTTATTTTATATACTCTTATTGGAAGTTTTGCTTCATATCAAGCCTCAGATAACCACTGGGTGCATCATGGACAGGCTACCTTAAGTAAAAATTAGTAAACAATGTTGATGTTAAAAGATTTGACTGACAGATAATTTTACTTGTGACTAATAATCAGTTTTAAGATCCTAGACTAGCAGATACCTCAAACAATACATTTAGTTGGCTTAGCTGAATACACCATGTTTTGAGGTTAAATCTGCTTTAAGGACACAAAGTTATTAGCTAACCAAACTTACGCTTGAAAACTTTGCATCTGTTTTCACAAATTCTGGACGCAATCAAAAAGGTTTGCACAGCAGTTCTCTTCCTGGTTCAGGACTTAGTTGCAGTTGTGTCAGTAATATCTTAAATACTTCTTTTTGGTTGTACTTTTGAAATATATATTAGCTAAGTCTGAAACTTAGAGCCTTGTGCACACACTTCTTCCACTGTAATTTTATGATACTCATATCGTAGGATCTGGGGTGTGTTAAAAGGAAGAACCATGATTTAGAGTACAAAAACTTCAAGGAATGAAGATGGGAACAAGAAAAAAATTACAAATAACTGAAATTGATGGAAACAAGAAAGTGGAATTGGGAAAATGAAAGAAGAGCCTGTTGTACAACACTGGTGTAGCAGAGGGATGTGGCTAAGGCCAGATGCAGGCTCCTTCATTGCTTTGTGCAGGATAGTGTCTACCCTTGCCCAAAGTGTGTGGGAGAAAGAGGCAAATATGCCAGGAAATAAAGAGAAACCATGGTCAATTACCAAATCAACAGGAATCTCTTTGTCTATAAGACAGGGCCAGATCATAGCAGAGGAACATCTTGAATCTTCAAGAAATCACTTCAGCTTACTGGTGCAGTGAGCTATTCTCAAGTCTAAGTGTGACAGCCTGATTTCTAATGCTCGGCAGAATAGCCTTGCAGTTAATACCTCGTTGTGGTTGATTTTAGGAGCTCTCTAAGCACAGACAGAGAGTCTAATTTGGAAAGGAGACATTGTTTATTCTGCGTGGAGTGCACAAGTCCAGCACAAGAAGGAGTAAAAAGTTACATCTTTTATACAGTAAAATTTGCATGAACCCGCCCACCTACTACATATTCACCGCATAACATGCATATTGTGTGAGGTTACTTTACACAATTCTTGAAACAGGAAGTTCTTTCTTTATTAAGTGACTTCTGTTGTAGAAGCTATCTGACGACATCAGTTATGTTTACAAAAGGTGAAAAGATTCAGCCTGGAGACAGATCATTCAGCTTGAAGACACCAATATGAGTTTGATTACAGCAATACTGAAGTAATTTGTCTCTAGAATCAGAGAAACCTCCTGTAGTACGTGTTGCTGCCTGGTTTCTACACCTACCACTAGTGCTGGGGTGTAAATGGTCCCACCGAAAGTAAAGTTTCACTTTTGTCATAACAATAACACATTTTTAAAGTGGCCCTGTAGTAGCATTTCTGAGGTTTAAAATACAGGATCATTTCTAAACCGACGGCGATGGCATTAGCGGGGGTTCTGTGCAGCTGAGCGGCTCTGCTCTCCACGGGCGGGCGGGGACGCGTTTCCCCGGCGGTATCCTTGCTTTCGGGGCGGGCGCGGAGCGGGGCCGGGCCCGGCGGCGGGGGCGGCTCGGCGGGAGCGGCCACCGGCGGCTCCCATTGGCCGGATTTGGATCCGCGGCGCCATTGGTCGGAGCG
>VZTH01005090.1:0-61135 GCA_013397815.1 Aleadryas rufinucha
TATATATATATACTATACCAGCTGACGGAGTGGGTGATGTTGTTAAAAAGCATGTGCACAACACAGATCGCATGGAAATTCCGTGGCCGAGATTGCAGCCGTGCAATATCCAGCTCAGAGTTCACAAGCCTGCAGTTTATTGGGGAGAATCTCGGGAGGCACCGGGCGCAGGGGGAGAGGGCGAGTTAAGTATTTAACTTAAATGCTTCTGCTCCTGAAAGAATAAACAGAAGGGAGTAAAAGGTACGTGGAAAGTTGAAATCTGCTAGGCTGGGACTGGGTTTCCCAGCGGCCCCAGCGGAGGACTTTGAGTGCTGCTAAAGTCATGGACACTGGTGTCTCCACACCTGGCACTGGTGTGTTCAGCATAAATGGGATTAACAGCCGGCACACATCACCACGGGCAGTGGTGATGTGGGAAAGATTGGAAGTGCCCTGCAGGGGGAACGACTGTGAAACAGCACAGAACCCAGGCTGAGGTGATTCACAAGACAAGTGCCATTGCAGCGTGGGCACAGCGGTGTGGCCATTTGTATGCCCTCCCACCACCCGTGGGTGCCGGGTTCAGAGCAGATATGCATGTGCTAGGGAGGAAGGGAAATAGCAGCCTCCCCTTGGGCAAAACAGGCTCTGCTGGCCTGGGGTGGAAAGCAGCTACAGTACGGGGTTTGCCTATGGCATGAGACTAGCTGAATCTGCAGAGATAGGAGCACCTCTCCTCCAAGCAGTGGCACTCTGGAGGATAAAAAGGAATGCCTCTGCTTTTCAGCATGCTTTTGCTGTGTGTATGCTACATATGCAATGAATGTCCCAAATTTCCTTTGGCTTACAACCGCCTTGCAGCTGACTCTGATAAAAAAAATTTAGAGCAGGACTTAAACCATACGCAGATCTGGACACAACCCTCTCAGGATGAAACATTTGGATCAGCTGCTCTTAACCCTGATTTGGCAGAAGATTTGGGGTAAATTTCTAGGAGTCTGTGAAAGGTAAATAAAAAGCTTGTCCTTCTAGGATTTTTTTGAGCTTGGAGAACTGAAGACACCTGCTTGCTACAAAACAAAGCCGCCCTTATTTCCAAGCCATTGTGGTGGCAGCTGGGCTGTGCTCAAACAGAGATGCGTAGGGGCTGTTCTCCATGGGAATGCAGGTATCCCTGGGCAAGCTGGCAGGGGTCTCTTCCTCTTCTTTGCTCCTTCCCAAGCCAAGGTCAGTCTCCAGGCAGAGACTTCACACGAGCAGTAGCCCTTAGAGAGAGAAGCTGTATTGTCATCTCTGTCCCCAGATCTCTGCTGTCTTGGCTGAATTGGTGCTTTGCCTATTTGTGTGAACATGGCAGCCTCAGCTGCGTTTGCAGCAGGCTCCCAATGACACCCTAACTCCACACCACGATGGGGCTTTCAGCTGCTGTAGCATCTGGGGGTGGAAGCTCATGTGAACTTTATGTCCTTATGTGTGAAAATATAATCCATCATTTTTGTGAAGGCCCTATCTGCTATGTTAACCTCCACCTCCACCCAGGCGTGCCCTTTGCAGAGCCCATCCAGCCCTCCTCAATCCCCACAGAGGCACAGCAGCCTGAACACAACTGGGTGTCCATAGCCATGTCTGTACAACTCAGGGATGCATCCCTAGCCCAGCCCTGCAAATCTAGAGGTGAATCTACCCTGGAAAAGCCTACATGGATTTAACTGTGTGTGGCATGTCTGCCTGGGCAGTTTAGAGAAAAATTCTGCTTAATGGTGAGGGATGCACGGTGTGACAGCAGGCAGGGCAAATTAAAGAAAGTACTGGTTTATTCTGTGTGACTCTCTGAACTATACTGCCATGCTGATGTGAAACCATGTCACAGTATCACCAAAAGACATGAAATGCAGCATGAACGTTCAATACAATTAAAAATCAACTTGAGAGATGCAACTGTTCAAGCCAGTCAACACTCAGTGGGATGGGAAGGTTTATGCAATAACCAAAAAAAATTGGAATAAATGCCACTCCACCATTTCTTCCATCTTTTTTGGGTGGTCCTGCCCAGTATGGAGTTGAAGCTGCCAGAGTTGGCAGATCTCTGCTCTTACACAGCTTGTCAGCCCCATGCCATTATGGGCCTATTTTTCTGCATCTTGCAAGAAAGAAACAAGAAAGGCACACTGGGAGATAGAGGAAATCTGCTTTGGGAGATAACCAGAGGAGGAGGAAAGGTCTGAATTATCTTTACAATCATCTTCATTTGTCTCATTGAAACTGTTTCTCTTTAATGCTCAGAGAGCAAAATCAGAGATAATTCACATTTTGTCCCCTGGCAGGTCCCTGAAGACCCATAAAGAAAAGCAGGCCTTGAAAGAGGAAGAGCTGTACTCTGTTCAAGTCCAAAAGCTGAGGCATGTAGCTAATACCAAACATTACTGGTGGCTTTCATTCCTTGGGCCTTTGTAAAGGGCACTTAACAGAGCAACTAAGTCTGGGCCAGCTGATCTGTGACTCAAGGATGTGAGGGATTTTCATGCAAAATCTTGACAGAGCAAGAGCTGGGACTCCCTTCAGTGGCCAGGCTGGGCAAGAGTTGGGTTTTGCAAGCAGCAGACTGAACAGGGTCCTGCACCAGGACAGTTTTCAAAGCAATTCAACTTGGAATGCAGATTTCTGACCTTCTGCCAATATCTCAGTGGAAAATCTGTGCCCTAAGCAGCAGATAGGAAATTAAACTTCAGCTCCAATGCTGAGGGTATCATTTTCACCTCAGCAGTGGAGCTGCAAAAACCAGAGTCTCTGGAGAACGGGGAAATCCTTCCTAGGCCGCAAAGAGCAGTAACACCTCTCAGACACTTCGTCAGTACTGTGGTAGCCTGAATTAACACCATCCTGGGGTAGAATGAAGATGTGATGCTGGTGAACCAGGCATGAAAGCCCTGCATTTCCAAAGATAAGGATGGATATCTGACTGGTCAGAGATCAGGCAGTCACTTCAACCATGGGATGAAAATCACAGCTGAAGGAGAAAAGGAAGCCTATGAAAACCCTTTCCCAACACCTGGCTCTCTAGCTATCCCTTCTTCAAGCCAGACTTCTCCACAAGAAGACCCAGGAGCCAAGGACCCTGTAACTGATAAAAAGAAGTTGAAATGTGGAGATGCATGGTATCATGTACCAAGTAATGTCAGAAGCTTCTGAGAAGAAAAGATCCCATGTTCCTTTGAAACCAGGAAACCTATTATGCCCTGAACTCCTGCTGTGAAAGCTCCTGTGTCTGAGATCAAACAGACATCTGCATCCCAACGTTGGAGTGGTCTCTGCAGAAGCTGGTGGATTTGGGAATCCATTTTCTGGACATCCCCGGACAAGGGAGATGATGGATGGCCTCGTGGGTTTTAGGGCTTAGAGGAACCACTGTGGTAATCAAATATGGTTCCTTACAGAGCTGAGTGCCTCTTGCTTCCAATTCATCATCTGCAACTGAGCTCAGTTTAAAGGCTCTAGATAAATCCAGCCCTTTCAAAAAAAAAAAACCAACCACAAAAAACAACCAACTGTTGTAGAAGAGAGATACAGTCACCAAATGAGTCATTGCAAAGAGGGACTTTCTAGCTTAAGCCTCCAAAATGTTTTCTCAGGCTTTTTGCTCTTGGATGAACAAGTCTTTACTACCAGAGATTTTCCTGAGAACAAATCCAAGTCACCTTTTAATCTGTGGAGTGTGATATGGCATGGCCACCCTGCTGGCTTGTTCTGCAGGCAGGGAGAACTTGAGGAGTTATCTAATGACGGCAGGTTGTAATCATGTAACTCCATTTTAGCAGCATATTCAAAGATTAAATTATCTTTCTGTGTAATTAATTGCTTTTATTATTATTTGATTATGTTAAATAGATTTTAACATAATCAAATCACAGGTGGAAGTGAGTGATTCCTGTGGCAAAAGAAGTTACAGCCCTGCCATGGTGGCCAGTGCTGCAAACGATAATGAAGACTCTGAGCCTTAGAAAATCAAGATAAAATCTACAGTGGTTTGGCTTCTGGACATCCTTTCAGACACGGCCTTATTTTGCAGATATATAATTCAGGACAAGAAGCAACCTCTTAGTATCCATCATGGTTTTATGTGCAACAAAAGCAAAAAGCATCAGTGAGATCTTCCTTTTTTGTCCCTTAACCCTGATGCTAAGTGAACTTTCCCAAGTATGGTGTTCTCGATATACAGCAAACCCTTCACAAGTGCTCAGGATGTGTCCCAGCACAGACGCAGTCCCCTGCTCCTGCCTGGATCCTCACAGCACCAGGCCTTCTCATGCCAACCCTCCCTTCGTGCCTCTGCTGCTTGATACTCCCCTGCTTCGCTCCTCCTTCGCCTTCCTCCTGTCTCTCTCCGAAAGGGTGCACACATCTGGCTTGCCTTTATTGTGTGATAAATCTCACCCTGCATCTTGGGTTCATTTTCTGAAAGTTTTGAATGGTGTCTTGGAAATGCTGTTGGACAATAGGAGCTCTTTGAACCCAGGCCAGCTGGACGGGACTCCTTGCATTGCAGCTGACATGCAGGCTTTGGCGGTCTTTCTCGGCTCCTTCCTCTCTTTTCTTTACAACGAGTTGTCCTCAAACTTTATTTTTGGAGTGGGCAGTGCATTTCTGAATCTTTTCATCATTGTATTATTATTAATTATGGTCATGACTACTTCTCTTTCTGCTGGCACTCCTGGGTGGATCTCTCCTCTCTTACTTAAAATCTTGGGTACGACTACCTTGGCCACAACCCACTCAAGCAGTGACTCAGAATCCCTGGCCCGTTCCCAGGAGAGATGCAAGAGTTTTGCCAATTGGTTTTAAAAGAGGCCATCGTTTTCCAGAGCTACTCTCTCACTCAACAGAGCTGAGCTGGGTGGAAAAGCTCAGCTCTGTGGTTCCAGGGAGTCCATCTCTGGTTGACAGGCTGTCCCTGGGTTATCATGAAAGCAAAGCCCTGCTCTCTTCGCGTGCAAACAGAACTTCTGAACCAGGCAGTAGGATTCTCTGCTGAAAATAATTTTGCTCCCTGGGGGTCACTGCACTCAATTTCCCCATTCCCAAGCCCCTGGAGGAAACAAAGCTAAGGGAGGCAGGCATGTGGGCAGGATGAGGCATTGTGAGGGAGAGAGTACTGGATGCTCAGGTCAAACTGTTGCCTAATGTGTCATCACACGGCTACCCACATCTTGAGTCATAGTGGAGAATGGCATAATCTGAAGCAGGCTCTCACATTGCTGGGTTTGAGGTTTGCTTGCAGCAGTGGTACATGGTAGAGAAATCCCATCTTTATCCTCTGAGCATCTCAGACTTTCCCAACCATGCAGGAGGATGGGAATTGCTCTGATTCTAAAAGCAGGAGGGGACCTATGGCTCAACTATTTGCCCCTCTACACATTGAGTTTGTGCAGTGAAGAAGGCTGTTTGGCTTTTATGCGGCTCCTGTGACTTAAAGACCTTCAAACAGTGTGCTCTTATGGAGGCAGACATACAAATCTTCTTCATTTCTTCATTTTCACAAGAAAATAAAGAGATGGCTGATCTTGGTGAGGCATGGCTGTCTCCCACAGAACACGGTGGGAACCTGAGTGAATCCTTCCGACTAGACTGCACTGCTTCCTGCAAATGGCACTGAGTGATGGAGGAAGGAGATGACAGACTATCAAGAGTGGGCACTTGGCAATATCAGACCAGGTCCTTCCCAGCCTCCCTTCCTATGTGCTGGGAAGCCCACTTGCTTCACTGGGCAGCCGAGAGCCCTGGTGTTCTCTGCTGCTGGCATTTGTAAAGAAGAGGGACTGAGATCATCAGTTGCTTTTTACTCACATCTACCAAAGGGAGGGATAGGACTTGGGTCAAGTAAAACTCTCCTTCCTCCTGTTCTGCTGCAAGATCCAGCAGGGCAGGGAAGGCCACGAGCATCTGGGAACAGCGGTCCCGCCAGCCCTCTCTGTGCTGGTGTTAAAGGCTGAGCCGACTCCGGAGCTCAGCTGCCGCGGTCCAAGCACCAGGCAGAGGTGTCACTCTGTCTCTCTCCAGCTGCAGCATGGTGCAAACCACAGCTGGTTCCCTGTGCAGGGCTGCCTCTCCTGGGCTGGCAGGCTGGCTGCAGCTGGCCTCCGCTCCCGCCGGCAGGGTGGCATTGCTGCTTCTGCTTGAGGAATGCAAACTGCCTGAGCTGCTCTTGAGGATCGGCCAGGAAAAGTCCACAAATAGCAACAGGAAATCAAAATGCCCTCTCCAGACATGCACTAGATATGAGGCCATCCAGCACAAGGAGAAAAATCAAATGCTGGACAATGAAGATTACATCATGCTGTGGATGAACATGTGAGCCCATCCAGATGGGGCCATGCCAACAGGTCCAGATGGCTCAGGAATGCTAACTGCATAGCTACCTCTCTTGTCTTTGGTTTTTCTTCCCTCTTTCTTTCCCTATTCTCCATCCCTTCTGGCGTCCTTCACTCTTCCCTTTCCCAGAATAAGTAAATAAATCCTCTGACAACTCTGTGTAAATCAATTTCATCAAATATCAGAGAGGCATCTGAGACCAGTGGATGGGCAACTGGTCTGGACATGGGTCTCTGGCACTTACTTGTAGGTATCAAGGCTGCTGGGTGACCTCACCACACTGTGTAGCTGCTGGGCTTGACACAGTAATGTGTACCTTCACCTCACCTGGGACTTCAGCTCCAGGTCACAAAGGAGGAGGTTGCAAGGGCTGTTCCCCCACAGCCTGAAGCATACAGGAAAATTAAGAAATCAGCATTGCTCCTGCTCTGCTGTAGCTCACCCCAGCTGCTTACAGCTGCCACTGACTGCTCATGGTGGCTGCAGCTACAAGGGAAGGGAGAAAACAGTTTTGCTGTCCTAGCTAGCATCCTCTACCTACCACCCTGGTACAAATTATCAGCAAAGAAAGGAGTGCAGCAACCTCTGTTCAGTCCCCAGCATTGACCAGAGCAACATCTGCTGCTGCTCAGCTCTCTCCCAGCATGATAAAAAAAGGCTCAAAACCATGTAAGAAAAAAGTGAAAGATATGTGCTTTGCCAGGTCTGAAAAAGGGCTGCAGGCCATTTGCTCATTAATTACTGCTAATCCAGCTGCTGGACTGCTGCCAACTATATTTGACAAAACCTGAAGAGCAGGAGAAGCATCAGAGGATGGAAAAGCAACCTCTGCATCACTCTTCCCAATGGATGATGGTGATCCTAACTTTACAACAGGCCAGACAGAGTTACTGCGAAGAAAAGGCACCTCCAAAGAAAGTGCAAAACCATCCACTGAGCAGCAGGAGGGACTGACATGGGTCTTGAATGTCCTGCTAGGGACTGATAAAGCCATGACATTCTGGTATTTTCAGCTTGTTACCTCCTCATTTACAGCCCAGCAGAGACATAGTTTGGGAGCCTGGGAACTCAGCCCAGCACTGACCATGCAGCAGTTTGGGGCAAAAATGTAACAGGGTGCTCTCAGCAAGTTGCACCAAACTGAGGGAGAAGTTACGTTTTGTGCCTGAGCCAGGATCTGGTTGTACAGTGGAGGATGAGGTATGAGTACAGTCCATTCACTGGATTTATAAAGCACAAATTGTTTGGTTTTCAGTAAGGCCCAGAGTGGTCAGGCCAGCAACAGCATGGGCCAAAAGTACTTTAGTTTAAATCCTGATGCTGACCAACACAGTCATTCATACTGACACAGAAAGATTACTCTGGATTAGCTTGAAGTATCTGAGGTCAGAATGAGACACGT
Source organism: Aleadryas rufinucha (assembly GCA_013397815.1). Taxonomy (NCBI): domain Eukaryota; kingdom Metazoa; phylum Chordata; class Aves; order Passeriformes; genus Aleadryas; species Aleadryas rufinucha. Next base: position 7,751 of record VZTH01005090.1, read on the forward strand.
GCAGTCCGCAGGGATAAGGAACAGGACAGGGGTGAAGGATAGCTGGGATATCAGTGGAGAATAAATCAGCCAAACTGAAAATGTGGCAAATGTCATGTTTAGCTGCAAAGTCATTCAAAGAGAGTCCAACCAGGGAAGCAAAGAAATAGTTCCTATGGACCTTTCCTGGCAGATACTTACTAGCAAAATCTCACTCCAGTCTTAGTTTTTGTTAATCTGCTTCACCCATTGATGACACTGCTCCTTTTCATTAAGAATAAGGATGTGCAGTTTTTTATAGTGAGCAAAAGCTGCATCCCTGCAAGTGACATCCTGAGGATCACACACTAAGAAACTGGCAGAGATGGGACTAAAATACAGTTCTCCCATTCCCAACAGCCTCACTGCACCACTGTCCATAAAGACAGGAAAAACACAACTAAAACAAACCCAACATCATTCAGTTGGCAATTCAGTATTTGTGGCTCAACAGCACCTCATCAACTCTGAGAGTCTGCCACATTTGCTTGGAAAGAAGAGCCACATTTCCAGCAGTCCCTGGGCAAAGAACTCTCAGATTGAGAGACTGAAAAGTCTTTGAAAGAAACCTTCCATCAACAGTCTTTACAAATGTCAGAGCTGGTTTCCTCCTCCCTGAGCTGCCTGGCTTGCAGTCCCTCCCCCTGGGACAGCAGTGAGCTTAGCCAAAAGCACCTGCCCAGCTCCTTCCTTCAACTGCCATGAATTTAGCAGACTCATTCAACATCAAGCTGCTCTGACATGCAACAATTAACTCTTGAGGCTCTGGAACTGGGTCCTCTTTTTCATCCTGGTCTCCCTCTTCCTCTTTCTCCTTCTGGAGGGGACAGCTCTCCTCCGAGTAGCAAGAGGGCTGCAAATATTGCAGAGCCAGGAGCAGGTTCTCATGGTAGATCCCCTGCACCTCAAAGAGCAGAGATGGGTTATTCTTGAGCTACAATGTTCCCCCTGGACATGCCATGCCACACAGAGGAGGAGACGGTGACCCCATGACACTGTGGTGGGGAGTCAGCACGGGGGATGTTGTTTGGGCATTGGTCTAAGAAAGCTCACCTGCAGGAGGGATGCTGACAACCCAATAGGAATGTCCACAACTGGTGTAGCATCCGGTTCCCCCCGTGTAACACGGTGTCAGGCCCAAGTTGTAGTACTCCTCCAGCCTTAGCTGCCAAGTTCCTCCCAAGGCAGCCCTGACATTCCTGTTGCAGGGGAGCTCCTGACACAGATTGCTCAGCTGAAGGCATTATGTTTTGCATCTATTCTAGGAAAAATGCTAACTGCATTTTGAGCAGGCTTTGCTAATCGGGTCAGCCAGACTGACCTAAATGAACATTTTTCCTAATCAAGACAAAGTCACAGTGTAAAGAAGCCAAAAGCAACTTCGCTGAGGTAGTCAGGGGTGAATTTCCTCTGGAACAGCCTGGACAGTGATCGTAATAAATGACCTCACATAAGGCATCACCTTTGAGCTCTAAAGATGGTAGTAATTACTCCAGTACTGGTTTAGATTACATACTACTTTCAGGGAGAATAGCCTTGCATAGTGCTGTATGGAGAATTTCTGCAGTCTTAGAAAGTGAGAACATAAAAGAGGACAAGAAATAAAGGAGTGAAAGAGTTTGTCGATATGTGCACTTCTAACCTTCATGAGACCTTGTTCTGGCTAATCAATGTGTCAAGATCAGTGTCAAGCATCTATCACTTGGACACAGACCAGATCAGAGCAGCACCACATGATTTCAAAGGCAGATAGCCCTGGACAGGTTTAAGAAAATAAAAGTCAAAGGAGAGATACAAAGAAAGAGAAAAGAAGGTCGGTAAAGAAGTCAGAAAGGGGTGGGTGAGAGGATAAGGCTGGAGTGTTCAGTTCAGTTCAGGAAACTACAGGAAAGGAAAACTTTGAATGATGTAACCCTACAGGAAAGCAGAAGTAAAATTTGTTTTCTTGAGCAGCTAGAAATAAGTTAGATAGATGTAAACACTGCATGGCAACTGTGGGGCACAACAGGGTTGAAAGACACAGCCTGCCTTTCAGCATGCTACCTGCAGTCCCCTGCCACTCTGGCCATGCCCTTGGCTCCTCACAACCTTTCAGCTATTTCTGCTCTGAGGAACGTTGCAAAACATGAGGACAAGGAAACACCAAGGAAACACCTAACAACTTAAAACACAAGTTAAGCTCCAGATACAGGAAAAAGTAAGAGAAGAGCTCCATGCAAGCACCCACTCTGTCCTAGTGCCAGGCTGAAAACTGGATCGATGATTTCAGTCAGAGGATACCAAACTACATTGAGGGTGCTCGCACAGAAGTCACAGGACAAAGATGATGCCAGCATGGGGATCAGCTGAGAAACATGGCTTTGGTTCCACCCTTGTTCTCACTTCTCATCTCCCACATGGAGACATGAAGTCCCAGCAGTTCAGATGTGTAAATACAGTCCCTGGCAGAAAGCTGGGATTGGTAGGATGTAGTAATCCCAGGACTAAGATTGGTTTGGAGTTGAGGACCTAATACACTTGGCTCCTCCTGAAGAAGAACAATGCTGGCCACAAGGTTGCCTGTGAAGCATAGGTGACTGCACTGTACCTTGCTGCACAGACCTGGAATTTCCCTGGGAAATCTCTGAGCCAAATTAGGCCAAGAGACAGATTTTGGGCATTTCTTAGGTGAGTTGTAATGGTTTGCTTCATTGCTGCTGTCCTACCTGTTTTCTTTTAACTCTGCAGCAAGGAGAGTCACCAATTGGCTTTTGTGAACCATCTGGTTTCTTACCATGGACTGTCCACAACAGGACAAGGATGCATAAGCTTTAGTGGGTTGACTCATCCCTTCCTTGAAATGCATTGGTACAAGTGAGTCCTGAGAACCAAATCGCTGTATCAAGAACATTCCTGCCTGTGGTTATGCGCAGAGAATCTCTCATGTGACTGTCCCAGAGACAACTCCAGAGAGTTAAGCATTTTCATTTGCTTAGCACTGAGAATTCTTTAAATAGTAAATAAGTAATTAATAAATGTTAATTAAATAATACCTTAAAACCTATGGAGAAATGCTGACGGAAAAAGGGAGCAAGCACAGGAATAATGTTTCTCAGAGGAAACACAGCAGTAAGTCACAGAGGTGTCAGCCTGGCCATATTTTAAATAGCGCAGCTACAACTGTGGCTATGAAATCCCTAGTTCTAAATTCCTCTTTAAGGGGTTGCTTCATAAACACTCTTCTTTCCTAATCCCTGCTCTACCAGAGGCAGCTCCATTCCAGGCTTCAGCAAGAACAGTGCAGCACCAATGAGACCAGCACAGCACCAGTCATGGATGAGACCAGAGCAGCATGGGATGGGACCAGTGCCATACCAGATGAGCTCCTGGGCAGCAGAAGACATTTTGCATGGATGAATACAACACATTTCATAAAGTTCAGAAGCCACCACACACTCCTCCTGGTACCAGTACAAACTTGGCCACTTGTACTGGTACCAGGAGGAGGTACAGTGGGCCTTAGAGATTTTCTACAGTCTGATCTATATGAATGAGACCTCAGGTTTGTCCATCTCTGAAAGTGGTGGTGGCACTGAATGGCTGCCTTATGCCAGAGGGGATGAGGATCACCTGGCAGCCATGGTCTGAGCAGTACACAACTTCAGCATCTCCCAGCTGGTGCTGCTGACACCCTCCCTCGGTGGGAGTGGACTGTGTGCACAAATGTACTTCCACCTCCCGCCAAACCCTCCCTTTGTTTACTCTGCAAGCACTTCACCAAAGACCTTCCTGCTTCTCCCCACCAAGATGGTGGCTCTGTCTCCACTGATTAACCCTGTTTTGGACATATACCTTCCAGCACTCCTGCTCTAAGTTGCAGCCTCTGTCCTAGTTCTGGCCCAAGAGCACAGTTAATGGGTTCTCCCACTCTGGCTGAGATGATAATTTAGGACAATGGGTTCCCAGCACATGCAGGCAGTTGTCCAACAGATGAATGCGTTTATTTAGGAAGAATACCCCAGATGTTTATCAATTTTCTGGCAGGTAGAACACACAAATGACCCACAGTCTCTGGACAAAGTATTGACCTAGAGTCTTCTGAATGAAGTCCAAGTCTCTTCCCATCTTTGTTACCAAAAGGGAAACATTTTTCCTGGTGGTGATTCTACGGTGATGATGCTCAGAGACCCAAACTCAGAGACCCATAGACCCACGTTCAGCTCTGGTTTCATCCCGCTGCTAGCACTTCTGCAAGCTTAAGTCCCACCATGAAATAGTAAGGAGCAGAAGGGACACAAAGTGGAGAAACCATGAGATGGATCCAAAGAGACTAATGAGATAGAAAGATATGGGAACTATTATCTTTGGATTCATTCCCATCAGGCCAGGTCTGACGGCCCCATCAGGTCTCTGTGTATCTGTGCTCCAGATCCTACAGGAATCTGGCTGGCAAGTTCCAAGCAAAATTTAAAGAAAATAGCCTTTCCATACCCAGTACTTGGCAGACTAACCATAAATGTGTTACTGACCAAATTTTACCAGGCACAGGAATAGAGGGCCAAAATGCTTGCTGCATGTGTCCCCATGAGAGATTACCATCAGTCCTGGAGACCCAACCTCCCATTACAGCAGAGCTCCCCTGTCTAGCAACTGCAAGGGATATGAAGTGGGTGACCAAATCTGCCTGAGCTCTCCATCCTCACTGTGCACTGCGATGGTGAGAGGGAGTTTACAGAGCATGAAACTCACTCAGACCAAAGGTCAGTCCAACACCTAAGCACCACTTAAGTGCTATTTATGTCCCTGTAGTAGGCATAAGAGGAATAAAAATGTGTACAGGCTTCCTGTGAGTGTGTCAGTCATCCATGGTAAATAGCCTCTCTTCATCTTCAGGGGAAGCTTCCCCTATGAGTTGCACCAGCACCACTCTCAGCCTGCTCACTATGTACAGTCCTGCCACTCTCCTCCTCCTGCAGGTCGGGACGATATTAAAGGAAAGAGCACAGAGTAAGCCCAACACCCAGTTTGCACTCAAGGAGCAAACCCTCAGACACAAGCAGTTCTCCCATTCTGCTGTCCCTTTGTAGGCTCCAGAAAATGCCAGTTGTCACATTGCCTGGGCATATAGGATCACACCGTATAAGTGTATTACTGTGCATTCCCCAGAGGAACTGGGTTAGCTCTCCTGAGGCAGCCTGAACAGCCATTCTGCAGCTTCTAACAGTGGAGACCTGAGCAAGCATGTAGGTTATTTTCTTGCCTTGATGTCTCTTGAAGGAGGTAAAGTATCTGCTTTGAAAAGCATAGAGTCAAAATAAAGCTGTGTTTACATAAATATCCAAAGTCATCTTTGAAGGTGTTTTTTGCACTATAAAACACAGAAACAGAGGGAAGAAACAAACCCACTGGGGTACTGGGTTAAAAAGAAACACATGACTCCTGTTTGGTTGGTTTATTGTGGCTTCATTCTGACACCAGTGTCACAAACCCAGCGAAGCACAGTGGTGTATCTGACTCAAAAGATAAGTCTTTTGAAGAGTTTCACAGCACTGATAAGAGCTGAATGAGAAAGGAAGAGCTCTCTGAGTGCAGTTGTAATACACTGTAAGGAAATAGGTGGCTGCTTGCAGAAATGATCAGAAATGGTGGACTGGGCAGGACACAAATGGGTGAATTGATAAACAGGCACTGCATGAAGGATTAGCTTCATGTATGGTAGGTCCTTCTGGGAGAAAAAGATGAGCAATGTTGCCTAAGTTCAAGAGCAGTATGTGGCCTCTTGAGCAAAAGGAGACTGACAGTGCTGTTAGCAGCCATCCTATGTAAGCCTAGTTAGCAGAGGCTAAGTGAAGAGAGGCATTTTGTGTCCTTTGGAGATTTCCCCTCCAATTAACAAGCAGACACCACTCTCCGTAAGATTTTCAAAAAATCCCCAGAATCCTCACAGTGATAAATCGGTTCTTTATACCCAGTCTAAACCTTCCCCATTCCAATTTATGACCACTCATCCTCCTGTCATGTACTTATGAAAGACCCTGGCTCCATCTTCTCAGTAACTTCCTCAGCTGTGCAGGTAGGCTTCTGCTAGGTCCTCCTGGAGCTGCCTCTTCTCCAGCTGAGGAAGTCCAACTCCCTCAGCTACTCTTCACAGGAGAAATTCTCCATCTCCCAGTTACCTTGGTGACAATCCCCTCAATGCACTCAGATTTATCCATGTCTTTCTGGTACCAGGCGGCCCAAAACTGGACACTGTATTTGAGACACAGTTTTATGATTCTCAAGAAAAAGGGGATAATCACTTTCCTGTGTCTATCTACCACCTCACTCCTGCTCCTAGCTGCCTTTGCTACTGGGGCACCAGTGCTCCATGACCCCTGGTGGCTCAGTACATCCATCCATCCATCCCAGGGCAGGAGTCAGGATTTTTTTTTGCTGAATTTAATGAGGTTTCTGTCAACCTATTCCCACAACCTGGGCAGACATCTCTGAATGGCAGCCCCCACACTTACTCTTTTTTTTTTCTGTTGCAAGCACACAGACCTTTCTGAAGATGCATCTACAGACACGCCTTAATTCTTTTTCACAGCTCCAGATGAACAATACAGAGAACCATTTTTTAAAGACCAAGATGACTCATTAGGACTGCCAAGGTTGAGGGAAAGAGAGTAGTTTAGACACACACAATTCTTGCCCCAAAGGAGCACAGACTCTGCAGTAAGGTTCATGCATCTTTTCTTTCTGCTTCCTTTCTGAAAAGGGGAAATCATACCCAGGAAAAGTTTTATACTGACATTTTATGACCGAAATTCCTGGCCTGTTTTAAGAAAAATGCCTGCTGAACAATATCTGGAAAAGTTTGCCCATCTTTGAAGCAAAGGCACTGGCAACTTTGTGAGCTATTGTGCACGGTGATGCTTTGCACAGTTCTATGTAAAAAGAACTTCTCCACACATTTCAAGATCCCAGGAGATTTGCTGGATTTAGTAAGAAAATCCAAGTGTATTTCTTCCATCCTCCCCATTGTCGTGCAGAGTGAGAACAAAGAGGGTGATGTGTTATGTTCTGGCTCTTGTATCACCAACAGGTTTGGTAGGCAAGAAGTGGCTAGAGAATCTCTTATATGTATCATCTGCAGGAAGACAAGGTTTCAGCTTGACTCTCTCGCTCCAGCAGAAGTTTATGGTGCTGGCAGTTGGGAAAAAAATCCACAGGGAAAAAAAAAAAGCCTTAAAAAAGTGCCTTTCTGCTGTCAGCTGAGCACAACGATGCCTGAGTCACTGCAACGTAGTTAATGGGAAGACAAGGGCAAGCTGCCTCCAGAAGCAGGTCTCCAAGCAGAAAAGCCATTTAAATGAGGCAGGACAGAGCCAGCCTGCCCACGGCCACCACACACTTTAAACACACTGTCCTGGCAGGTGGCACCAGATGGCACTCTTACACAAAAGCTTCTTTTTCACAGGTTCTGCTTCCAGGCAGAAGTTGTGTTTAACTATAAAAAGGTACCACCTATATTGGTTAGGGGTTCCCTGACTTCTGACCACAGCCCATGTTGCACCTGGGTAAAAGGGCTGGTGCCAATACATACTATTTTCATTTTGATAAAGGAATAAATGGTCTTGGCATAAAGCACTTCCTATCAGCATAGCTTCATCCACAATGGATGTGTACAGAATTAGGGAAAGCACAAAACTCCTAGCAACAGGTCTCTCAGATATGAGCAGGCAAGGTGAGTGCTCAGTCTTGGGGTGATGTGCCATTGGAAGGTCTGCCTGAACACTGCAGGACTCTGTTGCCTCTGGTAGAGCCCAGTGGAATCAGTCCTTGAGGCACAGTGGTATCTCAGAAATCAGGAGCTGGCAAGATCTCTGAGAGATGGGGCTTGCCTGCATAATCTCTTTCCCAGACTCTGTGTGCCTCTGCTTGGTGCGGTGCACTTAATATTTATGCAAATTTTGCATCTCTACTGTCTCCTTCACAAAGGAGGCAGCATAAAAGGCTTTAGATATCTTTTGTGTAGCAAAGCAGAAGTGGATCATCAGTGGATTCACCCTCTCCCTGTTCCCTGCTCCCACTGCAAGGGTAGTCCTCAGAGACGCTCACAGTGCTACATCGGGAACGCGGGAGGTGCCAGTACTGTGAAAGGGGAGTAACAAGCCATTGCTCAGATCCCTGTCCGGGGCAGGCACACTGTCCCACGGCTGCAGCCGCTCAGAGGCCGGCGGAGCCTCGCGTTCAGGCAGTGCCCCGCTGCCCAGCGCCGGATACCCTCGCTGCAAACCACCTCTGGGGTGGGGCCCTTCCCATTTCTGCCTCAGGGTTGGGTCCTGCCTGGCAGAGGGGCTGCAGGATCCGCAGCACAAACTCCCATGGAAAGCTCGGGCTATACAGCAAAAGTGTCTGTGCGTGCTGTCAGGGAGAGCTGCTGGACTGAGGACTCGCCTGACTCCCGGGAGAGGCTGGGCAGTTTCCCTAGAGGTGAACAATGCCCCTTTGGTTTCTTGAGACTGGCAACACATTTTCCTCCCAAGTCACTCTTCCCCCTCACCCTTCTCTCCAAAGTAAATCAGCCCAACCTAAGCGCCAAGCGTTAGACGCTTCATCTCCCAAATGCCACTCTGAGGAAAAGTTACAGGCAAAGGACAGCGGAGGCGCTGAGCCCAAAGCTCTCCCGACGGCAACCGGCCGTGCCTCCGGTGCTTCCCGAGCTCACGCACGGCAGGTCATACAGTCCCCGCGTGGCACCGCACACTTCTCCCCAGCCATCAGGCTCATAAAACCGTAGTGCAGAACAGCCCTGAGATTGCCCGGCGGGGTCTGCTCGGGGTAACAGCGGCAGGGCCGGTCCAGGGGGGCGCTGGCCGAGTGCGACGGCGGGCATCTGGCTACCAGCATCTCTGGGGCACCCCGGGGCAGGCGGGGCAGGGCGGGGACCGAGGAGAGCCCGGCGCCGCGTCCCGTCCCCGCTGTAGAGGCCGGCNCCCGCTGTAGAGGCCGGCCCGCCGGGGCGGGGGTGCTGCCGGCGGTCCCTTACCACATTGCTGAGGAAGTCCGCCTCGCTGAAGTCGCCGAAGTCGAGGAAGCCGGTACCGGCGGCTGGAAAGAGCCGCTCGGCGGGGAAGGGCTCCAGGATACTGTCCATGGTGCCCGCGGCGCCGGGGCTCGGCCGCCCCCCGCGCTCGGCCGGCCGGGCTCACTGCGGNCGGGACTTCCCGTGCAGACACCCCCTCGAGGCAGCGCCCCCGCCTCCCGGGCAGCCCCCGCACCGCCGGGGGGGCGAGGCCGGCGGCTGCCCGGGGCTCCCCCCCTCCTCCCGGCGCTGCGCAGGGACCCGAGGGCGCTGCTGGTCCCCGGCAGAGCCGTGTCAGTTTAACGAACTGAACAAACCCTCCTTTTGAGCAGCCGGCCGGCCGGCTTTGGTGGCTCCTCTGCATCCCTCGGGAAGCAGCGCCGGGAAAGATGGGCATTCCGCGGGGTCGGAGCCTGAAGGGCAGCCGGCAGGGAGGTCTCCTTGCCCCCGCTCCCCGCAGCGGGCTTGCAGGTAGGCCTGGCTGCAGAAGCACGTGGCTGCTCTGTAAATAAGGAGTTGGGCACCATTAAAGAGCTTCAGGAAGATTATATGGTTTCAGATAAATAGGATTATGGATCTTCCTGTCCTCTCTGATCATTACTCCAACCAACACTCAGGAAAACCACTTATAATAATCCCATTGAAGAAGCCCTGTTGTTTTATTAATCTGTCCCTGCTTTCATGGCTCCACAGAGAACAGACTGGAGTCCTAGCTCCAAGGAGGGGCTTTCTTGATCACAGGCATCTGGAGAAAAAACCCCAGAGACAGCAGTGCATCTCTTCTGGAGGAAACCTGGCTGGAAGTTGCCAGTTGTGAGGGTCCTGGCAAAGAAGTGCTGATTTGAAGCTGGCTGGAGCCTGTGCTTGAACTGGACACGGGGTTTTCATCCATCCAGGCTCTTGCTCCACATTTTCCATGGGTGTCAGAACTAAAAGCACAACCCAAGGTGCTCCTTGGCTACTGGTTGCACAAGCAGCCACATCCTGCACACAAAAGCCTTTATACTTACACACACAATGAGCTCTTTCAGTTACATTTACTTTTACCTTATGTTTCAGTCAAGTGTAAAGAGCCTTTGGGTAAAAGGTCAGAGACATAAATTCAGCCAGAATGGAGTTGTGCTGAGAAAATAATGCTGTTCCTACTTCCTGAATGGTAAAGAAACCTCTCTGTTAGTGTGGATGCCAGTGGGTTTAAAGGAGGAAACACAAAAACTTTTGCCACTGTAAGATGGGAAGAAGAAATATGTCTAGACCCTTCAGCAAGAAGTAAACCCATCTCCAAGCAAGGGGGAAGACGTCTTTCCTTTAACATCCCAGTCAGCAGGCTTCTCAGCTGCAAGGAGTAGATGGACCGAGTTCTCCCATAGCAATGGAGTGACAGCCCAGGGTCACAGAGCATGGACAGAGCCACAGCAGGGGCAGCTTCACCTCCTGCCACTAACCAAACATGGATATTGCTGCTCTAACTACGAAGACTTGTTGGTGAAACCAAGAGTTTCTGGTTCAGTGCCTCGCCCAAGCTAACACAAGGAAGCCTCTTCTCAGGACACACACTGTATTTATTCCTCAGGCTGAGGAAGCTCAGATGGTGTCAGCAACGGTTTGCACAGCATGGGTGGCAGTGTCATCAGAAAAGGTCAAGCAAAGTAAACCTCACTTGTTTTTCTGTGCTCTGAAGGGAAAATGCTTTGGCAGTCGGATAGGAGCTGTGAAATCCATTCTGAAGATTAAAATATCTCAGAAAAAAAATGAAATTGCCTGTTCTGAAACCCTGCTTCTATTTGGTGCTTTCAGTACTAAGAGTAACTGCCTGGATGCAGCTTCTCTGCCTGTCGCTGCTGCACCTTTGCAGGCAAGAAAGAATCGTAACAAATGTCCTGTTTTGGTGCTGAACTGGAGAGCTGCTCTGTCCCATCTTGGAGAGCTCTGATGGGGAGCCCCATCCCTAGCACTTGTGTAGAGCTTTGAAACTGGCACTTTGCTTATGTCAGACATGAGCGCAGTTCACTTAAGGCAATGGAAATGTCACCTAGGTAGTGAGAGAGTGTTGCTGCTGACCCTCTGGAGCCAAAAAGGAGAGGTATTTCTGTAGGCAAGCAGTTTTGTGCTCCAGAACAGACCTGGAGACAGGTAAATTGTTATTGGTGAGGGGAGGTGATTGCAATTCAGAAAAACTCAGATGTGCTGCTGCAGCTGGCCATGGGTGCCTGCAGTGAGGGGGGAAAAGGACAGGCTGAGTGGCACTGCTGAAGCAGAGGCCTGGCAACTGCAGCACTTGCAACACTTGAATGGTGCATCACCCTTACTAGAGCATCTTTAAAACCAAGTTCTGCAGCCATCTCTTGGGACATGGATACAGCAGAGCAGGAAGCAACTTCGGGGCAGGGGCTGAATTACATGATCATTCAAATTCCTTTTCAGCCCAGTTTTCTCTGATTTTATACTTAGATTTATTTGCAATCTGATTACAGCAGGAGATTGAAATAGCAATCAAGTATGTTCAGGCTGAACAAGTCAAACTGACAACAGGTAAGGCTTTCCCAGCCTCACAATATTTGATACTGCAAATGCACATGTATGATCAACTAAGCTAATTTTATCACTGCTGAGAAGTGAATCATCAGTCCATTTGTCATAAGAAAGGGATCCTGCTCTCCTGTGCTCCACCCTGCCTGGTTCTGCTTCCACTGCTTGCCCTTATGCCCATGGAGTGAGAACTGCAAGTCTCTCATTGTACCACTTAGCATTTGCTTTGCCTTCATCCTGCATTGTTGTGAGCAAGACACAAAAGATGAGGTAAGCAGACCCTGGGCTTGAACACAAGGACAGCAATCCAGACCATTCTGCAGCATGCCAAGCTGAAGTTTTTGGTTCCCCCACCCAGGACCATGCCAGGAGGTTTCAGAGACTCTTTGAGGATTGAGTGTGTCTTGAGGAATGCAGGGTGAAATGTCAGTGATTTTTGGTCTGCTGCATGCAGGCTCTGTTGTTATAGGAGGGATCATCTGCCTAGTGTTTGCAGCCTGGACAGCTGGTTTGGGAATGATTCATGCTCTTAGAACTTCTTTGCTTTGGGGTCAGGCTGGCTCTTTAGGACTGCCACCAAAGACAAGCTTTTACTTCAAGTCTGTGAAAGATACCATTTGTCCTGTTTATTTTCCCAGTGTTGGTGTTCATATGGATGGAATAGACAGTTTCTGCCACAAGCTATCTTCCTAGCCATGAAGGTTTTCTGGAGTCATGCAGGCTCCATACTTTGGCCCTTCAGTAGCTCTTTGCAGCAGTCCTGCCTTCATTTTGCTTTGTCTTTTCTCTGGATTTGATTACTTCTCCGTATATTGCTTTGGTTTGGTTTTGCTCACTGTTTTGTACACCATGGACAGAGGGAGCAAGTGCTGCATTGTAGGTCCCCTCTGCTCCTGAAGGCCCACTGAGAACAAGGTGAGGATGGAAATAGGACTTTTCAGCGTAGTTCAAAGAAGAGGTACTACAGTCCTCAGACAGGCTCTTAGGAGTCAGGTCATGTGTGATGGCACAAGTAGTTACATATCTAACCCTTGGGCTGATTTCTTCATTTAGGTTTTTATGGGGACAATTAAAAACCCAGGAAAAAGTCAAGATAGGGAGTGATACAGCAAAACATTCTCTAGTAAAAGGTAACCTTTGAGGAAGGACTTGCAGTCACTGGAGCCTTTCTTTGCCCTCTGATCCACAGCCCTGCCTCATCCAGTAAATGTGTCTTCCTTTCGATTTCCTTCCAGTGGCTGGTTTAAACTCTCTCTCTCTTTCACACACACTTCTCCCTCCAGCCAGATTCAGCTGCTTTCCATTTCCTTCCTCGTCCTGTGTGCGCTCCCAGCCAGGTACCCAGCACACCTGCTGCCACCACCAGTAAGCAGCAGTGGGACAGGGAGGGGAGCCAGCACAGAGATCACACCCATTGCAGCTCCCTGCTAAAATCAGAGAAAGGGGTCACACCTGTGAAACCAGAGTGTTCATAGATCTGCTGCCACAACTAAAAAGAGGGAATGAATTGTTTTCTGCATGTTGCTTTGTGCGCAGATACACAAAACATCAAATTAAATGTCTGCCTGCAAGCAGACACATTTCATCAAAGACCACCAAATCCAGGTAGGTGTGACCCATGCTGGAGCACTACAGAGAAGTGCAGACACACACGTGTGTCATAAGGAATTGTGCACCACAACTTGTGTTTTTTCCCCCCCATCTTGCTTAGGAAGTAGAGGGGAAAGTGAAGAGCATAGTAATTGCATATTTGCATATGGCAAGCATCCATGAATGCTGTGGTTTCAGTGAGCACCCTAATGCTATGTGGGGAATGAAAGGGAAGCCACAGATCTCAGCACTGCAATTATTATTCTTTCTGGGGTAAACTTGGGGCCCTTGGATAGATTGAAATCAGCCTTGCAAACAAGGAGGGAGTGACAGGCAAGGAAGGAGAAAAGACCTAAGAAAAGGAAAGCCTTGAATACGAGACACCGGACCCTAGGAACATCCCTTCACAGAACCCCTTCAGACTCCTGGGAATGTGGCTGAGCTGCCTGTGGCTGTATGTCTTTCTGTCAGTATGTCAGAAAGCCAAGTCCCCAAATAGTAAATGGGTACTATAACAAAAGATAACTGAAAACTCACCACTTTGGAAGTAACTGATACAGGAGGAAAAATGTCTTTGTAATTCCTTCACTTCTTCATGGCAGGCTAAGAATGTTCCTTTGCCTTGTCACAAATGTCCCCTTCCTGCTCTATACCTCAGAAAGAGCATAGGCTGGCAATCTCCCTGGGGAATCAGACAACTTTCAGGCTGACTGGGTGAAGAGTAACTTCAGTATGAGGGCATATCCTTCCAGCAATTTGTTAGCATTTGAAGACACTGTGAATGGGAAGCTGCAGGAGAGCAGAAGAAGGTGGCTGCCTCTGTTTCCTATGCACTGCTTTTTATTTACTAAGCTTCTAGCCTTCATGGTTGCAAGACCTGCTTGCAGAAGGGATGCAGACAGACTTCACAGGGCTGGAGACAACCTGAAGAGTTATTCTTAGGGGGATGTATTGCGTCATTTCTCCTAACCATGTCCTACAACTCAAATCTTTCCCTAGGAAGGATGAAGAGCTGCACACTCTGACTGAATTTTACCCGAAGAAGGCACCTTGCATCAAGGAGTGGGAAGCAAATGGCTTTGGTACAGGAGGCAGCTGAAGAGCTGCTGGAACAGGACTGGATGAGTCAGGACAAGGGATGGCAACAACTTTGCTTTGACACACTGTATGTGCCATATAGAGTCAACTCCAAACTCCCAGTTACCCACATGATGACTAGAGGGCAATCCATGCAGATTTGTGCCACTTGACCCCTCAAGCATGGTGGAGAAGTTGGACGCTTGCATCTTGGCTACATCCAACAGAATCTGCCCTGGTCAGAACCAAGCAGATGCAGCACACGCAGGTGGCTCAGGGGAGTGGGGGGATGATGTTCCCTGTACTGCCAAGGGTTAAAAGCAAGGTTCAGATCCACAAGAAATCCTGTGAGGAGAAAAGCACAACCCAGCAATTCAGGCATGTCTCACTCCCGTTCAAATGACATTGTTTCAGTGCTGTCTGCCTCACCCCTCAGTGGTAATTACAGACTTTCACTACAGGGGGAAGAGAACACGGTGGAAGAAACCTTCATTACAGACATCTAGAGAAAAGCAACCCCAGTGTAATGTCTCAGGCACGTAGCTAGGGTCAGCCACCAAAGCAAAACACATTTAGGACAAAAATAAAAGGGAGAAGTGTTAAGTGATTTGGGAAGATCAGAAGCCCACCAGGTTGGCTGCTGTACAGTGCTGGGTGTGGGGAGCACTTTGGAGGAACTGGAATGCTGCCCTGCTTTTAAGTGGTGCGGTTTGCATTTACATTCTTCCTTCCTTCCTCCTTCTCTGGGTGCTTGTTTTCCCTGAAGTCTGCATGTGTCCCTTTGTCACCCCTGGCAAACACCAGTGGGCTGGGAATGGATGGTTTCCCTAGGCTTCCTAGCTTGATGTTTGTCAAAGGGGCAGAGAAAGCTGTAGGTGTCCTTGGCTGACCCCTCTCCCTTTTGCACACCTAGCTTAGGATATACACTCAAGAACAGGCTTCTTGTACTCAAAGCTGGGGGCTCCTTCTCACCTTGTGTATATCACAGGGGCCCAAAGTTTCAGTTTTGTTAGAAAGGATGCAAGAGGGTTTTTCTTCCCAGTAGGTCATGCATCTGTTACAGCCCGTGACTGTTTCCGATTGCTGTGGTGCATCTGTCAGGGTTGGTGTTGACTTACCCTCAGGTGGCTGACCCCTCTGGCAAAAAAATGGTCTCATTCCTGCTGCTTTTTTTGCTTC
Source organism: Aleadryas rufinucha (assembly GCA_013397815.1). Classification (NCBI taxonomy): domain Eukaryota; kingdom Metazoa; phylum Chordata; class Aves; order Passeriformes; genus Aleadryas; species Aleadryas rufinucha. Next base: position 23,190 of record VZTH01005090.1, read on the forward strand.
ATCCCAACTTTCTGTTGGCAAGTGGCATAAGTCCAAGCTAAGTTGCTCTTTTCACCCCTGGGCATTCACAGGTGTGAAACTGAGAACCACTATCATGGCATGGTAAATTTGGTGTTTGTGGGAGAGGGCACTTCAGTGACAAAATTTTCCTACAGAGGCCTTTTTTTCTTGCTGGTGGTAACACCTTGTTCTTGCAGGATCTGGTGTTTGATGCTACATTAGAAAGATCCTTCAAACCAATAGGCCTTGTCCCCAGGCAACTAACAGCAGGGATGGGGCAGGACCGGGAGGAGAAAAACATTCAATCAGAGTGCTATTAAGATGTATTTAGGGAACTGGCTGAATTTTAATTGTTCTTTCCTACTCATTGAGTGAGCACAGGAAAAGATTTACCTTCTGGCCTTTCCATTTGGGCATGTTGACATTTCCAGGCGGCACTTTCCTCTGATGGAGAGGTTTGACGTCAGGTGGGCTGATTAAAGCCTGCAATGCCTCTGACTCATTTGGCTGCGTCCTGTGCAAGGGGATTTGTAATGTGTCTCTTGTCTTTATTTCACTCGTTATGGTTGGTTTTAAATAAATAAAGCTAAGCTCAATTCACAACTTCAGGGAAGATGCAGCTCGGCTCAGGCTCAAATACACATTGCCATGGCAACAGATGCTGTCAGGCACACACAGACGTGTCACTCTCAGCAGCGAACTCCCCTGCCCTCCTCTTCCTGCCCAAGCAGTGCACAGGGCTGGGGCTGGATGCAGGAAAGCCGAGTGAGGCTGGCACTGTCTACACCACTTGGGCATGCAGTTGTTCTTGGGAGCTGGCCTTGCTGCTCTCCCAGTCTCAGGAGAGCTCACCTGGGCCAGCCAACTTCACTCTTGCTGAGCAAGAACTACTCTGGGGAAAGCTCTGGTGAATGAAGTTGCCCCTAGTGTGAATTTCTCAACTTGCAAAAAGGAGGGGAGGGCCTACCTGGATCAACAAGTCTCATACAGCTGCCAAGTGTGGCATGCTCTTCATGCATGGATTGAGATCTGAAATAAAGAAATAAAAATTATCAGCTGCCTTCTGTAAGCCCCACTGAGCAAATCCCTCATGCTTGCTAGAGAGATGCCCAGCAAGGAAACAGAAGTGGGGAGAGATGTGGTTTCTCCAGCTGACTGTGGGGTAGATATGTAAGGCAAGGCAAGGCAAAGCAGTAGAGTCCCTGGGTCCTCTGTCCCAGAGTACCTGTGTCTCCTTGGCATACTGAGCAGGTCCCTTTGGTGCTGCCATTTCCTGTAACAACTTTTGATTAATCAAGACCTTGAGTATAGCAGCAGCCCAAAACATGAAGCATGAAACATGACCAAAGGTAGCATCACTAACAAAGAGGCTCTTTGAAGTGCTCAAGAACTCCCTGCCCATGGCTCTGCACCTGTGCATCTCTAACATCCACTGATCATACAATCATCAAAGTTGGAAGAGACATTTAACATCACTAAGTCCAAACATCCAACCAGCAGTACCACTGTAACCCTTAAACCACTAAACCATATCACCCAGCATAGGTCCAGATGCCTTTTAAACACGTTCAGGGATGGTGATTTCACCACCTCCCTGGGCAACCTATACCAATGTCTGACCACCCTAACAGTGAAAAAATTATCTTCCCTGTCTCAACTTAAGGCCATTTCCTCTGGTTCTTTCACTGAAGGCATGGTAGAAGAGGTCAGTCGCCACCTGGACATGCTCCAGCACCTCAATGTCATTTTTAAAGTGAGAGGCTCAAAACTGAATGCAGCACTCGAGGTGTGACCTTACCAGTGCCGAGTACAGGGGGGCGATCACTGCCCTGGCCCTGCTGGCTACACTATTCCTGATACAAGCCAGATGCCATTGGCCTTCTTGGCCACCTGGACACACACACTGGATCATGTTCAGCCACTGTTGACCAGCACTCCCAGGTCCTTTTCTGCTGGGCAGTTTTCCAGCCACTCTTCCCCAAGCCTGTAGTGCTGCCTGGGGTTGTTGTAACCCAAGTGCAGGACCCAGCACTTTGCCTTATTGAACCTCACGCAGTTGTCCTCAGTCCATTGATTGAGCCTGTCCAGATTCCTCTGCAGAGCCTTCATCCTCTTGAGCAGATCAACACTCCCACACCACTTAGTGTCGTCTACAAATTTACTGAGGGTGCCATCAATCCCAATGTCCAAGTCATCAATAAAGATGCTAAACAGGACCAGCCCAAAAACTGAGCCCTGGGGAACACCACTAGCAACCAGCTGCCAAATGGATTTAGCTCCATTCACCACAACTGTTTGGACCTGGCCATGCAGCCAGTTTTTTACCCATTGAAGAGACCACTCATCCAAGCCACGAGCAGCCAGTTTTTCTAGGAAAATATGTACTAGATAAATGAGAGATTCTGGTTTGTGTGGCAAACAGGGCTAACAGTGTTGCCAGATCTTTCTTTCTCCAAGTATCTCAGAACATTTAGCAGTTTTCTCAAAGCCTGGGCACCTGAAGTCCTGGGAACATGGAAGCTTCTCGCCTTCCCTGCTGTTAGGTGACTTCTGACAGTTGCAGGGAACTGGCTGAAAATGCACCCCGCTGTCTCCGACATATGCAGGCAAACCTAGGAAACCATCATTTACTGGTTTTAATCCTATTATTTTTAGATCACCCCCCATTGAGTGAGCTCTGAATTACAGTTTTTGGTTTGGCTTGTGGGCGAGCAGAACGTGCACAGGAAAGTGAGTGCTGTCCTACTGACCTGAGCTGCACTAAGAGGCAGCATATACCCCGTTGCACTTGTACAGGGGCACAAAACAATTGAGGCAAGAATCCAGTCTTCTCAAATAGATCTCTAGGACTGGGGAATGGTTTCTAGCTTAATACTCATTCTATAGCTTTAATGCTTCCCCCTGTGGGGTGCCGTGTCTTTTTTCTACCACAGATGATTTGAAATTAACCTTACCTCCTACAGTCACTGCACCCTGCCACACTGGGGAAGTCAATAGCATTGGAAGAGTTTGAACTTGTGAAATGTTTCTATGACTGCATAGATTGAGCCACATTACCATGACAAATCACTGAAATCTGAGAAATCTAATTTACAACACAAATTTCTTTGTTTTGTGTGTCTTTCCCAACTCAAATTCAAGTCAGAAAGTGTCTGGATTGTGCAGTAACTCTAATCTAGCAGAACTGTGGGTGTAAGAGGGATGAGAAACAATTGCATGAGGTCTCCAGGGCTGGTCTACAGTGACTCCAAACCCTAAATTGCTTATCCCTTGAACGTGGTTTGCAACGGCAATAGATCCTAGCAGAGCTGTGTAACCAGCACTTAAATAAAAGGGAGGCAGCAAGACCTCCTGAATCAGTGGCATCTGTTCTGGGAAGGGCTGGCCCAGAGACAGCCACAGCAAGAAGGTACTGAAACCCACTGTCTCCTCCTAGAAACAGAATTGAAGGTCACAAAGTAAGGACCCCTGCAACCAGCACTGGCCTCTGATTAAAAATAAATCCTTTCATGCACAGACAGTGGTTTGAGAAAGGAAAATACTGAACTGCAGTGAAATCTTCGAGAGTTCATGGCAGGGCACCTTGGAGTGGAAACACAAGCAGCATCAATTCAGGTAAAGCTCTATACCCCGAGCCACTGGCATCAATGCCCAGGAGTGCGCCCTCCTCTCAAATTTAACTTCTTTCACAATGAAACTGATTTTTATGGTGCTTTTATCTGGGATAGTGTGAAAGTAACTCAGTCTTAGGAATGACAGAGATGAAAGTCTGCTTGGTGTCACCAAGCCACCTCTGAAGCTAGGAAAATCATGGTTCTCTGTAAACAGTTGATGTTTTGCCCCAGTATGAGAATTAGCATCGTTATTTCCAAGTGATGGGGGCTGCCACTGTCTCTAACAGAACAATAAACAAAACAAAGCACTTGTGCTGTGTGGTCCTCCTACCCCCTGTACTGTACTCTCAGGGCTAGCAGACAGCAGAGATATTTGGGCACTTAGCAGGCTCACTTCTTCCTTTAAAACGCGCTAAAGGAAATACTGGTAAAATACATTATATGAATGGCCCACATAACTTACTGCTGTCACTTATAACTGAGAAGGAACTGCAAAGAAAGGAACTGATATTTATAGGGGTGAAAACATCCTTCTTTATTCCAAGGGCATGGCTTACAGTCCTATGAACCCTTTGCAGAATTCAGGTTTTCATAAAGTACCTGAAGCAGGGGTTTGAAAATGGAGAACTATTAAAAAACCTGAGCACCCTAAACTCCACATCAAACCAGAAATGTTCCTCATAAGCAAGTTAATATATAAATACACTTCACATCGTACCTTTATTTCTGTGGAAGACCATTAAATTTCCAGGAAGTACCCAGTGCCTCGTGGCACAGATCAAGGGAGGCTGTGACCCGAACAGCAGCTGTAATGATCCCATCACAGACAGAGTATTTTGCAGTATTCTATACAAATATTAATTCTGGTGCCAGCAAGTAGTTTTGCCTGGTTTTTGCTGCCTGGTCAATCCCATGTAAGTCACTCTTCCCTCACTGCAGGCTGCCATCCTCTCCTTCTTGACCAGATACCCAGTGGACTATTTTTGTCTCAGATCACATAGTCCCAATGGTACAATTATACACTGACCTCAAAGACTTGCTTTTAAAATTACCCTTCTTTAGCAAACCCTCTGTCTAGTGGGTTGGGTGGTTTTCTTATTTTTTATTTTTATATCTAAATGGTTAAATAGTGGGTGTGGTTGGAGAGAGAGGAAAAGAAGAAAGAGAAAGAAGCAGACAGAGCAAACAGTAGGGGAGACAGTTGTGTGGGTCACAAGTGCGCTCAGGAGGGTGAAATCCATGTGCTCTAAGGACAAGACACTTGGCTTCCTCTCTTTCCTCAGCAACATCTTTTCCTGGAAGGTCAATTCCTCCTATCAACAAATGTAATTTCACTACAGAGACAGTAACAGTCCCTCTTCCTCATAGCTACAACTAGGGACTTACTCTTGGAACCACTACCTAAGCCAGAAATCCAACAAAGCAGCAACTTTCAAATACAGTGTGAAACTTGGAACTTTCCTGTAAATGCTCACAGATGTTAAACACTTTACAAACAGAAGAGACAGAAAAGCAACTCAGAAGGGCTCTGAAGGGCCTAGAGGCAAACAAGCCTAGGACAGGGGTAGGCAATCATAACTGCAGAGATGTGTTCACAGTGAAACACATGTAGGACAGGTGTCATCTGTCCATGTTGCTGTTCAGCTGACAGTTCCATCAAATTTTTGAAAGCCTTCATAGAATGCATGAAATCTCTTCAGGAGAGATGAGCATCTTGTTTGAGGATGATGAGCTGGAGGGAATAGGACACCGCTCTGTCCTTGCAAGGAAAAAAAAGCGAAGCAACTCACAGGCTGACAGGATAAACTTCAAATGTGCTGCAACTTCTCACATCCAGGGTGCGCACACTACTTTTTCAGTTTGCTACACAGTAGGACTTCCCCCTCCACACTATAACTAGCTTTAAAACCCATCTGAAATGGTTTTAAGGCTGACTGGAGCTGCAATGAATTGGCTCCAAGTGATACAAGGAGCTTTTGCTGGGCTGGTTGTGAAAGCTGGCCTTCTATAGCTGCCTGTCACTTGGGCAGTGGCTGCTCTTCCATTGTGCTCATAATGGTCTCCTTCATCCTTCACATCTTCAGGTGTGCATATCTATTCCACACTGTTAATACCTCATTTTCTGTAGCCTTTTCCACACACTGGCTATGTCTCAGTCCTGACAGGATGAGCTCCCTTTGTGTTGAACCTCACCAACAAAAAAATCAAGAGTAGTACTTGGAGAGGAGGCCTGCCAAGAGTGCCCTGAAGTATTTGAGAAGAAGGCAACTGTCTTTTGGGTGACTCCCGCTCTGCATAGGAGTTTGATTGTATAAGACAGATGTGAACACCATCAGATTGGAAATGATCTCTGCATTTTTGGTAAAGTCCATGTTCCAGCTGTTTGGGAGAAGACAATCCTCTTCCCTTTGTTCTTCCTGCAGCTCCCTTTGGACACAGCATCTTTTTCCCTTCTCCACTTAGTACACCATTGCACTAGGGTGTTGCCCTGTGCTGTTGCACAGCTGGCTTCACCCACACCAGCAGTGGCTGCATTTTATGGTGGGTGAACTGATTTTTGGTTTGGGGAAGGTTTTGTTTGTCAGTTTTGTGAAAAGCTTTTGAAGCCTGTGAAATTGAAATTGACTTGATACCTGCTGGAAGAGACAATAAGCTGGTTAGCACAGCCTTGGCTGAGGCAGAAAGCAGTATCAGAGCTCCAGTTAAGTGATACCTATAAATGCTGGCAAGGGACACAGTGATGATGAACGGGCATCTGTGTACTCACCACTTCTCTCATTTGGGTTTAAAAAGCCAAATCCACCTACCAACATTTGCTGAATAGAGTTTGTTTCACGAATATCAGTCAGCAAGACGTCAGTCAAAGGTATTCATCTATAAAATAAAAAAATTCAAATTCCAAACTCTGCTCTTGTAATGAGCTCTGGTAAATTTGCTCCCTTTTACAGTCCTGGGGTCAATCAATTAGCAACTGCCTAGGGGAGAAACTTAATTAAGCTCAGATAACACAACAGAGGTTTCACCTTCTTGCCCTCCCTCTATACATATCCTCATTTACACATCTGGATAAAAGCTTCACTGCAAAGCCTGGAGAGAGCAATTACTTCAAGCAGAGTCTCTGAGAGCACATCTGAGCTCCCAAAAAGCATTGCAAACTCTTGCATCATGCAGAGAGAGGAGAAAGCAAAACAGCTAGGAAGTGAGAAGATCCACTCTGGCAAGCTACTGTCACGGGGATAGGGTGTCACTGGGAACAACAAAAGGTGGTTTTACTGAGGAAACGTGGTGCCACGACTTATTAATCTTCCAGCAGAAGCAGGAATCCTAGCGCTGCTCTGATGGTGCTGCTCTTGCAGCAGGAGCGAGCCAGCCATTCAGGACTAGTCTGACAAATCTGGCTCCAGCTGCTCGACTTTATTAACGACAGAAGCCCTGGAGGGGTGGGATCCAGAGGCATCATAGCGATTTTTTTCCCCTTTCCTAAGCACAAAAGACAGAAGTGGAATGTAGCTGAGGAATGCTTCACCCTTGGAAGGGATGTAATAAATCTCCTTGGATGTGATATTTGGTTTATTTTGTGGGAGTCATTCAAAAGGAAAATGCAGATTGTGGGGCTTAGTGCTCAGCCTATGCTGGCAAAGGATCCCCGACAAAGAATGTCCATTGGCAGGGAATTTCCTGACTTTGCAAGTGAGCAAACGCCTCTTTCTCAGTTACTCTAAAAGCTGTTTTGTTATTATATAAAAGGTTCTATAAAGCAGAGTGATCAGTTCTACTCCAGAGCCACCAGAAGAAGGATAAGTAATCATCAGCCTTATTTGCAGGAGGAAGGATCTGTGCTATGCTCAAGAAAGTGCTTTTTCTCCAGGACGGTCTCCTGGGCCGCAGGGGGCTGCTGGGGAGGCTGTGGCATCCCAATCGCTGGAAGCATTTAACGCCCACGTCATGCTCTGCTCCTGGATGACTCCACCTTGGAGAGGGGAGGATGGCTTCAGAGATCTCCTGAAGTCCCTGCCAGCCCTCTGGTGGTTATTACTGTATGATTATTATTTAATAGCAGGAGTTGCCACTTTTGGGATAAGGGCTTAAGGAGGATTCCTCCTGTGCCAAAGGTCACTGGACCTAAGCATGCGTTAGCAGGCAGAGGGCAGGGAAGAAGAAAACAGAAGGGTAACGATGTGCAGATGGATTGGATTTACTGCAGCAGTATGGCAAAGAAAAAGCCCAGAGGTGACTATGGACCCACCACAGAGCAAGATGCCACCAGGCTCACTGACAGAGGTGGGCAGGGAGGAGGTAATGGATTTATCCTGGGTTCTCAGGTCTACAAAAGAACTTCCAGGGGAGGTCATGACAGAGGCCAGATGAATGGCTGTAAGCCACATGGTTTAAACCAGGTTTAAAGGGGACCTGGAAGGGAAGAGGAGCAGACTGCGTGAAGCCAACCAGAGCTGTCTGCAGCAGTTCCACCCTTAAGAGAATCACCACAGTGGAAGGTAGAGGGGATAATCAGCCATTAGGGGTACACAAGCTATTTTTCCATAGTAAATACTTAATTATTGCCACTGGTGGTAAAGTTCCAGCTGTGAAAAGTCCAAAGCCCTTCCACCTTCCTGTTTGTACAGAAGTGGGGTAGCCTGAGCAGGCACAGCTGCCCTTAGAGCATCAGGACACCTGGAGAGGGGTGGGAGTGTGGTCCCTACACATGCTCAGTGAACCCCAGAAACTGCCCAGGCTATGAGTGGTGGCATCATTGATGGAGACCACAGTTCAGAGGGGTCAGCCACACAAGCCTTTGTCTTGTCGCTTTGCTCATCCTCCAGAAATACAATTTTGCTCACTCTATCAGGTTACTGGAGATTCCCCTTTCTCATCTGCTTATGAGAAGAGATTAAAAAGGATACCAGATGTTTGCTAAGATTTTGATTTCCTAGAAGAGAACATGTTTGCAGGACTCAGTGGAGGGATGAAGGCCTCTACAATAGATTGTAAGAGTCCTTCATGTTGTTGCCCGCCACTGTCACCTGCTGGAAATTACATGTTTTCAGTGTCTCCTGTCTTGTCAGGGTACACAAATATCTTCTGTGCTGCACCCTGTGTTTTCACATGGAGAGGAGGTGCCTGTGTGAAGCAAGTGACCTTATCAAGAAATTAGCACTCCTGGGTTATTACCAGGGCTGGACTGAGCACTTTGCTGCTGTTATCACCGCTATTGATTTTACATTTATAGAGACCTGCAAATTTACACAGTGCTTAATAAACACAAAGTTTCCTGGACTGCTACTGGTATAGGAGAATTGGGAGGTGTTTAAAAAAAACCCCACAACACAATTTTTTAAAAAACAATTACATGATATTTCTATGTTATTTTTTCCACTACAGTCATAGGCTGAAGATTAGGGGAGCTGTTGCCACACTCCCATACAGCCACACACACATCAAGACACTGCAAGAGCAAATAGATCTAACATCTTCCCAGACAGAATGGCAATTTTATACTATTTATCCCACTGACGTCATCCAAAGTTTTGGACAGAGAGGTCTAAATTGTGTTGGGTAAGAGTAAACCAGCAGAAGACCTTGGGTTCTACTCCTGCTGTGCCACTTAAAATTTCACCCAAGTTTTCCAAAGATGCAGCATTTTCCTCCTGCAAGAGTGGGGCCGTGAGTCTCGGACCAGGATACAACATGGGACACTGCTGGACTGAGGTATCTGTGAGCAGGAAAGTGATAGTTGAATTAATTCCCTCAGGGCACAGCACCATTGCCACCACAAATATTTTGACTGTGGACAAATTATTTGTTCCTCAGCTTAAAAATTAAAGACTTTTGTCTTGTGGGTGTTTAAAGAATATGTTTTTTCTAAAAGGACCTCTGAGAGCAGAATTAACATCCTCTGAAACCTCCACTACACATCCAAAAGTATCACTTTGCGTGTCACTTAGTGGCAGAGAGACTCAAAAGAAGGAAAAGAATAGCAAACAATCATGGTGACAGGGAAGTTGGAAGATGCAAGGGAAAAGTGGAAGTCGTGGCCTTGACAAAAGGGAAAGGAGCACATGCTGAATCCCGATAATCTCTGAGGAATTAAATAGGTAGGTTGAACAATTCCTGAGTGAAAGCACTGGATTAGGCTCCAGATCTGAGTCATCACATAGTGGTGATCAAAGAGGACTAGACAGCAGTAAGTTTAAGCCCAGTGTTTGGGAAGTGCTCAGGTAAGTGAAAACAAATGCCTGAAGGTGATGTTTGAGGGAAAGAAACCCAAACCCAACAAAAACCCTCCTAAAACAAAAAAGGCTTTAAGTACAGAGATGACATGTGGTACAGCAGAAACTCTGGCAGGAAACCCTGTGAGATACATGCTCCCGCCAAGAATTTGGGTCGTCTGCTGTGAGTTCTGTCTTCAGCCCCTCCCAAGGAGCTAAAGTTCTGCCACTCTTCACTCACTGCTTTTGCTGCAGACCTGGCTGTGAATCAGGCGCACCGCTCACAGAGTTTACCTTGGCAGGATGTGAATGTCTACTGCAGGCTACAGGGTGTGGACAAGTGTGCCCAGGCCCTTTCTGCACAGCTCCTGCATATTCTCTAGAGGCTGGCATGGATGAATGGCCCAGCCTTGGAAAATATTATCATCTCCCAGAGAATGCTGGTTCTGAGCTGTACCCAAAGGAAGCCAGGCAGCACTCAGGGGAAAACTTAATAAGCAGCTGAGTGAAACTCCCTGGGCTCTACACATGGAGGGAAGCAGAAACCTCTGCTTTTGAAAAGTTCACCTGAGAAGATTCCCTTACATCTTAGGCTTGATGCTGGACTTTCAGCCTAGTACGTGCCTATGTGCCATACACAGTGGCACCTAACAGATTTTTGGAGTGCTGGGCATGCGTGGATGTAGCCTATTTATTTGTCTGTGTCTTCCACCAGGCTATCCAAAAATACTTGAACAGGTGTTAACAGCTTGACACTCCAAGGTCTCACAAGAATTCCCCCAAGTACTCCTTCTAGTGAGGACTCACACATCCAAACAAAGCTCTGCAACCACCTTTCAGGTATCTTCTGAACCTCTCACATAGAGACCAAAGGCAGTCTGTCCAGTTCTATGATCCCACAGGGAATTGCATATTGTTCTAAATATGAATTTTTCCTCTGTAAGTGACTGCCTATCTTAGCAAAACAATCATGAAGGCTAAGCCACAATGGTTCCGCTGTGCAGTGTTACTGCAGAGTCCTTGCCAGTGCTCTCCACCGAGCATTTCAACTTCACTTTAACCCATCATTGGTCCATTAGTATATCTTAATGCATCTGCCAGGCACAGATCAAGTGATTCGATTTGGAGTTTTTCTACATGGGCCAACAGCTATCAGAGTCTGTATACGAGCATATACAAGTTATTTTCAGCTCGTCTGTGACATCCAATTCCACCCACCAGGCTTGCAGAGATATATAAATCATGGAGGTGTCTAAAATAACAGGCCCTGAGGAAACATCTGTCACCTCCTCAAGCTTGTGAAGGAGGAGGATGAAACATTCAACTCCTCAACTTATTGAATCTTCTTTTAGCTCTAAGAAAGCAGAGAGCAGCACGTCTTTCTGACACAGCCCAGATGCCCTGGCAGTTGGACATTCTCATTGCCTTCACACTGCATTTGACCTGTGAGCTTAACACAGGCAATACTGAGATGCTCAGCAATTTGGATGACATTTGTGCCACCTCGCCCTTATCTTCAAAAGAAATGGATTGCATCAATTCCCTTTTGTTTCTGTGGGTTTTTTCCCCCAAGTTGACTGGTGGTTGGCCCTTTGCACCTGATCTCTTAATCAAAGGAAAACAAAACTTGCTGTGCTGGAATCTACTGACGGCCGTTCTGCTCCTGAAACCTGCCGCTGCCTGCGCTGGTGAAGCATGTGGGCCAGAGGCTCGCCTATCCTACAGATATTTCCCTTCCTACGTGAAAAATCAGGAAGAGCTCTGAAGTTGGTTTTTTGCTCGCTCTCTCTCTCTCCTCCTTTTGAAGTGATCTGATCTTCTCTCTTAGACCTCAACCCCACTCACTCTTTGCTGGTCGTCTTANTATCCTTGACCGTGCCGTGCCCCTGTCTGTGTTCTTGTCCGTGCCCGTGTCTGTGTTCGTGTCCGTGCCGTAGCTGTGTTCTTGTTTGTGCCTGTGCCCGTGCCGGGGCCGTGCCCTTGTCTGTGTCTGTGCATGTGGCCTTGTTGGTGGTATGGCCCTGGCCGTGCAGTGCCCGTGGCTGTGCCTGTGGCATTTTGGCCACGGCCATGGCCACATCTGTGTCCATGCCTGCACCTGTGTTGTGGCCATGGCCGTGTGCCTTTTTGGCCATGCTCATAGCCATGGCCTTTTTGTTTGTGAAATGTCCTTGTCCATGCCTATGCTGTGGCTCTGGCCATGACCGTGGCCATGAAAAGTGTCCTTGTCCATAGCCATGTTGTGGCCATGGCTGTGCTGTGGCTGTGCTGTGGCTGTGACTGTGGCCTTGTCCTTGCCGTGCCCGTGTCCTTGTCCGTGCCTGTATTGTGTCTGTGGCCACAACCATGCTGTGGCTGTGGCCTTGTCCGTGCCTGTGGCCATGCTGTGTCCGTGCCCATGCCCATGCCCGTACTGTAGCTGCGGCCATGCCACTGTCCACACCATGTGTACCATGAGTGCTGAGCCAAGCCTCGAGGCCACGGGGTTTTTTGTAGATAAGAGGTTCTTTTTGTAGATAAACCTGCATGACAGACCCACTGCCCAGGCCATAAAGGGAGAGCCGAGTATTCCCTTCTCCGACATATCCCCCCCACCAAATTATCGGTGATTTTCCGGAAAGTTTGCGCAATTTTTCCCATAAAACCCGCTGGTCTTTAACGTCATTTCAGTCAGAAAAAACCCAAACAACAAACAACGCACAGCCAAGCCCCGGAACACTTGTGTGCCGGGGGTGCCCGAGCGCCGGGAAGGCGATGCCGAGCTCGAGCAGGGGCGCCGGGCGGGCCCGGGNGTGCGCGCTCCCGCGGGCAGCGAGGGGCTCCGGGGCACAGCGCGGGGAAGAGCGCTGCTGCCGGCGCACGGCTTCGGGTGAGCTTCGCGCGGCGGAGCTGCACAGCCGGCGTCAGGCCTGCCCAGCCCTTATCTCGAGCTGTCCATTCCAGCAGAGAGGAGCTGCCTTCCCTCCATCCCTAAGCAAGGCCGTGGGAGAGAAGTCCTCGAATGGCTGCTCTAGTTAAGCGGCCGCTTCTTCAGCTCCAGCTCGAAACATACTGGTTTCGCTAAGGCATCCAAGAGGGAAGCTTTCCGTGGGGAACGCAGGACAGAGGCGATACTAAAGCTGCCTCTTATAGGAGAGGTCATTGTGTAGGGGTTCCTGTACATCTTTGCATCAGTGCACTGATAGAAGCACCAGCCGTGTCCGAATGCCAAAACAGGTCCAAGATACAAACATGGAGGACGATTTTGAAGGAAGAGATAACTGAGGATGTAATTACCTGCCCAAGCCGACTGTTTCCCTACTGAATAAAGCTGACTCTGTAACTTAGAAGAGCGGTTCGAATGGTAGAACTGGTTTTCACTGGCAGCTTGGCTACTAAGCAGAATGTTAGCATGTGAGCAGCATGACATTTCATGCCAACTGCAAACTTGCTGAGAGGCTGGGGAAAGGCCCGACACTGAACCCCCAGCAGCCACGGCTATACTGGTGGGAGTTGCTAGCTGGCAGTTGGCTCCAGTCTGTCTCCACTGCCCTGGCAGCAAGGTGACCGTGCAGTGAGAAGTGCTCCTGCTCACTGTGCATCAGTATGTTGATGGTGTCATGTCATCTGTTCCCTGCAGGAGCCTGGGTTTGCAGTGCAGAAGGATGGGATAAGCGAGGAATTAATTATTTCCACTTGTGCAGTCTTTTGACTTATGTTCTGAATTGCATCAAACACATACCTTTTGCAAAACCACCCAGTATTTAAAACAAAATCCAAACAAAGCAAGAAAACTAAAGTTCAGAGTTAACCCAGGTTAGCTCCCCACCCTTGTAAAAACTAGGATTTATAAAGCATTCATAGTGCTTGGCTAAATGGAAAATCCCATATTTAAGAAGTGATCAAAGTTGTATCAGATAAAGGATAATTAGCAGAACATGGGAAGTTTCACAGACATTAATGTTCTTGGTGACAACAGACTGAACTGGCAAATGTACATTTGACAAAGTTGATGTAAAACAGTAGCAGATCACCTTAATCAGATGGATAGAAGAAGGAGCTGCATAAGGACATCCTTACAGATTCTTCACACGTGCAAGAGCTGATTGCCAGTGCCATTGCTGTGTCAGTATCTTTAATGTTTTATCTTTGATGTTGGCTCAGCACACTCTAGGACCTGCGGTTTCTGCACAGAAGTAGCTCTTTAGGCTGCCTTGGGTTGCCAAGCTGTCTCCAGGTCATGCAGAGGAAAGAACATCCGTAGAAACAGAAATGGAAATCAGTGGAAAGAACTATAAAGTGATGCCAACTTATGAAAAATCTGCAAGAAACATGGCAGTGAAGCTGAACACACTGTGTATTGCATTTGGTAAGAAACTACAAATGTAGTTTCTTACCAAAAAAATTGTCTGTATACAAGCTGGGAAATATAAAGAATTATAAAATGCATGTAAGGGCTGAGCTGTCTGCTCCAGAGAGGGCATGGGCAGAGCTTTCCCAACCACAAGGCACTGGAGAGACTGCAGCGAAGTGCAGCAAGTGGAGCATCAGACACAGAAGACTTCGATCTGAAGTCCAAATCATGCACACCAGAGCTGAAAATGTTAAAGATAGAAACAGGAAGCTGCTCAGGAGCAGCTTATCCTGGAACAGTTCACCAAACATCCTATTCCTTTTATTCTATGGGCAGTTTCTCACTTGTAATGCAGACTTATTTAAAGGGGGAAATATCTGGATAGTTTTCAAGTTCTTCAGGAGATGGCAACTAAGTTTAAAAACATAGATACTGAACAAAGACATAGATTCCAGTGAGCTTCTGGTGACTGCAGATTTTGATTTGGTTAAAAAGTAGTCAGAACCAGAGTCTGGAGAAATTTATCTCTGCAAGGTTGTTTGGGGTTTTTTCTGCCTACAACAGTACCCAATTTCTGTTTCTGATACTATAATCTACTTTAATAAGCAAATTCCCTCAAACAGCAGTCGGCCCTAATATATCCCTCTTCTTTTCCCATGTCCTTGGCCACATATTGCTTGCTGTGCTAAGTGCTAAATGGCTCTTGGAAAGTGCTAAGAGGGTGTTGTGAAAGGGCTAAGCTGAGTTTCACAAACAACTGCCTGTACAGAGAAATAGTCCTATTGACAGGTGGTGCCAGGAGGCCCGGTAGCAGCCTGGTTGAAGACCCTCATTTTGACAAGATCAGAGAACTGAACTTCCCAGTTGCCTTAAGATAATTTAAATGAGACCTTTTCATCTTGGGGAAGTAAAGGTTTCTTTGACCCTAACTGAAATGAAACCACTGAATGTTTTGTCAGAAATATTTGACAAGATCAGTATGTTCCTGCTAACCAGGTCAAGTTCATCCTTTCTGCCTGTTCCACCAGAAACCTCCTCAGCCATCAGTCTTGGCACTTGGTAATTCTCAGAAGTGAAAAGCAATTCCTGGAAGATGATGGAAAGGAAGGCCCTGATGTGCCGACTTTATGAAAATTTTCATCTAAACTGTACTTTCTTTGTTTTCTTAGGATAATGTTGTGTGGAATGGTGTTCAAATCTTGTAAGAATCAAGATGAATGACAACTGAAGCCCCAGACAAAGTCAGGAAGAATCCCAAAGTATCCATACTGCAAAGAGGCACTGACTTGCCAATGCCAGTTCAAACATTTCCCAGCTAATCACTATTGTCTGGCCACTGGCAGAAAGAAAAATAATGGACTGATGTGTTTTATTTTCTCCCACAAATGGCAGCATGTTGGGGCCACCAATAAGAATTACCCAGTGTATAAACTGCAATCTGCAAGTAGAGGAGAAGCTCCACCATACAAGAATCCTCTCACTGGCAAGAATGTTTCAAGAGAGGGAAGCAGATGAGGTCTTTCAAATGAAGCAGTTTCCCTGGTGAACCATCTCAGTCTGAGGTTACAGCTTGTTTGTCTTCATAAGTGTTGGAAGATGTGGGTCTTGCCCTGTGTGCACATGAACTGGGATCACAAGACACCCCTTTGCACTGTTAGTCACTGTCACTTGGGGCATCTCTGTGACACTGGGCTGTCGCACATGGATTTACTCCAGGGAGTGCTGACATGGACTGGCTTCCAGCCCAAGTAAGCAAACACTCTGTGACTAATCGGTAAAGTTACTTATTTTAACTCTAACCCAAAAGATTTCCAAAAAACAACTCCTTCTTTAGTTACTGATAATTTTGTTTACTTTATGAGATGCTTCAGATACTATGAATTTCTGTATACAATAGATGTAGCATCATGAACATTGAGGGCTGCCTTGATAATCGTTTTAATTTTGTAATTAGATTTTTGCAATTACTGCAGGTTAGATGCTTGCTAATACATTTAAATCAGTCCAATGAATTGGGTTTTTATACTAACAACACGTTTTGAAAGCACATGCTTCCCTTAAGAAGCATAGCATCTGTAACTGTTTTACTGAGCTATTTGGGTTTGGAAATGTGTTTATTATGAAAAATGCCACAGAGCTCATTATGTCCTATGTAGTGTTTGCCATGTAAGCTATTTATAAGGCAAGCTATTTATAAGGCAAGTCATTCATAAGGAAAGTTAGTTAGAGTTATTTATAAGGAAAAGCTAGGCTCATCTCATTTTGTAGTTGGAGATGTTGTGGCACAGGGACAGGTGAAAAGCTTCCTCAGTGTCATGCAGCAAGTCTGATTAGTCTCAACTCCCACTACCTGCCCATCCATCCATCTGCCTGCTCAGCCACAGTGCTCTTTGTTCCTGTCCGCCCCACTCCACAGCCAACAGGATAGTTCAGTTTTCTCACATCCTTCCAGCTATAGTCTACTGCAAGGGACACAGCTTCCTAAGTAATGATGGATCTCCATGGAGCTTCTCAACTTCCCAACTTTTACGAGAACCCTATGTTTCTTGATTGATTTTCAAGACTAATATATATATCTGCTAATTCCATTTCATCCAAAAGAAAGGAGATATTAGTCACTAGATTTGGCCAGTGGGGGCTGGCAAACCCATATTTGTCACTTAGCATTAGCTAGGCTTTTCTTCTCCTTGTTGAGAAACAGTATGAAAAACTCAGTGGGTTTCAGAATTTTTCTGCGTTTTTGGTTTTGTTGTTTCCTCAATGAAATTCAAAGCTCTGGTATTTGAAGAAAGTGCAGCCAGCTCTGGAGAAAACTGAAAACACAGGGGAAAAGATTGTCAATTTTTTTCCCATTTAAATCACAACAGAGACTAGTAGCTACTGAAACAAAAAATGTCCACATGATATAGACAGACAAGCAAGGACTGCTTGCACTGACAAGGACTTAGGCACTTTATATTGCCTCCTGGAAGCCTCCTGGGATTTCCTCACCAGGATGTTTAGAAATGGCTCAACAGGAAAGGCCAGGGACATAATTCGTGGCCTTTTACTGTCAGCTGCCACAGGGTTTCTCCATAACTTGGTAGATAGGAGGAATATGCTCTGCTTTCACTGTTAAATGTTGGAATCTGAGGGGTTTACAGCAAAATAAGTAATTTTGTCTTCATTTCTGGGGTGGCATAGTTCAGCTGTGGCCACCCTGAGAAGGTGCCTTGAGCTTGTTTCCATCTGCATCCTACATTTGCTGCCCATTGTCAGGCCTGATCATACCCACAGCATCCCTGGATGAAGTTGGTCACAGCATGGTCAAGGACACTGTGCACGGCCACCTCTGTAGCTCTGTGACTTCACACCCTTATGCCTAAATGGCAAGGGTTTTCAGATCTTCCTAGGGTCTCTGTTTTGAAGCAGAAGCCTCTTTTTGTCCCACTCGCAGCAGTCAGTAAGAAGCCAATGGTTACGGTATCATCCTCTAGTCCTGCCCATCTTAAACAAACCTCCTTAATCTTCCAAAGCCTCTTCTCAGGTTTGCTGCTGGGCTGTGAAACCCTCCATTTGTGTCTGTCATTCCCCAGGCCAGGAAAAGCAAACTGGTCATCTGCTGCATTGTGCACCCAGCACCCCACATTAGCTCAGCCTTTTTTTGGAACAGCATCATACTGTTGACTCCTGTTCAGCTCATGGCTGACACCCTGAGCTGCTTTTCTGCACTTCTGCTGCCTGGCCACTTATTCCCCATTTTCTCTTTGTGCTTTTGATTTCTTCCTCTTAAGTGTAGCACTTTGCACTTTTCTTTACTGAGTCGTTGATTTTCTCCAATTTAGCAACATCATTTTGAATTCTCAGTCCATCCGCCAAACTGTTTGCATCCTCTCCCAGCTAGATGATGTCTGCAGATTTTATGAGTACTCTTTATTCCCTCGTCACAGGTTGTTAATGAAAATACTGCATAAAATGGATTCCACACAGATGTTGGAAGGATCCCATTCGAAAATTCCTCTAAGTCTGACAGAGAACAATAGATAACTGGGCTTTAAAGCTATTTTTTTAACCAGTCAGGCACCTACTTTACAAAAATTTTCATCTAAACTGTATTTTCTTTGTTTTCTTAGGAGAATGTTGTGTGGAATGGTGTTCAAATCTTGTAAGAATCCAGATGAATGACAAGTGTTACTTCCTCCATACCTCCAAAGAAAGGTGTGTGAGGCCCATGCTGACCTAAGCTGAGAAAGGTATTTTTCTACAGGCTTGAACTGCTTTATCAGTTTCCAATCTTCAGTTCAATTGCTGCAATTTTGTGTGTAGCCACAGCCTGAGTAATTGTCTCCAGTATCTCCATGATTAAAGCTCATTCAAAATTCCAGCAAGCTTCAATAAAACATTTTCCTCCCTTGCTACAACAATGTATAGTCAAAGATCAGGGACTTTTTTTATAATTCCAAATTCAGCAAGGGAAAAGTTGGCACTAATACACATGTAGCAGCAAAAAAACGCCTTTGCAAACCACAAAGATGTAGGTAGATTCTTGAAGACATTTCCTACTTTGTAAAATCCACATTCAAGAAAGCACGCTGATGTGTGCTAATAGCTGTGTACCCCCTCAGTCTAATGATTTTAATTTATGTACTGTTCTGTACTACTATGAAGTTCCTGATGCAATCAGTATCATTGCAAGAAAGTAAAGCTGTTCTTGCAGATGAGTTACAAATACTCATTAGCCATCAGATGTTACATGAGACAAGCATTTGCTATATCCTCATTATATTATGCACTTCTTTGTGCTGTTTATTGGTCACCGCTGTGCTTAATATCCTCCATCACTCCAGTATCTAAGCAACTTGATCCCACATACACTTGTGTTAAATAGTGGCCCACCTCTAAGAGACCAGAGACCTGGCATTTTTAGTACTTTATCTGAAGGAATGAATGGTTATGATTCTGTAATATTGGAAGTGACTAATCCAGTGTTGTAAATGGGATAAAGGGAAATGGCATGTATTTTGAGAACAAACAGTAATCATTGACACAGTAATTTGCATCCCTGGATGTTCTAATAATGACTAAGTATCACTTCCCCTTGTTTGCATAAGGAAGAGGAGGCAGAGAAATCCAGTGATTTGGCTAGTGCACCACCAGCAAGCCACTGGAAAAGAGAAGATCTGAACATGGATCACTTTTCTTGCACTTTGTTTTCCTGTTTTCTGCTACATGTTTCAAATACAGCATTACAACAGGTGTGGTCCCTTCCAGTGCTGAAATCTAGGTAAGGGCTTCCCTAGTTCATGCCAGAAATAGTCAACAAGAGTTGGTCAAGACTGTGCTGGATTTGAGAGGCACGGGGCACACTGCATTGCCTTCAGAAGAGCTCGTTTGGATGGGTGGCATGGAATTCCTGACAATTTACATATATTAAGTGCCAGCAGCCTCAATCTGTGCTGTCTTGCTGATGGATCTAACAGGTTTGTTAGCTGCCGAAGGAAGCTTTCTGCTCTTCAGAGACTGATTGCAAAGGACCAAAGTATATTCAGTGACCCTTCTGCTTCACAACCAACTTACATGGGTTCAAAGGGAGGGTACTCACTACGAGTGGATCCTAAGGGCGTATTTGTACAGTGAGCAGCTGTGCACAAACATTTCTAGAAAGTCATCCTCCTGGAAGTCAGAACCACTGCATCAGAGGGATGGAGTGTTGCAAGCTGAAGAGCAAATATGTTTAATGTCTTAATTTTTAGAAAAAGAATTAAGCACCTGAAGCATGATTTGCTTTGTACTAAATAAAGGGAGTGCAAAATACCATCAGTAGGATGGTGACAGCATTCTGAATTGTCTTTGAATTTCACACTGGAAGCATACCACAGGACAAGGGTAAATAGCAGTTAATACAACCTTTACTTAGCTTCTCCTGACAAATATAAAGGGTGAGGCAGTCTCACACTGACATATGGCCAGATATAGGCAAGATGTACCTGGAAAAGGTAATCCCTCTTTATCATAACTATTTATTTTCATGTGGTTATGCGTGGGGTGCTGCGCCGGGACTTGGCACCAGCAGGCTTTTCCAACACACTGGCAGCAAAGAGACGGGAAGGACTCCTGTGTGGAATTCCAGCAGCAAAGTTTATTCCAGTACTTCACATGTGAAAAGCCCAGTGACAAAAGCATCGAACAATGCAAAATCTGTGATTTTATACGGGAGCGGGGGAGAGAATCGGGGACCAATGGTTTGAGGGCTGGGGGGTGGGACATAGGCGGGGCCTTGGCATATAAGGGGAAGGGGGGCAGGGAATCAATGGGCCAGCCAGGGAAACCAAACTGGGATACATTTGCATGGTAGAACAAAGCATCCTGGGAGGCCTCACCCTAACGTAGGGGGATCTCTCAGGGTCTGTCCCTTTAAGGGACTCGCTCATACCCTGATTGGGCTATTCAATGGCTCCCACAGTTATGGGTCCAAAGAGACGAGCAAAATGGGTAGAAGTCAGAGACTTCACAGTCCAAGAATATGATAATGTTTAACAAGGGTCTGTCTAGCACTTTTCTCCAGTTAACACAGCTAAACATGGGGATTAGACTTTACTGAATACACGAGGTAAGAGTTATTTGGAACTATGTAGGGTTCAGTTACAAGAAGCAAAGGGCAGAAGAGCAGAATATCTCCTGCTTGATACATATATATCTCAGGCCAAAGAGAAGGACCAGAGCTGGCGAGGACCAGGCTCTCCTGCCAGAGCAGCTATGCTGGCTCACCTTTGGGCAAGCATCTTCACAGAATGGGGAAGGTTGGAAGGGACCACTGGAGGTCATCTAGTCCAAACTCCCTGCTCAACCAGGGTACCCAAGAGCACTTTTCTCAGAATGGTGTCCAGATGGCTTTTGAGTAATCTCCAGGAAAGGAGACTCGACAACCTCTCTGGGGAACCTGTTACAATGCTTGGTCACCCACAGGGTAAAGTTGTTTCTCATGTTCAGGTGGAACTTCCTGTGTTTCAGTTTCTGCCCTTTTCCTCTTGTTCTGTTGCTCAGCAACACCAAAGAGCCTGGCTCCATCCTCTGACACCCTCCCTTCAGATACTGATAGACATTGATGAGGTCCCTCTCTCACTTGTCTCTTCTTGAAGCTGAACAGGCCCAACTCTCTCAGTCTTTCCTTGTAAGAGGGATGCTCCAGTCCCTTAATCATATTTGTTGCCCTCCACTAGACCTGCTCTAGGAGTTCTATGTCTCACTTGTACTGAGGAGCCCAGAACTGGACCTGGTGCTCCAGGTGA
This sequence comes from Aleadryas rufinucha, assembly GCA_013397815.1. Lineage (NCBI taxonomy): Eukaryota > Metazoa > Chordata > Aves > Passeriformes > Aleadryas > Aleadryas rufinucha. The sequence continues at coordinate 44,614 of VZTH01005090.1, forward strand.
AGCCTCATCAGGGCTGGGTAGAGTAGGATCACCTCTCTCGACCTGCTGGCAATGCTCTTTCTGATGCCCCCCCAGATACCATTGGACTTCTTGGTCACAAAGGCACTACTGGCTCGTGGACAGATTGTTGTTCACCAGGACCCATAGTTCCTTCTCTGCAGAGCAGTGTTCCAGCAGTTCAGACCATGTAATCTTTCCAACAGGTAATCTTCACATGTTTCAGGTTTGGTGGAAAAAAACCCCTGGAAAACCTCAACCAGTTATTAACCCCCAGCCTGACACCCACCTGACAGCTTTGCAGGTGTGCTGCACCCTCCTAATTCTCTTTGACTTTGCCTTACAGCAAAAGTGCTGCTGGGGGTTGCAAAGTCTCTTGTGTGCAAATAAATCTGCTGTGCTGTGTGATTGGCACCCTTTGGGCACCACTGCAATAAAGATGAAGGAATATTTGTTTACATTTGAGTAGGAGATCAGAAACTCGCTGATTCTGACTCATTGCCACAGTGCTAGATAACTAGGAATAGCCTTATCTTTTCTACTGCATTTTCCAGCTGTTTTATTTTGTTTTTCTCTCCCCCTACCATCTGAGATTTTTTGTGGCTCTTAGTTCTTCTCTCTGGTTTTGCCTCCCTGGTCTCATTTACCTTCTTTTACTTTCTTCCTACACACCTCGCTTCTTTAGCTTTCCCTATGGCTTGTTCTTCTTGATTTCTCACTGTAAGTCCTTCTTTTCAGGCTTGTCACCCTCACAGGCTATCTCAAGCCGGTCTTCCCTCAAATAGAGTGAGAATTGAAGACTTTTGGGCTGGAGAGGGGCACTGGCAGGAAGAGAAATGCGGGAGCCAGGGAAGTTGCAAGAGAGTAAAAAAGAGGATGGAGGAAGAGGAAGGCAGGAAGGGACATTCACTGGGATACAGGCAGCAAAAAGGAGAGGAAAAAAAGGTCAAGGAAGGATGGGGGAAAGAGATGGGAAGCTAGGGAAGGACATACATAAGAGCAAGGGGAAGCAGACGGATGTGAGAGAGAATATGCATTAGGAGACAAAAGAGAAGGGAGATTTCATGGAGAAGAGTAATTAAAGGTAGAAGTATTCTTGCACTTAGGTCTGAAGGGAAAGAGAGGTGAGAAAGAAGGAATGAAAAAAAAGAAATTCAAATCCTAAAATAGGTATGTCCATGAGGAAAAAAAAAATGTAGCTAGAAAATAAAAGACAACAGTAATCCTAAACCACAGCATGAAAAAAGTGAAGATTAAACAATCTTTCTTGGAAAAAGACAGAAATATGGAAGGAAAGGAAAAAAGCCTTGGACTATTTTAGATTTCCTTACTAAAACAGCTCTAAAGTGAATCTTTTTAAAAGTATGAAAACAACAATATGAACACACACTCTCTTAAGCATTGAAACATTTTCAGGCACATTCAGTCACCTTTTCTGGTCCCAGTCGTTACTGCCATTACTTCCTTGACATACTGTAGAGCCTGTCCCTATACAAAGGACATAATGTAAAGCCACACACTTTTTACTGAAATAGTAGTAGGGAGGCAAGAATATCCCTCCATGTGTAAACCTCATTACCCTCCCCATTGCTTAACATAATTTGCCTCAGGCAGCAAGTCAAATCTTTCAAATATTCATCGCAGTGAGGGAAACAGAGTGAAGAACTCAACTTTTCAGGTGGACTTCACGGTCTGTTTTTCTCTCTTTCTTCTCACTTTCTTGCTGGTTGTGTTGTTTTTCTTTTATCTTTCACGTTTTTCAGCCCAATTTCACTTTCTGTCTGCTGTACTTGAACAACTCACTCAGTTTCAGATCGTATTTTCCTCACCCTGCCTATGCCCTTTGGGGGTCCTTTTGTTGCCCACAACTCCTCTTCATCTCTCTCCTTCTCCAGGTGCCCACCTCTAAAAGCTATCTCCTACCTGCACCTGCCAATGCACATGTCCCGCATATGTCACCAAGACTGGTACTTTCCTGGATGATCTCATGCAACTTCCCCAGCTACCTTCAGTATTTTATTCCTTCTCATCAAAGGGAAATACCTAAAGCATTACAGTTCCCCTTTAAACACCAGTAGAAAGGACTACCCCCTTCACCTTGTATACGCCCATCACATGTTCATTCTCTATTCATTTTCAGCCACTGCTGTCATGGTCTCTGGTCCCCTCTGCTTCATATTCAACCATCCCTAATATCTTTTGACCTTCTGTTCTGATCCAAATATTTGATCTGAATTAGGAAAAGTGAGGGTTCCTTTTTCTCTTTTTATCCCATTATTGATGGCAGGCCTTCCCCCATCCTGGAGTGCTCTGCTTTTGAGCTGCAACAAATGGTAAGGCTGGAAGATAATAGAACCATCACAGAACCATAGATTTGTTAAGGTTGGAAAAGACCTCTAATATCATGAAGTCCAACCATCAGCCTAGAACCACAACCAAGTTCACCATTGAACCATGTCCTCAAATGTTAGATCCACATGTTTTTAGAACAATTCCAGAGATGATGACTTCACCACTTCCCTGGGCAGTCTGTTCCAATGCTTTACAACTCCTCTTGTGAAAATTTTTTGTCTCATATTTAATCTAAACCTTCCCTGGTGCAACTTGAGGCTATTTTCTCTTGTTCTATCACTTGTTACCTGGGAGAAAAGGCTGACCCCCACCTCACTATAACCTCCTTTCAGGTAGTTGTAGAGAGTGATAGAGTTACCCCTGAGCCTTCTTTTCTCCAGGCTAAACAGCTGCATCTCCCTCAGCTGCTCCTCATCAGCTTGTGCTCCAGACCCTTCACCAGCTCTGTTGCCCTTCTCTGGACTTGCTCCAGTGCCACAATGTCTTTCTTGTAGTGAGGAGCCCAGAACCGAACATGGTATCAGACCTCTAAAGGAAGAAGCTGGTCAGGAATGACAGCGTCTCACCATGATATTTTCTGAGCCTCACTGTAGCTTGCAAGCCCTCACCTTCCTCTCCAGCACAGGGACTAATGCAACACCAACCACTCTCTTGGCTTTGACCACTGGTTTGCCATACCCCAGAATGCTGCACAGGCCTGTGTTTACCACCCCTTGGCCAAGCCCCACTAGGCCTGGGTGGAGACACAGAAAGCCCATACAAATTTGGACTTGAATGTTTTCCTACACTCCTCTCACCAACTGCATAGAGGTTGCCAGAAGTATTCTTTGGACCAGGGGTTTCACAGGGGATGAAGGCATAATGGATCTTCCCAAATTAAGAAGCCAGAGACACAGAGGAGATGGTGCTCAGCACCATATGTGTCTTCCAGCTAAGTTGCAAGGTACCCTCCCAGATCCAGATACCCAGAGACCTCCAAGCTCTGCCCTTCTGATACCCACCATACCCAAGTATCCTGGCAGCACCATGGAGCTTCCCTTGAGCAATCTCTCCTCCACAAACTGAAGGTCTCTGGTCCCCTCTGTATCATACAGTCCTGCACTCCAAAAACGGATGTTCCTTAAGCTAACTCCCCATCCAGATGGTTGTACCCTTAACATCAGTACTGGCACATTGAGGCCAATGGACTCAGATCTGGAGACGTCCCTGAATGTTGAGTGCTCTCTATGTGCCCCTCACAGAATCAATGTTGACTGATGCTGATCAATGCTGAGGCATCCTGTCAATGCCAAACTGAGATGTCCCACATCACCCCAAATGGAGGCTTAAGGGACACTTCTGACCTGTGGCAGTCTGAGGTGTTTTTCTTGAAGCATCATCCACATCCCTGGGACTGAGTAACCTCAGCTGGTCCCAAAAGAATCATCTCAGTCCCCTTTTAATTGAGATGACCTGTACCCACCTTAAAATGCAAAGGAATCTCAGCCTTCAGATTACTGTGGACCACTCCAAATGCAGGTGTACTGCCCAGGCACCAACCCGCTCCAGCCCACACACTGCTGAGTTATCCTAGAACCTCTAAAGTATCACAGGGACCTTTCTCACCCTACACCACTTGAGGTCTCCCTCAAAGTGATCCAGCCAGAGATGATCCCATCTGAAGTCAATGGAAAGGAGCTTCCTGCATGCCCTTAACTGTGGCAAAGTGGAAAGCTGGCATTGTGGAGGACTCCTTATTACTTCATTCAGTATTCAGTTTCTTCTCCCAGGTGAAGATAAGGCTCATATCTAAATAATCCTAATGCTGCATGCTCTCTGCTGAGCACAGGCATATCCCCCCTACAGATGTTAATCCCAGGTTTGGGGGTGGCAGTAGCAGAAAAACAGATGCATGTTTTCTCTCTCTGCATGCAGACTCAGACTGAGCTAAGGGCTTGAGTTAGTTAATGCTGATGCTGTATATTAAGCTTCCAGGGGTGGAAGTAGTCCGTCTTTTCCTTAGCTGTGCCAAAAAATGTGTACAGTGCCAAATCTCTCTCATCTAAATCAGGTATTGATGTTGCTGCACTGTGGCAAACATTGTACATCTGGGACAATCCTACCTTGCAGTGGAAAATCCCCCCACTTCCCACCATGAGCTCCCATGCCTGTGTCATTTCAAAGCACATCTATGGGGCAGCTGTATCTTGAGCCAGAGGGTGCAAAATGACACTACTGTTTATCTATCTGATGATACCATTTTATTCTCACCATTAAAACAAAGAAGAAGTCTCTAAATTTTTCAGTTGCATAGCAGAGAAGCAGGACAGACTAGCCTCAGGGGCAGATTCCCCACCAAGCAGTTCACTCCCTCAAACAAAAGTGGGAGACACAATTAACTAACAAGCCAAAAATCAGGAACAAAAAATCTCTGCTGCTCCTGCAGCTGCCTGATGGTGAAAAGAAGCCATATCGATGACAGAAGGAGATAATCCACTGACAGCCGGTTATGCTAGTAAAGATAAATAAACACAAGCTATTTGATCCCCTCTAAGGACTCCATGGTAGAAGGGGACTAACTTCCTGTCCCTTAGCATTTCACAAATAGCAGAAAAACATTTGTTTCTGGGGAATAATTAATTTCTTTCAGTTCTGGGTGAAAGTAGAATTTCTGAGGCATGTGGTGGTCTGGAAATGGTTTTATGTATTTTGACATTTTCCTTGAATATTTCCCTAAATCTGTAGAGGAGGCATTTCTTCTCCATGAGGGCATGTAGAGTTTGAGGTCTCTCATTATATCCATCAAGGTTAATATCCAGTCTTCTCATCTCTGCCAGGAGGCATTCCTGAAAGAATTTTAAACTTTTGAGTGACTTCCCCAAAAGTATCCATTGATATAATTACTCTCTGGCCCTCCAAGTTCAGTTTTGCTCATAGTGAAGCTCTAGAAAGCTGCAAGTATCCCATGCAAGCAAGGGAAGATATGGTTCATGTGAAACTAGGGAGTTAAAAATATATTTTGCCAAGTCTCAATATTATATTTAGTAGTGCTGTTGTTGCCATGGTCTAAGGATAAAGAAGGGCAAGTTGTGAAGGTAATATATATATTATGAAATCAACCAGTATTGCTGAAAAACACAAACAAACTTCTAGGCACACAAGCCTTTCCTTAGGTCCAAACTGGAAGCTTCAAATTTCATACAGATATTTGTAAATAGAACTTCATTGTTGTGTAACGTGCATTGCTTCCTCTCTGAAGTGCTGTGCATAGGATATTTCACCTTCAGATGTTCCCTCAGGAATGAGGGATCTGCTGCTCTTCTAAGTTCATATGGTTCAGGGAGAATGGTTTGGAAAGAGTGGTGACTTTTCAGTGCCTACCAGTAACATCTGAGGTGGAAGCAAACCAGCCCCTGCAGTTCCCAGTGGCCATCCTTTTTCTCTTGAGCACCTCAACAGAAACAGTGGTACTTCGTACACATTCACCAAGCCGTTTACAAACAGATGTGCTCATGCCTGGAAATAAACCCTCAAGACTCTGTTGCTTTCTGAACTCTTCCCTTTTCTTTCTCTTCCTCTTCCTCCTCTTCCTCCTCTATGTAGCAGTGGCCCCTACTGGAAGCTGCTGTGTGGGTTGGCTCTGGTCTCCACCTCTCCAGGGAAGAGGCTAGCTGGGATGGAAGTGTGCTGGTGGATGGCTGCAAACCCACCACAGGGGCCCAGCAGAGCATCACTGGGCAATCCCCAGGCGGGCTCCTGCCTAGCACTGGCTGCCTGGAAACAGCCGTTTTGGTTTAGCAGGGACGTGCAGTCCATTTCCTCCACACTTTCAAACAGCCCCTTTACGTGATTCCACTCAGAACAATGTTTTTGTTAGAAGATAAACTGTGTCCCATTCCAAAAAATGTGATATGAATGACAATGTAAGGCCTGTTTTCATTCTCAGAAGGAAAAAACCCGACCCACAGTACAAGAAGTTTCACTTCATTCAAGTGAAGAGCAAAGTCTATATACCATTGGCACTCACAGATACAGAAGCCTCTTGCACTGATTTTTTTCTCCTTCACTGAAATATTACTGCTTCCTTTATTTCTGAACTCATAAAAGTGACAATACTGAAGGAGACCAAAGGTGGATCATCTAGAGCCGGCTTTCTCTGATAATGTCCCAACTCAGATGTTTATGGAGGATTGTAAGAAATGGGATGTATCCAGAAGGATCTTCCCCTGTGAGCCTCTGGCAATCAGTGGTAAAAGTGCTTGCTGAGTCAGATGTTGCATCCTTCAGTAGATTTATTTCATGCCTTTCTGAACACATTTATACTACCAGGATCCATGAAATCTTGCACCAATGAGTCCCAGATGTGATTATGCATTGAGCAAAAAAAGTATTGCTTTTTGTTTGTTTTAAACATTGTCTAATCATTTCACTCAGCGCTACTTCTCTTGCAACTTGATGGTGAACGATCGCTCCCAATTTTCCTTATCCATGCTGCTCTCCCTTTAGCAGGCCTCTTATGTTCCCTCTCAGTTTTCTCTTATTTAATCTGAAATGTCCTAGTCCTGAGGTTGTTTTTTTAGTTCAAGGTGAAAATTATTCCCTATCCCTTCTGTTGTCTTCCTATTTCTGGCGTATCTTTTTTGAAACAACATCCTTCAGCTTGCTCTGAGGGGGTGGGCACATAATGACTTCATAAATAGAGAAAATACAAACTCCCATTGAAATTTATACATTTCAGATAACTTCCAACTCCTTGTTTAACTACCTAGCTGATGGCAAGCTAGTGAATCTTTTCAGGAGCCTCACTGATATTACCAGTGAGACTAAGGTGACCTAGAATTTGGCAATGTTTTCAAAATATCATAGCCTTTTATTCAAATTCCATATGATGTTTCCAAGTCCACTGCAAGACAAACTAATTAAATTATGTCATGTCGTGATTGTCATGACCTGAAAATCATGGCATAATCATATGAAGAACATTATTCTGGGAGTTATTGAAAAACATCTGAAGGACAACATGGTCATCAGCCGTAGCCAGCACAGGTTCATAAGGGGAAACTTCTGCTTGTCAAACTTAGCTTCCTTTTATAACAAAGCAACCCGCCTGGTTGATCAAGGGAAGCCAGTTGAAGTAATCTTTTTGGATTTCAGTAAAGTTTTTGGTACTGTCTTTCACAGTATCCTTCAAATGTCCAGCTCACAGCTCGATAAACACATCATGTGATGGGTGAGCAACTGGCTCACAGGTCAGGCATGAAGGGTTATAGTGAATGGGGTGACATCGGACTGACAGCTGGTCACTAGTGGGGTTCTGCAGGGCTCCATCTTGGGGCCAGTGCTCATCAATATCTTCCTTAAGGAACTGGATGCAGGACTCCAAGGCATACTAAGTAAGTTTGCCAGTGATACTAAAAATTGGGAGGAGCTGCTGACTCCCTCAAAGGCAGGGAGGCCCTGCAGAGAGACCTTGACAAATCAGAGGGCTGGTTATTCACCAACCATATGAAGTTTAACAATGGAAAGTGCTGGATTCTGCACCTGCAATGGGGCAACCCTGGAAGTGTGGACAGACTGAGGAACAAGAGGCTGGAGAGCAGTGCCACGGGAAAGGGACATGGGGGTCCCGGTTGACACAAAGTGGATTATGAGCCAGCAGTGCCCTGGCAGCCAGGAGGGCCAAGCATGTCCTGGGGGGCATCAGGCACAGCATCACCAGCTGGGCAAGGGAGGGGATTGTCCCGCTCTGCTCTGCACTGGGGCGGCCTCACCTGCAGTCCTGGGGGCAGCCTTGGGTGCCACAGTATAAGAAAGACATGAAATTATTAGAGAGCATCCAAAGGAGGGCTACAAGGATGATGAAGGGCCTTGAGGGGAAGCCATATGAGGAACGGCTGAGGTCACTTGGTCTGTTCAGCCTGGAGGAGACTGAGGGGAGACCTCTTTGCAGTCTGCAGCTTCCTGATGAGGGGAAAAGAAGGGGCAGGCACTGATCTCTTCTCTGTGGTGACCAGTGACAGGACCCAAGGGAATGGCCTGAACCTGTGTCAGGGGAGGTTTAGTTTGGATATTAGGAAAAGGTTTTTCACCCAGAGGGTGGTTGGGCACTGGAACAGGCTCCCCAGGGAAAAGATCCCAGCACCAAGCCCAACAGAGTTTGAGAAGTGTTTGGACAACATCCTCAGGCACATGGTGCAATTATGGGGGCTCTTCTGTGCAGAGGCAGGAATTTAACTCAATGATCCTTGTGGGCCCCTTCTAACTCAGGATATTCTATGGTTCTATGATTTCCACTTGCTAACCTAATAGAGTTTTGAAAGAAACAGTCTTTTCATTCTGTTCCTCCTAGTGAGAAAAGAATACATTTATGCTTATGTGTATTCTTCATATAGGGAAGCAATGCCAATGAGATTTGTGAATTTATTGACATTATCTAACTGTCTTTTAGCTGAAAAGCACAATGTTGGTGTATCTTACCATTATTAATCAATTTTGAACATGAAGAACACACAAACAGGTTTAATTGCCCAATTCCCTAAGTCTTGAGTGATATATTTTGCAACTTGCCTATCACTCAAACAACAAAAGACTTGAGTGGAAGATATTAAAATCAATTATAAATAAAATATCTGTGAGGACTTCTCTCTACAAACATGTCTCTGAATTTATGATGTGGTAGCTGTGTTGTAAGACATGACTAAATAAAAAGGGCATTGTCTCACTGTGCAGATGCCTCCCCTGTCCATCAGGTTTGTTGACTTTTTTTTGATCTTTACTTTGCCCCTTCTCACTCTGTTCAAAACCCAGCCACATTAAACTCTGGATTATCCCAGAAAGCAGCAAGACAAGATAACACAGTGAAAGCAGAAACCCAGAAATAGCCAGGGAAGCCAAAGAAGCTTGGAGAAAGAGGTGTCATGCCATCAGGAAGGACTGTCATGGCAGTCATGGGGACCACAGCTCCTCAGAAGATGCAATGCTGTGTGGCATGGTGCTATGTGAGCGAGCCCGTGCTAATTCAGCATCAGTCATCTCAGGGGTATCTTTATCCATGATACACTTAATCCCAGATAATCTAGAGGTGACTAACACAATTTATTGTTAGGCCATGAAAACTCACTCTGAATACCTGTACTAGCACCGACCTTTCTGTTCACTGAGTCACTGTTAACTCTTATTCTAGCATGCAAAGCCAGGCACAGCTCTGCTCCTAGATTCCGCTTCCCCATCCCTCCATAACACTTGTTTCACAGCTCATCTTCCCTCCCTTGTCCCTGTACCTATGCTGGGCTACTTTTCAGCATGGCAAAGTCAAGGCAAGGTGTAGTAAATACACAAGATTCCAGAGGTTTAATACTTCTCAAAGCTTACTACTTTTTTATTGCTTTCAAACACTGATGCTCTTGCTACATTACTCTATAGGACAAGATGCTGCTCAGCTGGTAGTCCCAAACTAGTGGCTCAAATATATGCCTAATTAAATACTTAGAGAACTGAATTGCTTTTTAGATGTTCTGTCTGCTCAAACTCCAGGCTGTTTACGTATCTAGTGATATTGAAGGGTTTAGGGGACAAATTCATGGAAATATTTTTGAAAACCACAATCAGTATTTATATTTGAAGTACCTAACATCCTGGAATTATCATCATCCTGTAGTTTTCCTTAGGTCTTCTGATTCCCTGCCTCTCCCCTTAGTGACCTTTTACATTGTATGTTCCTTGGACTTTGGAGCAGACTTTGCTTTATCATGTCTCTCCTCAAGGTGCCAAAGTGACCACTGACACCTAAAAGGACTAAAAAGACATGATGTCCCTTCTACTAGTGTTTTATTGTTTAGAGAAATTGACTTTTTTTTTTTTTGATGCTGTTTGTCACAATGTCTGATTTCTGTGCATGTGGGAGGCTGTTGAGATGTCTCTATGCCTGCAATACATCCTGGTAGCTGCTGTCTTGGTCTGTGGCTCATGCCCTTGGTTTACCACTCTGCATTTCTATTTGCTTATCAGGTTAGTGACACACCGAAATGCTTCATTACAAAAGTTGTCATTTCCTTTCAGCAGTCCTTGAAAACATACTCAGTGGTTTCATTTCCATCCACAGTTCTTCCATTCTACATCTTTCCCCTCCAAGTTCCTCAAAAAGAGAAGTGGGAGAATTCTTCTGAAAGCATCTGGAAAATGGCATTTTGGTGGAGACTAGATATCCCTAATGGTCCAACAATCACCAGTGAAAAATTTAGTAGGGTGACTAACATTACAACAAATCAGCTTGAATTAGGGGGCATTATATTTTCTAACAAAAAGGACGAGTCAAAACCAGTTTCTTTTATCTGATAATGGAACTGCAATTGCTCCTAGGATACTTCATACTGCTGGCTTAAAAATGAGGATCCTTTCCCTGGACCATTTGCATCTTGGCACACAATCTCTAGCTCATTGTGATTCTAAACAGTGTACAGGATCTGAAACCATGCTTAGTCAGCCTGGCCAGCCACCTGAGAGCCATGAGCAATGTCTCCTTTATGACTGCTCACTTCTACTTAAGGATAAAAGAAAAAAAAAAGGCAAGGAAACCCATTCCTCTTGACTCCCAGAGACAGTATCACTGCTCAGATCTTCCTTCAGTCTGGAAGCAGCAACATCACCAGCCTCTCTGAAAGCAGATGCACCTTCAGAAGAAGAAAGCAATGGCTTTTGGAGGGTAAAATGCTTTCTGGCCTCCCCTAATTGCAGATCTGATACAGAAGTACTGGTGGAAATAGTATTTTGCTGGAGGTCAGATTAGATAAGGAGCTGACAAACTTCCTGACTTTACACACCAAAACCTTACCAAGACTGAAAGCCTAAGAGGGAAGCCAAGGAAGAAGAGCTCTGGGAGCTGCTGGCAGGTATGAGAAAGTGGTGAGTCCTCACAGGTTCCCCATGCTCTCTGGTGCAACGGGCCAGGCTACCCTCTCTGAGCTACGGTCCTCTACTTTCTGTATGAAATAACCAGTATCTCTGGTAAGCAAAGCAGTAAGTGATCGGGGAAGAGACAGCAGGATGGAGTCATCCTTTCAAGGCTAACCTCAGAAGAGCTTGCATCTCCAGTGAAATCCCACTACAGACACAATGCTGTGCTGTGCTGACAGGCCTTCCCTGGCTCAGCTGCTGAGGGCAGCCTGGAGAATATGAATTTTACAAAAGCAACAGGGCAGTCTGAATGTTGAATTACTTTTACTGGAATATAGATCCTGGGCAATGCACCCTAGCTGCCTCCCAGGCAGAGCAATCAGGAGAGTGAGATTTGCGGCTGCACCACTCCTGGTGGACCAACTGACAGCTGATGAGCAAGAAAGTTGTTTTGGGATGAGACAGGGTAAGCAGGAGTCTGCTTCATTGGCTGTAAGCAATAACTCCTGTGTAAGGCAATAATCCACAGTCAGGGGTTGTTGTGTTAAGCAACGCATCTCCCACTTAGGCTGATATCCTTAATGGCGAGTGCCTCATGCACATCGTGTTTTCAGGCTCTGGCCCCAACTGGTGGTCTAAACAGTCTGGTTAATTTTCCTTATCGTCTGGAAGTGAGCAATGTCCTATACTTCCCTGACCTGGGAAGGAGAAGATATTTGCTTGTAGAAGGCACTCTTTGCCTGGATCCTGCTGGAGAGATAACCCTGTGTTCAACACAGATGAGAAAGACAGATTCCCAACTGTTTTCTTAGGCTGGGGAATGTCTTGTCTGAAATGGTCTTATGGCTTTCATTTTTAAGCTGCACAAGCTATCTCCCCTCTTACTTGCCGCCATCTAGCATTCCTGCCAAAAGCACAGTGAAAAACAGCAACAGGCAAGTAACTAACTCTTGGTTTAGTGTTTAAGGTAGTTTTGTTGCTGAAAACCAGGGGAACAGAAAGTGCTATGTGGCTGCTCCACTGTCAGCCTAATCTGTGACCTGTCAGTGCACTTGCTGCTAATATCCTTTTAAAACAAGTTGCTAGAAGACTGTTTCTGCATGTTAACTAATATCTTCTCAGATTTTGTTCTAAGTATTCTCAACAAACAGCACTGCAAAATGGGCTGGCTACAGCAAAGCTAGCATGTTATGATGTAACTTTTTACTTTGAACACTTGGTACAATAATTGTTAGCAATGACTATTATTCTTAGATGCCCCTGCATTAATACTTTACATGGACTGTGCTTCTTTCTCTGAAATTCTCCCAAACTGGTGAAATAACACTCAAAGAGATATAAAATCTAGCAGCTGCTTACAAGTTCTCACCAAATCCTGTTGAGTTTTGTGAGTTTTCCACTAACTTTGGTAAGGCTTTGGATTTGGCTTGTACTTCTAAGTGCTCTTAGGAAAAAAACTAGGCAAAGGGGACTGGATGAGCATCGAGTGATGTGATCAAGCAGAAAGTGGAAAACCCAGACAAACGGAACTATGACTTTTAATAAGCAGCACAAACATCACATTCAGAGGCAGAGGTGTGTCAGTCAACTTTGTGCACAAAGACTCAACAAGCAAAGGAGGATTTTTTTCCTAAGCTTCTAGCAAGATTTCCTTTCACTGAAAGGAAATAATGGTAAATATCTCTGTATAGGGCCAAAGTACAAAACCAGTCAGTTGATTCAAACATTTAGCTGTACATCTGATGATACCATTGCTTTCCATTTCGTACACTAAACCACTTCTCATGCTACTAGAAGGTAAATTCTTAACGCACACAAATGGGGGCCCTTTTTGATATGGAAGTGAAGCTAAGTAGCACAGAAGCAGGAACCACTTCTCTTCAGCATTGCAAGTCTGAACAAAGGAGTAGTGCATGTGCAGTTTTTAAAGGAAAAACTTCCGGCATGTCTGTGATAATCAAGGTCTGCGGCTCAAACTACTGAGTTCAGGCTGGTTGATGAGAAGTCCAACACAACCCGGCAATGTGTGCTTGCAGCCCAGAAAGCCAACAGCATCCTGGGCTGCATTGAAAGCAGCGTGGCCAGCAGGGTGAGGGAGGGGATTCTGCCCCTCTGCTCTCATGGGACCTTATGAGAAGCTGGAGTGGTTTGTCCAGCTCTGTGGTCCCCAGCATAAGAGTGATGTGGACCTGCTGGAGCGGGACTGGAGGAGTGCAGCGAAGATGATCAGAAGGCCGGAGCATTTCTCACGTGAAGACAGGCTGAGAGGGTGGGGGCTGTTCAGCCTGGAGGAGAACTTATAGCAGCCTTCCAGTACCTAAAGGGGGTCTGCAAGAAAGCTGGAGAAGCACTTCTGCCAAGGGCATGTAGTGGTAGAGCAAGGGATAATGGATTTAATCTGAAAGAGGGTAGACTTCGATTAGATGTTAGAGATTCTTCACTGTGAGGATGGCGAGGCACTGAAATGGGTTGCGCAGAGAGGCTGTGGATGTCCCACTCCTGGAAGTGTTCAAGGCCAGGCTGGATAGGGCTCTGAGCAATCTGGTCTAGTGGAAGGTGTCCCTGCCCATGGCAGGGGGGTTGGAAAGGTAGACAACCTTTAAGGTCCCTTTCAACCTGAACAATTCTATGATTCTATGAAAATGGTCTGAGCCACTCTACCTGGTTGTGACCCAAAGATCACTGTGGGCAGTGTGTGAGATACTCATCATGGTCTTAGTTCAAACATGGACAAACCATGTTTGAACTAAGACTTAGACTTTGTTTCAAACTTAGACAAACCATGAAAATTTTCTGTGTGCATCTACAGTAAGAGCTGATGATTATTTTTCCTTTGAACTTTGTCCAAAGTTCATCTCTAAAAAACAAACTTTAGGCTAACTCTGTGTATTGACTCCTCACAAAATAAACATGCTGAATCTCTAATAACACTTAAAACACTCATTCTAGATTCTTTTAACTTGCTTGTTAACTAGAAAGATAAAACCCAGTAAAATAAACAGGCTTTACTCAGTTATTTATTTTTCTGGTGCCTCTATCAAAAAAATCTGAAGGACAAAAGCAACTCTGGCCTGATTGTTTTCAGAGTAAGATGACTCCTCTTGCTTCAAACTAACTGAAGGTAAAATCAAAATCCAGGCTGTCTTGGCTGTAACAGTTGGCCTCTACAGCTTAAAGTGCTGGTAGTAAAAGTTTACATGGAGGAGGGAAAATCTGAGTATCAGGGTTGGGATTTTCAGGGGGGTTTAAAAATTGGTTATGGATTTGAGATTGGAGGTCTAAGGAGGGAGGGGTCTGGGCAGTGGCCCAGACACAGGAGAAATCACAGCAAGCTACAAGCAGATCTGACTGAGTAATAGAGCTTATCCCAGGATCACTTGATCTATTCAAAGGCTGCAGAAGTAAAGTAGAAACAAGAATAAAAAGAAAATATATATTTATCAGAAACAGTGCGGTATCTTAGTTATACTAACCATAAAACTTCTTGTCACAGTTGGACACATTGAAACATCTATTGTGATGGCTGCTAGATTTTTGCTAGTCTTGTGCACGTGACCTTACCTGATATCCTGTGAACTGTGCACCTATCAGTAACTATTTGATGAGCACCCAGACATATTTTCTGTGTTTTTCTTTTCTTAGTACTGTCAACCCTGCTGTTTAGTATCATACCTGGCTTGCAAAAAACAAACCAAACCAAACCAAAAACCCCCAAACAAACAAAAAACCCCCACAACCCCCCCCCAAAAACAAACAAAAAGAACCCCCCCAAACAACCCCACAACAAACAAACAAACCACGAGGTAGGAGAGATTGCTGCAAAAAGAAAAACCCAAACAATGTGGCATTAAAAAAATAAAGGCATTTTCGGATGACTCTATTTCCTTCATACCTTTTCCTTTTCGTGCCTTTAAGGTCACATCCACAAAGCCAAGGGCTAGAAACGTCATTTAAAAAAAAGCAAACCTGAGTTTCTTGCATAATTGTATAAGTCCAGGAGCTACAGCTTTAAGAAGGGCACTAAACGTTGTAAAGTTCACAATTAAATCACACAGAACTTGGCAACCAACTGATGGAAAAGAAGTGGAAAATTAATAGTAATTAAATAAAGAATGGCTTAGTAGATCATTTTTTTACAGTTGAGAGGAAACCTTGCTGTACGTTCTCACTCACGTTGAGCCCTCTAGAATCCTCCAGATGATAAAACTGCGTGTTACTGCCCAATTACGACTCGTCCCCGAGTTGCTCATCATGACTGCTTTATGGATTTAGTTTCACAATATAATAATGAGTTCATCGTGGCTTCCTGAAGCATTTGCAGAGATAACACAAACACTTTTCTTCAGAACTTGTGAGCATTTCGAAGGACTAAAGCGATGAAAGAGGCTATTAAAAAAAAAAAAAATAATCAGTTTTGCATTGCATCAAACCCCGGCTTTTCGTGAGAGCTCACGTAAATCCCGCGGCGTCCAGAACATGTCCCACTGCTTTAGCAATGGTGGCTCCGACAGAAAGGCGAGGTTTTAAGTATTTCTGAGACTCTGGGGACTTTCAGAAGCCGGAGACGCACAGGGGGTATGCCTGTAACTTAAGCTAGTGTATTGCAGATAAGGACTGACCCCGCATGGGTTGGCTGCTGGCGTTCGGGCAGCCCCCAGCAGCTCATTGTGCGGTGACTGGGAACCGGGGGGACCGTGGTCCCCGAGCTGCCGGCACAGGCGGACCCAGAACCGCCCGAGGGTGTGAGGGAGGGAGCGAGGAGCCCCCGAAGTCACGTATATTTGATTTTCACGCCAACGAGTACCGCAGAAACGTTCTAATCCATGTTAACGTCCCTGCTTTGAACCTGCCAATGAAAGTTTCTGAGTCGCCACCGTTGGTGGATTTTTTTGTTTGAGTTTTTTTGTTTGTTGGTTTTTTGGTTTTTTTTTTGTTTTTTTTTCTTTTGGGAGGGGAACTAGAAGAGGAATGGGGAAAAAAAAAAAAAAGCAGTGAAAGCTGATGCGCCGCCGGTCGCACGAAAGCAAATGGCAGCATCGCCCGGCACTGTAGTAGTAAGTTATTAAATAAATAAGCCAACCCCGCTGCGTGAACGGCGAGGTGGAGGAGGGAACACCCTCCCTCCCTGCCCGGCCGCGCGGCGAGCGGGTGCGCTATTCCTCCGAATAACATGGCAGGGCCGGCGATGCGGAGAGGGGAGGGAGGGAGAGAGGGAGGAAAGGAGGGCGGCTCTTGGCCCGGGCGAACGGGCCGTGGCGCATTCGCACCTCATCCACGGGGATGAGGCCGCCGCGCTCCCGCG
>VZTH01005090.1:62149-207935 GCA_013397815.1 Aleadryas rufinucha
GGCCCCCCGGCCTCCCCGGCAGAAGTTTGCGAGCGGGAGCGGGAGAGGTGGAGGAGGGTGACACTTGGGGTAAAAGGAGGAGGTGACACATTGGGGTTGGGGGGAGGAGCAGGGGAAGGAGATGACACATTGCACTGGGGATGGGGTGGGGGAGGGAGGCTTATCCCCTCCCCTCCGGTTTCCTTCAGGATGATTATTTCCAGGCCCTTTTCTCTCGGTCGGGTCCTTCGCCGCGATGCTGTCGGGGAAGTTTTATTATTATCTGGGAAATGATGCCGCTCTCGGTGATGGATAATTCGTAGTAAATCCGCTGCTGCGGTTTTTCTTTTTTTCTTTTTTTTTTTTTTTTTTTTTTTTTTTTTTCTTCCCTCCTTCCTTTCATTCGTCTTTGTGGCCCGAGCAGCGCCGGGAAAATTCCGTTTCTTCAGCAACTTGTTATTCTGCAGCCGGGCCTGCCCCCCTCGCCCTGGGGCTGCCCTTCCCGCACAGGTACGGGGCCGGGGGCCGGGGGTGCCCACGCCTGCCCCAGCATTGGGCACGGACAATTCTTTATTTTGATTTGTTTCCCTCCCTCCTGCGCCCGTGTAGGTGGAGTGGGGCTCTATGTGGGACTCTGCCATTTGGTGTAGTCCTCTTAAGCATGTTCCGTTCCTTTCCTTTCTTCACTTGCCTTCTTGCAGGATTTTTTTTTCCTTTTTTTTTCCCTTTTTTTTCCTTTTTTTTTTTTTTTTGTGGTGATGTGTGTTTTGTTTTTTCCTGTTCTTTATTATTCCGTGCTTCACTGTCCGTAGAGCTTTCTCCTCAACCACCTCTGCAGTTTGGTGGGTGCTCGTGGGTTTGTACGCTGAGGTTTTTTGGGTGAATTCGTATTTTATTAATGCATGGATCTCTTCATTCAACTTCTTCTCAAGTGTCAAAAAATGAGGCTATGAACAGATGTGTTTCAATATGGAGAGATTTCTAAGTTCCTAATTCTTGGGGGTGGAGGAAAGAGTGCCATTGGAGAGTGGCTTTTGTTTTCGATTGGCGAACAAATGTCATCACATTTCAGTCACGTGCTGTAATATTCTTTGTTCAGCTATCAAAGTATGATATCTGCTACACCTGTTCCCACTTTTTAATTGTAAGTAACGGTGATGGCCTGCAAATCTTATAATTGCAGAGAGGAGCACTTTCTCCCTTTCTCCCCTTTCTATCCTCTTGGATATTTGTTTGGGCCCAAGCACTGAGCTTGACAATGAACTTTTGTTCACTGTGGAGACTGCATGTAAAAACGTCCCACTGGGGGTAATAACGTGTGTGTCACGAGAAAGTTGTGTACTGTGATGTATAGTGGGTCTGAGCATGGAGAAATCAGGTGGGGATGTGCGCTCTGTAATGGCAGGGCTTGAGGAAGAGGTAGGCTTCTTTGGGCCAGGGATATTTTCTTGAGCTGTTGCTAGTTATCAGGTTAAAGGATAGATTCTCCTGTACACCCATATGTGTAGATAGATGCATCTTTTTTTGCTTTGCTGTAGATTTTCAGGTATCAGAAATAAGAAGGATTTTGGCTGTCTGTTTACTTCTGGGTTTTTTTTTGCCCTTTTCTCATTGTGCTCACTTCTAACAATGAAGACACCTGCTTAGTTTCAGTTTTGTAAGTTGGCTTCCTCTGGCTTTCCTGTGATTTCCCGGAGTTAGCTGGTGAGGCTGGACCTGCTACATAGCAGGGGAATTTCTAACTTTGATGAAGGGAGGCTTATTTTGAGGCTTCATTTGTGAAAAAAATAACATGCATTTCAAAACCTTGTTGAAAAAAAAGCCCTTAAAATTCCAAAATTCATTACTTCTACCAGGTTAACGTGTAATGCCAAAACTTTAATATTAAACTTGTTTGTGTATAATATAACTTTAGAATTATTATTAAATAGTGACATTAAATTACTACTGAGAAGAGGATCTTAAAGAAATAAAAAAAATGTGCATAACTACCCATCTTAGTTAAAGAAGTTGATTATCATACTTTAGGAGAAAGATTATAGTCTTCGGAAATTTTGTTTATATCTGTGCACGCTTCATGATAGCTAAATGAAACTTTCTTTGGGGGCATTTTTTTATTATTGTTTTCTAGAAAGGAATTCTGTAGCTCAGTAAATGCAACTTTAAAACTGTATTTAAAAAATACATGACGAGATTCTCAAATGTTTTTAAAACTTTCAACTTCGCTGTAGTAGAGAGATTATTTTGTGTTAGTTATATCAGCTAGGGGTTTGAGCTCATACAGAGGGATTATGGAGCAGCCTCTCTATCCATTCATTTCATGTTGTACAGTAACGTGTATAGAGTATGTCTTCAAGGTCTTGAGAGACCCGTTGTCCAGCAGAAGGTAGGTGCTTGCTCACTGAGAGTACTTGCCACCAGATAGATGTCAGCTATGTCATATCCCAAGATTTTAGCCATAGTGACCTGAGCAACAAGAAATTTGGAGTGGATCCCATTATGGGTTTTGGTGATTTTTCATTTTACTAGTGAAGCTAATGTGTTGTATACTTCAAAATGTTGTGTGGACGAGTCTTTTGTTAGTAATAATTGTTTTGCTTTTATTCTTTGTAAGATTTTTACCTGAAAGTTTTTAATCTTTGCTCTCCTCTATGTGCATCCTAAACTAGTTTTGTTGATAAAAGCAGGCATTTGAAAGTGGTTGTCTTCCTTTAGGGAATGAAAATAAAACACTTTCCTTCAAAAAACTTAAAAAAACCAAAACTAGGAAATTAAAATTTAGGCTGCTTAGAAAAAAGTGCTGTTGTGTTTTCCAGCTTCAACAGTGAGATCTCTGCTTTAAGTTTAGATTTTGTAAAGATCTCTCTTCACAGTAGGCTATTCAGCCTCAGCTGTGTTTCAGATATTGGGCCTAACTATTTCTTATTCCAACTTTACTTTTTTTTTAGAGATGAGGTTTTGTGTGTGTCTATTAAACTTCACTGTAGAAATTATGATTTTAAAAAAATTAAAAATATCTTTGTGGATCCTTACAAAGGACACAATCTTCATGGACTTTTTTTTAGAAAATAAGATGTTTTATTGACATCTTAAAAATTTGTATAATTCTGTGTGCAGTTGGAAAGCTTTGATAGTGAGCCTGGGTATCACTTGAGTTCTTCATGCAGTTTGTTTATAATGAACACACTGTAGCTGTTCAATTCCTTTATCCTTATTCTCACAGCCATGAAGAACTTTCTTTGGTCAAATGAATTGATACTACTGGAAATTGTTTGCAATGGAAATTTCTCTTCTATTTTAGTCCAGTTTGAAGGAACCTTGATGAACGATCTTATTTCATGTGTTACTGGCATTTTGCACGGGTACCAGAAACTCAAGATGAATGTCATGTGAGAAACGTGTGTTGGTGACCCTAACCTTTTTACTGTTGTTTCAGGTTTGTTGGTTTTACTTGTTTAAAATCCTCCAGAAAGAGTTTCATAGGGTGATAGAGCTTTGCTTTTTGGAGGGCCATCTCACGGGGATGTGAGCTGTAAAGCGGCTCCACCAGGAGAGGCTTCTTGTGTAGAAGGGGCAGTGCTAAAAACCTATTATTAAGCTTCTAATAATATTTCTTCACTGTCCCCTTCACCCTTTATGCTCACAACTGTGCAGTCACATGTGCAGCTGTATACTAGAAGTGTAAGACTCTACAAAAGGCCTAGCTCCTGTACGTTCGTGAATTGCCCTTGTTCAATTACTCTGTGCCAGAAAGCAGCTCACATCCTGTTTCTGATGTATTTTAACAGCACAAAGGTTATTTAGGAACAAACCATATAGTGGAAAGGTGGAGCAGAGCGCAGAAGGGTTTTGAGATGCCTGCTGAATGCAAAGGGCTGTACTTACTTCTGTACCCTGAAAATAGAGGGTATAGAAAGATAGTTTTTATGGGTATCTTACATTAATATTTCATGTTCAGTATAGCACAAAGCCAATGTCTGGCTTGTGCTGGTGGTAGAGATATGCATTATGCAGGCAAAAAAGAATTTTATTTACATTTGGTGGGGGGGGGGGCAACTTTGTATTTTCTCATTTTTCTTTCCTTTTTTTTTTTTTCTTGTGGCAAATACAATCTCATTAAAAAAAAGAAGCCCCTTTGTTTCTTTCATAAGTTTTTATTTATGGCTCCTGTGCTTTACAAAGTTCCTCTCTGAACTAAAATTGTTAAAATATTATTTAAAGTATATTTAAATATGATTTTTTGTTTGATTCTGCTTTTGTTATGTCAAAGCTTCACAAAAGTGTAGTTCATAGAATGGCTGTAGAAATGTACAGAAAACTAAAGAGTTTTTAAAAAGTACTTAGTGCTGAGGAAAGGTGCACTTGCATGGCAGTCAGACTTTGTGGTTAGAATCACCTGTCCCTAAAATAATTTTTACAGCTGTAAAAAGTTCTAACAAGTCCCTTCCTTCGGTCTGAGAGGATTGCCCTGCCCACTGTCCTTGCAAAGCCCCAACTTTGCCACAGAATCTTCTGTTTTAGTACTTTGATCATTCCAGGGTTTTGAGGAAGAAATGTGCTGCTTGATACAGGCTTATCTGCAGCATTTATTTTCTGGTATACTGTTTACACCATTTTAATATCTCTGATGGAATTATCAAGTACCCCATGCCTTAAAAGCTCTTTGCCTAGATGGTTTGACCTATTATTTGTTCCCTCTTGCCCGACATTTCTTGTTTGCTGTCATTACAAATGCTCACTCTTTTGATTAGAGACTGTATGCTCAAAGCAAGCTTCAAAAAACTGCACACCACAAAACAAACGTGCCGCCTCCACCCCCAGCCCAGACCCCCAGCCTAAGCCCAGTGTTTGTTGTTACTGGTGGGAATGCATCTATAAGTGGTACAGAAGCAGTTAGGCTCTGCTTCATGTGAGCTCTGTTCTAGGCCACGTTCATACAGCTTCTATGCATTTTTAATGTCCGATTTCTTAAAATGTGTTTTCTGATTCCGCCCTTCCACCCAACAGTACTATGCTTGTAGGACGAAAGAGAAAGTTCACTTGGTACAGAAGTTGTGTAACCTGCCTCTGGAGTGAGGGACTCTACCTTTGCATGTGTAATTAAAAGTGCGCTTTGAAAACATAGCCGGTGTGTTTCTTGAATTGCAGTATGGATATGTGAATGTTAAAACAAATGAGGGCAGATTTGAGCCTCTGACTCTAAGATGGCCTGTGAGAGAACTCTAGCAGAGCAGCCAGGCTTATGGGTGGTTCAGCTTCCTTGTTTCTGCCTATGAAATACAAGCTGTCAGTATGAAAGGGAGAAGGAACATTGATTCCTTCCCCTGTTCCACTTTAACCCTGCAGATCCAAGTTAACTGTGTGGATCCCAAAGGCAGCGCAGTTGCAAACAGTTAATTGAAGAGATCAAGTGGTATCCTGTTGAAGCTTTAAATTATTTTAACAAAACTTCTCAGTAATCGCAATAATTATTTTCTGATAAGCTGGCTGATAGTAACTATGGCAACAGCTGTCTGGCCTATGGACAGCATTGCTGTATTGACAAAACCTTTAGATGCTCCTGAGGCCTCTTGCCTCTATAGGGAAGTGCATCAGGATGACTTTCAGGTGACTGAAGCATCACCATTTCTTTCTCTTGCAGTGGGATACCATCTCCCAAACAACCCTTTCTTTGCCTTTTGCATGGTCCTTTTTCTTTTGCATGTTTTTGCAGGTGCTGCCTGCTAGCCTGGAAATGCTGCAAAGACTGTCTTGTACTACAAGGACTAGGGAAGCATATAAGTACTTAGATGGAATTTTATATGCCTATTATTGTTTTTTAATTGTTTTAATAATAATAATCCAGAGCTCAGGGAAGCAGGAGGGAAAAAAAAAGGAGGACTTACTCATTTTGTTCCCTGGTTGTTTCCTTCCTCGATTAAAACCTTCTTAGAACAGACTGGTAGGGGGAGCTGCCATTCCCTTTACTGAAGTACAGTGTATTCCTCTCTGAGGCCTACGCTGAGACACAGCTATTTAATTTTCAGCTAAGAGCCACTTCTTTTCAGAAGAGAGGCAAGCCCCTGCTTCATCACATTGTAGAAATGGAGGGAGAGAGCAATTTGTTTCCAGATAACTGAATTCTGGACAGGAGAATATGCCCCTCACCAAACATACTTTTCCTATTGCTATTCGGAAGAGTACTCTTTAATATTATTAAATGTAGCAGTCTTGGGAGAAAAAACCCGTAAATTCTTGTTGCACTTCAGTAAAAGATGTTAAAAAGCTACAGCCAACTGTGCACATTTGAAAGTAGCCAAAGTGCTGATTATTCTTTAGGGACTCTTGGTTAGCTGACGTTTATTTCTGCAGAAATGTTTGGCCTCTTAACTTCACCACACGAGAACTGGGTATCGATCCTGCTTACTTGACGATTACCAGCAGCAGTCTCCCCGTACGGTGTGTGTGTGTTGTTTGCAGGCCTGTGGAAGTGTGCAATATGGCCTACATCTGGTCTCATCTTGAGTAAGAATGTGGCTCGTGGAAACTACAGGCCCCAGTGTGCAGTGCTGTGTTTTTATTGCTATGGCCTGCCAGGATCATGCTATCCTAAGGCATCCTGGGACCTGTAGTTTTCTTGAGCAGAAGTTGGAGATTTGGAGTGATGAGTAAAAGATGCTATTGTGTTCTAGAAATGCAGTCCTCAATACCTTATGCAGTTCTTGTTGGTCAGCTTAAGCCTGTGCAGCAGTCAGGTATTTTTATTTACAAGTCAAAGATGGTTTATAGTTGGGTAATATGTTTAGAGAAAAGCAGTTTATGAAAGAAGTCTTCCAATTGCTTATGTGTTTTTGTACAAACAATATATTAATTGTACTAACACCTTGCTTCATCTGTGATTGCAAGTATCTTATTTGATATTCTGGGAATTTTTAATCTTCCAAAGCAATGTTATGGATGGAAATATTTGGCAGAAGGGAATTTCTGTTGTTGGCAGTATGGCAGCCATGATGCCCTTTGCAGTTGCCAGGAAGACAGTGGGTCACAGTGGATTTCTTTTCACATAGTAAAAGGGAGTTTTAACACCATTTTTACTTGATGAGAACTTGCTTCTCTGCTGTGTTTCTTGAGAGTGAGTGATGACATAGCTGCCTTATGCATCAGAGCAGGGGTCCCAGTTTGTGTTCCTGCTGTGGGGGCTAGTGACTCCATTGCTGGTTCTCAAGGGGACACAGAGTTGCAAACACAGGTACTGACAGGTGCAACCAGAATCAGAGCACATCTGGCACGTTTTTGTCAGGTGTGTTTAGTCCTGACCGCTGCTCTTGAACTCGCATCAGACTCACATCAAGGCATGTGAAGTGTTTCTGAAGTAGGGGTGGAGGAATAGCAACTTTTCAGAATACTTTTTTTATATCCATAAGAATTGTGTATTTTCACACAACACTCTCAGTCGGATTTTCCGAAGTTAACATGGACATTCATTTGATTTTGGTTGTTCATCCAGCAACAAGTTTAGTATTTGCTGTAATCTCATGGGCCATGATTTGGATAGTGCAGTTCATTTTCAAGTGAGTGGACACTTTAACTGATTCCTGTCAATTTCTTTGTTCTTCAGTTTGTACAAGATACTAATGTAAAAAGTATTTAAGTGTCAGCCAATATGAAATAAACTGTTTTTATGTTTTTGGAGAAATTAATTAGAGCTCCCGTCTTGCAAGAAGTCATGTTATTTAACAATAAGCCCTGCAGAAGTTAGAGAGAATAGTTGAATGCCTGAAGTCAGAATCTATGTAAGTAGCAGCAGGATTAAGACCTCCAAGCTTCTAATGTTGGAAAGTAGCTTCTTTGTAATCACCATAATTAGCTAATATCTAGGTCTGTGTGACAAAATTTTTCTTCTTTTAGTAAGTGTCCAGAAATTCTGCTCATTATAAATTTGGAATTCACATGTGCTTCATAGTTGTGCAAAAAAACTCTCAAAGCTTAAAAAAAGTTGCTCACTCCTTCACCTGTACAGATTACATGTATTACAGATATTTAGGTGGTAATAGCTTCCTGGAGGCAGGGATTGAATTTTGTCAGCACTGATACGTTGTACACACTGCATGTTGCTGACGCTTAGTTTAAAACTGATACAAAGTGGTGGAGAGAGTCGTCTGAACCTTACATATGCTGTAATTGTAAAGGACTTGGGAAACTGTAATATAGTTTTCTTTAGGTGTTCCCAGCCCCTTCACAGCCCACGTGGAGAAACTTTCTGACAGGACACATGCTTAGCTGAAATAGTTACTATTAGTATCCTGACATGATTAGACTGGCTGACACTGTTGCTGTGCAAGGATGAAATTCCCTTTCATTGGCTGATTGGGCCTACACAACAGGCAGGAGAAGAAACCACCATAAATCTATATGTAGTGGAAAGATGATGGATCTTTGTCCTTCAAGGACGTTTTACCCTCTGTAGAGAGCCTGCAACAGTGGCCTTTGTAACGCTGCTGTATCAGGGTATTCTAGATAAGGAATGTGAGTAGTAGGGATGTGCAAAAGGGTTTGATGCGTAGTTGTAAAGAAAAACTTCTGTAAGTATTTCTTGTCTCATAACAGCAAATCTGTCCTGATCTGGGAAGAAATTGTGGTCCTGCTCAAGCCAATGGGAAACTTCACAGTTGAATTGAGAGTACCAGGATTTCATTCTTTTCCCCCAAAAAGATAGTTTTAAGTGGATTTTGCAAGGCTGAAGCACTGGACAAAATTTGAAGAGTCTGGCACCTGATTAGGATGCTGCTGCTGACCCCTGGGGGATCTCACACTGGGTACTTTGTCTCCTAGTGTCTTTGCTATTCCTTTAAAAAGTGGCTAATACTGAGCTCTTGTAATACTTTGTGAGAACTTGGAATCTATTTATTCAGGGCTTTTACTTAATTTGCTAGCATGACAAAATTTTTCATGAAAGCCAGAAATTAGTCCTCGATGTGTCCAAGGAACACTTTTTGTCTCTATCCCTCCTGCTAGTGTGACAGAACTATCCCCATTGAGATATTTGGTCTGAAATTTGAATAACCTGACTTGTGAGGGACTTAAAAAAAACCCCAACAAAACCCAAACAATTAAAAGGGCAATAAAAATCCAATCCCTCACCCTCACTAACAAACGTTTTTCATAAATCTATAAAACGACTACAATGGCCTATATTGCTAATAATGAAGCTTTTTGATAATTTGCATCTAGCTGGAGCTCCAGATACCATTTCACTGCTGCTTAGCTTGCAGTAATTGTCTCTGATAAGCATCTTTATAATGTAAATCTATTGTTGTGTGTAGCATGAATTTGCTGTATTAAGGATGCTTTTGTCAGTGACCCCAAATGGAAAGGATGTGGCTACCTGAGCTTCCCTTTTTACCCTTTCAGAGAGTACATTCTGGTCAGAAATAAATTGGGAAGCACTAGCAAGGTTTGTGCTGTTTCTGAATGCCAGGTACCTGCCCTTGAGTCAACTGCAGTTCCTCTCCCAAGGAGGAATCCTACCACACCATACCTCTTGTTTTGCGGTCTTAGTGAATTGTGCTGAAGTCAGTGGATTTGTCACTATGAAACTTGTTTCGGAATCAGAGATTTAGTTTCCATTTTCCACCTGCAATTTGGCATATGTCACCTGCTCTACTTTTATTTTGAATGTCAACCTCTAAAATAAACATGAACATCTCCTCCCTTCCCATAATTCTCATCCCTGAGTGGCAGTTTCTTCTTGCCATAAGACTTACAATGTCTTCTTCCACCTTACTTCTTGCAGGAATTATATTTGGATGCCTCGCTGTTGATGAACTCATGTAGTGTTTAGTGTAATCAAATGTTTTTTCCTGTGGTGATGAGCTGCTGTCTTTGCAGTCAGTCAGAACCTGGTGGTGTTGGCCTTTTAGATGCAGGTGCCCAGTTAGTGCCCTACTGTGGTAACAGTATCTCCTCAGCTCCAGAGCTGATTAGTTGAGTATAGGGCAGTGACAGTGCAAATACCTCAGGTTGTATTGCATTGACATTGTCATTGCTACAAAATTACATGAGCAAAAATACTGATCTTAAGTTTGCTCCTTCCTGAAGTAAGATAAAATTGTACTGTTCCTGACCATTTGGGACCTTTTCTGGCTTCCTTTTTCTAACTCAATCTACACTTCTGTGCCCATGGTTGTTTTTGTTAAAAAATGCTTTTCTTTTTTTCCTTAAATTCATTGTTAATATACTGGGTGATTTCATTGTCGTGTATATAGATCATCTCACTCTAAGACTTTTGAAAACTTAAACTAAGGAAGGGCACAAGTATCTGTTAAATCCCTGTTTGTGTGTAGAAAGTACTATGTATTAGACATGCCTGTACTTTTCTGTCAGGTATACCAGAAGCTCCTGCCACTTCTTTAGAAACTGGCATAAATTGGGAAATGGAGTTAAATACTATCTGCGTGTTTTTAAACATAATTTTTCCATATTCCCACATATGCAGGATGCATTTTAATCCTTCACCTATGATACTTCTTTTGTATTCCTGTAGGCAGTGAGACTCATGTGGGTTTCTTGGGGATCAGAAGTTGTATTAGAAGGGGACTTAAAATCATACAATAAACGCTCTTGTATATTTCTGGTCCTCATGGCTTCCCCCCCCACCCCCCGCCACTGCATAATAACCANAATAGGTAAGGACAAAGTAATGAGAGGAGTGCATGAGAATTTGTGTGTGCATTTATGTGTCTGTGTGTAGAGAGATGTGTTTAAACATCTTTTCTAGTACACCAATAGCATCATTAAAAATCTGGACATTAATTTTTAAACAACAGAAATTGTTTAAAGAGTAACTTTGCAAAGCAGTCTCCATAATGACGGGCATTACACTGATATCACGGTAGTGTGAGTGTTGGTCTTGATACAACCGCGTATTGGCAGATACAGATGCATGCTGGCATATGCAGTACTAGTTTAGTGCTCCACACCGTTTTGTCTCATCTTAGTCTCTGCTATTGTGGTAAGTCTTGCCACGTGGTGGTTTGCTCCATCTTCTAGGACAATGCTGGAGTAGGGCTTTTGTGTACATGGGAATCAGTGGATCCCAGGAGAGCAGGAGAAGACTGTGATGATGTTGGTGTGAGGGAATGTGAAGGAGTGTCCGTCAGCAGCATGTTACTGCCTTCTCCTCTGGGTGAAGCACCCTGGCCTGGAATAAAAATAATTGGCTGCCACAACAGCCTTCTTAAAACTGCCAGTCCTTTTATTTAGAAAATGCAATCATACCATGCTCCGTGATACCCTTTCACTCTACGTCAGCATTGTGAAGGTTGAAAATGATACGCCTTTCAATTGTTTATAGTAGCCACTAAAATTAGATAAACCTACAATTTATTCTTCCAACTTTAAATAAACAATCAGTTAAAAATCTGTGGCAATCAGTGCGAGTAAAACTGTTCTGGACACTTTGTTTTCTTGTAGCTGAAGTCTACTTCCATTGTACAGCAGTCTTGCACTTTTCTTCCATTAAATGCTAATTGTGTGCTTATGTGATTCCATGTTAGGTTGGCCCAGTGATTCAGTGTTATGTTTGTAACCTAGTGTGTAAATCTTTTTACTTGTATTAAATAATCATGGTTTTTGTGAAGAAAGGAACTATGAAGTGTATGGTTACTTGAATTCTTCCTTTCAGATTAGTGTCTACCATCAGTACTCCCACACTGAGTGTGACTACCCCAGCTACAAATACCATTCTCCAGATGCTACAGTTCCCGTTTGTGTTCTTTTGAGGAGAAGAAAAAAAAAGGGGATTTAGGGGGTAAGGAGGGAGAATATAATAAAAGGGGAAGGAAAAACAGAACTTGAGATTGATACCTGTGTACAGAGAGCAGTGAGAGTGCCAGCTGATTGGTATGTAGGGGAAGGAATATCAGAACACATCAGTGTAATAATTTTGGAGTGCTTCCTGTTGACTTGTTAATACAACATGGAATTTGGCCCAAGCAATCTGCTGTTGTGAATCAGCATAGTTTATTCACTGGAGTATAGGTGTGCTTGTTATTATTTGAGAATCTGCTCTACTTAAAAGATGACAGGTATGTCTGGTAAGTAGCATTATTCCCATGTTTGGATTAGAAACTGAGGCAGAGAGAGAAATTGATTTATTCTGCATTGCAGTAATTTTATTGAAGACCTTAAACTAGGAATGGAGGCCTTCACTTGTGTGTTTAATCCAGAAAACTGCCTGCTTCATTCATATCCTTAATGTTGCTATGTTGTAAACAAAAGTGGGCCTAAAACCAATATACTGATTAAGTATGAGTGGTGTACAAATAGGTAGTGTTGTCCCAAAGGAGGTGAGATTCTTTTAAAACTGGTTGTACGAAATAAATAGGGTACTTTTAAATTTCTTTTTAAAGTGTTGGATATATTTTTTTGGGTTATCTTAGGTTGAAGAAAAAGTAAAGGGTTGAATGGCGATGGGAGACCTTCTGATAGGTAGGGAAGATAATGGTTAATAAATGTGAGTTTGAAATCCAGTACAATCTGAGTTGTGTGGGTGAGCACTGGTGCAAAGAAACAGTCCTAAGTTAAGTTCTGCAGAACGTGAAAAAAAAGAGAAGAAAGGTGGTGGTGGCAGTTGTTGCTGTTGAAATTTTTTTTGTCTACCTTTCTAGCTCTATTGCAGTATACTATAATTAATACAAGAAATTGCATGTTATCATGTAGGCATGATTGTTTCTAAAATATCTCCTGAATGTACTTTGTCTATGTCTTGCATGTGAATGAGGTTCCAGTAACTTTACTGCATACCATCACTGTTTCTGTGTCACACTTTGAGTCTGGTACAAAGGATTTTACAGGTCTAGTTGGGTGGAATGGTTCAGTGCACAGCAAAAGTAACACTGAGTAACGAGTGTCGTCAGTGCTGAAGTCTTAACCACTTGTTAAAACTATTTTGTGTACAGCTTATGTGAGCAGAATTCTTCAATCCTCCCAAGTGAGTACTGTTCAGGGACAGATATCTTGTTCTGTTAATTTGGAGAAATGCCTTTTCCAAGTGAAAAATCAGCAGAGTTGGCAATACTCAAGTTTCTGCATCTGTCCTGGCTGGCTGGGTCCAGTGTTGCTTCCACTAACTCTTAGTGCTGCATAATAAGGGCACTACATTCCAATGCAAACATGAAAAGTATGGCTCCTTTTTTGTTATATGCCTCACTGTTTACTGTAAACAGCTCACTTAAAACTGTGAGTCTCATGCTTAGAACTCCATATCTATGACTACCCATGTTGTTAAGCCACTGGGCTCTGGTGGGATGTTGAATCATGATCTTTTAAATGCATGTCTCTTGTTCTGGAGTATCTCTAGCTACAGCCTTTAGTGGCACTGCTGGTGGTCTCCACTAGTGTCTTAGAGTATTTGTGGAACACAGAAACTTTGGCATATGCCCCTCTAATATTTTGTTAGAGTTGTTCATGTTTTGAGACTGGTTCTGCATAAGCCTGGAGTTGTCTTTCCTCAGTAAGCTGGGTTAGTACAGTGTTTTTACTGAGCTATTGTATATTGTGACATCTCTACTCTGTAACTGTGGAGACAGCTTCAAGGCCAAACACAAGGCAGCTTAAGTAACCATTGCACCTCATACTCTGCAATGTGACTTCTGTGAAGTAGAATTCTTGTTTTGGTCATGTCTTGATTTATAGATGAATGTAATGAAATTTCAGAGAGTATCTTCTTGTGTTAACAATTCAGTGATTGGCATGCTTCTCCTGTTCACATGCAATTAGTCCCACATACATCACCACTGCTTAATGAAATGTTTGTAAAATAAAACTCAGGGCAGGGTATATTGCCTTGGCATTAAAGGCCTGAGATCCAAAGAGACATTGTTGGCTGGCACTGCATTCTTCAGAGAGAAGACTTTATTGTCTGTATTGCAAAAGAAAGTAGTTCTACTTTGTGTGGAAGTGTCATGGAAATGTGAAGTACACAACTTCATGAGAACTGTATTGCACTGGAAAGATCAGCCTTCATCATCACTAAGACCAATGGCTTGTAATTGCAGGCAAATGGGCATAAATCTGGAGATATTTGTACAGTTGTCCAGTTGTTCTTCCATCTCCATGCAGCCTAATGTGTGAGCAGGGAGGAAGGGGAATGAAAATACCTGTATTTTGGAATAAGTGGGAATCAACTGAGTTTTCCTGTAAGTATGGGTAGATATAGGAAAAGAGCAGAAACTCACCTTGAACTGGAGAGGAGAGCAAGAGGATAAGCATTTGTTTTTTATTGGGGGCAGAAAATGTGAATGAGATTTGAGAGAAACTGTTTGGAGCTCTTCTATACTTTATCTACACTAGAATTTTCTCTCTATGAGACATGGAGCACTTGAGAAGAAAACTTTCCAAGTTATGTATCAGGAAGACAAATTATGCATGTGTGATGGGTTTACTGGTGGGATGGAGAAGAGAGAAATGTTGCCCCATGGATGATGAACAGAAGTATTGAAGCATGAATAAACTTGGTACACACACATGATTATATCTTCTTGTGTTTCTCTCAGGGATATCAGCAAATTCAACCTGAAACATTGAGCCTATGTCAGCATGGAGTGAGAAAACATCTAGTAAATCAAAAGTTTCCAACTACAAATAAGAGTGCCAATTTCTTTGAATTGTTAGTTTGTAGTGCTATTTGTTGCTGGTGTAGTTTGCACAAATGATCTCTAGGATGACAAGGGCATTGTGTTGCTGTTTACTTTCAGCAGGACCAATTTCCATGCTATTACTGGTCTAGATGATAACTCCCCCTGCAAAACAAAATGAAAGAACCCCAAACCAAGCTATGTGATTCTGTAAGGAGAAGGTTATTTAAATAACAAAATTATAATAACCCCTATCTGAAATGAAGGGGAAAAAATAACATAGCCTGAAATTCTTATTTTCTTGTCTTTTTGTGTGACTTAAGAGATTTCTTATGTAAACTGGATCTTTCTCATATAAACTCATGGTCAGCTTTCTCAACAGTGTAGATGAGCAATAGTCTCATTGAGGCAATATCTGTGAGTTCATGAAACTGCTCATAAAGCTGCTTTTGGGTTTTTTGCATGTTTTTATCCTTGATTCTTGCTTGTTCCTGGTAAGGAGGATAAGCTTATTGGGTATGTTCAACATCGTCTTACTGCCTACAGCAATATTGGAAGGTGTTTTATACTGGACACTTGCTTTGTTTTCCAGACCTGTTGTAATTTTGGGCTCTAGAAAATGAAACTGCTCTGTTTCCCACAGATTGAGACCTGCTTGTTTATCCTACATGGCTTTCAGTTTGGCTATCTTCAAAAGCTCATCTGTCAGAAGAGAAGGAAGCTGACAGTGATGACAAGGCAGACATTCACCAAATTGTTTAGGCAGTGCTTTCTAGCAGGATTAGCAGTACTTGTAGCAGAATTCTGTTCCATGTTTGTCCTGGGCCTCAGCTTGAGCTTTTGCATTTTCTGTGACAGTAGGACTTTTTCACCTAGACTTCCTTATTAAAGGGAGAACATCCTGCACTCTTCCAGGATCAGGCAGGACCTGAGACGAGTTCCATTTTCTTGTAGAGAAGTCAGACATTCATCTACACGTTCCTTTTTGAATCCATTGGTTCAGGAGATCTTTCCTCTGGTCAGCTGGGAGGATGCCAAATCATTGCCAGTCTTAAATGGGTCTTGGCAGTTTTTGCAGCAAACATCCATGGCTTATGTTTAGTGCTGCTTTCCAACTTTTTGAGTCTTTCTCAGTTAGGAGAGACTGCCTGAGTCTCCTTGCATTGACACCCTGATTGGTGAGGGACTTGGAGGAGAATTTTTCAGCAGTCTGATGGATTATAGAAAAACAAAAAAACTCTATAGCCTTGAATACTTGCTCATGGCTTTATTTCAGTGTTTCATTATATTACACAACAAGCATAAACCAGTTTGATTTCTGCTTCAGAAGTTGCAATTTCTGCTTTTAACATTACATGCTTGAATTATAGCCAGGTTTATTTACCAGAAAACCAACCTCCAAAACAAACCAAGACATACACCAGCATGGCTGCTCAATGTGATTAAACATAAGAAATAACATACTCTGCTGGACCAAATGTCCATCTAATCCAGCATCTTGCCTTTATCAATGTCTAGCAGCAGCAGCTGACTGAACAGTGTAGGAAATGGATGCATTCTGTCAGCTGCTGAAATATTAGCAGTAGATTTCTGACAGACAGTTGTTTAGCTGCTGTCTGAGATGGAAGCTACATTTGGGCTATTGCACTGTGAATAGCAGCATCAAACTATTTATAGGTGAATTTGTGCCTTTTTGAACTAATTTATAAATATCTGTGGCTTACATAGTGTTTCACAGGAGCTAGTTCTGTGCAGTTTACCTGAATTTTCTGTGTGTGTGATAGGTTGATGCAAGAAAAAAATTGTTTCATTTGTTTTAAGCATACTCTTTTGTTGTCATTCCTCTGTGTACCATTTCTAGTTCTCCCCTTTTTGAGATGGAGCAGCCAGAATTATGTGCAGTGTGCATCACAGCAGAATGTTCCCTGTTTTTTCTCTGTTCTGTTTCTAATACCTTCTGAGATTTTTCTCTGGCTTCTTGCTGCTGAGAGTTGAACTGTTTGCTTGCAGTAATCTTGAAATCTTTTTTGTAAGTAGTCGTGCCTAGTTTCAGTTCATTGTTGAGTATTTATAGCTAGATTATTTTTTCCTCTGAGTATATTATTTTGCACTTCTCGACCTGGGACAACAAAACGACAAATGAAAACCAGTCATTTGGTATTATCAGATCCCCTGTAACTCTCTGAAATTTACTTTAATTACAACTATCTGAAATGATGGAAAGCATCACAATGTCTGCAACCTTCCTTTTTGCCAGATCAGTTAAAAGTATGTTCACAGACTTAACCCTGATCCTTGTTGTGGTAACTTCCCTGCTCTTTGACTGTTTAGTGTTTTCTTTCTTTCTTAAAAAAATTTCTTTATTACTTTTGCATAGGTCCTCTCATGGATTTTACTCTAAGTTGGTGTGAGGTATACAAATGGGTTTGCTTCCTTTTGTTTTTGTTGCAATATTGTGTATGAGCCTTTTGGTATTTGAGATGTAGGTCTTCCAGCATCCCTTTTCATTTGCTTTGAAGTTGGATGTCCAAAAGCTTTATTTCATTAAGATTGCAATCTTTTATAAGAATACTTGGCAGAGGGTGTTCCTTAGAAATGTGGGGGTTTGTGTTGGGTTTTTTTTTTCTTTGTGTGTGTGTGGTTTTGTTTTCTATGTTTTGGGTATTTGTTTAAATGACCAGTGCTTTGTAATCTTAGTATCGTGAATTATATCACCTTCAAAGGGTGATATAATTAATTCCTGCCTCTACAATTTGTTCCTACATCTTGCCTCATCCCAGCCTCTTTTCTTCAGTTCTTTTACAGTTTGTGGAAGTCCTTGTCTTGCCTTTTTAACCAAGTCTGTGATGTTTTTACTATGATCAGCTGTGACTTTATTTTTTTTAATAGATACCAAGACTCCACTGCTTATCTCATTTTGTTATCGTGGCAGAACTTTAATTTTTTTTGGTACTCTGGTTTGAAACTCAAAACTTCTCACTCACCTAGCATTGATATCAACTAATCTTAAGGCAGTTTGACTGTCAGGCAAATGGCAGGTGTTAACTTTCATAGGTTTGCTCCTTGTCTAACTAGAATATCTTAATTTGATTATGGGGGAAGTTTGTATTATTAGTTGAACTCCTAGGAGAGTGGGAACAGACTTCTCAGAGAAGAAATATTGCTAGAAAGTAATGCTTCTTTTGAATATTATGCTTCTATGTATGTGAATTTACCTTTCCTTTGCTGCTCTAATTATTGATTGGGTGTTAAATAATTAAACTCGCACAGTAGTATGTGAGTGTTTATTCCTGTATCTGGGGGGTAGGAAGAAGGGCTACAACAGACACTTCTGTCCAGAAGACTCCTAGCCTGGAGGACAAGGAGACTAATGTGTCATGTAGGAACATGCAGATGTGATATCCAGACTGTAACTTGACAGAGGATATTCAAATGAACTGGTTCAGAACTTGGCAACACATGGCAGTGCTGATTTACCCACTGTAGGAATTGCATCCTTTACTTCAGCTTTGCTCAGTGTGCATGGATTATACAAATTTTCAGATATCTAGATGGTTTAGGTTATTGTTGGGGGAATCAACCCTCCTTCAACTTCTTGCTATTTGTAATTGCCTTTTGTAATTTGAATTACAATTTTACATTATTGTATTCAGAAGCTCTTAGCACTCTGTACTCTTGTGTGGGTGCATCCTTGTGATGCTCTGCAAGTTGTGTAAAAAAATTTTTTTAGTAGGTTAGTATTAAGCTGTTGTGGAATTTGAACAGTCTCTAGTGTACTGTATGACTGCAGCAGGAACTTAATAACTGCAAAAAGTTTAATTCATAAAATTTACTGTTACCTTGAATATTTGAGTAAGAACTTCGATGCAGATTTTTAAGACTGACAGTTTTTGATGTTCGTGAATGAGAAGACTGAATAATGTGTTTTAGTTTTGTAGCTCATGGAGTTAAGCAGCTGAAGCTTGCTTTGGTTGTCAGTCTCTAATTGGACAAAGCATTGTTTTGTGTGTTAGTGAACAGACACTTCTAAAAACATACAAAGCCAAGAAATTAATACTTGCATTGTTATAAATCAGGTATCATTATTTTATATTTGGAAGATGAAACTCTTAAAGTGACTTGACAGAGGCAAGTCAAATGAACTAGTTCAGAAATTGACAACACATGCTACTGCTGATCCCAGGGTCCTGTTCAGTAAACAACCATTCCTGTCCTCTTCAGAAAAAAAAAAATTTCTTACCATTCTGCCCTCTTCCAGGACCGGAGCCTGTAGTGTGTATGAAAGGATGATGTACAACCCTCTTCCCCCACAGAACTTGTGCCAGATGTTATGTGCTTGGTAATGCAACTTGAGAAAATAGAAAGGGCTGAAATAATTGAAATTCTTACTGTTTCTCCAATAGATGATTTGAAAATAGGCTATTTAGCACAGGTTAAAATGACAAGAGGGACTATTACTCACTGGGATTGACTTCTGAGACATTAAATACTTCTGGTTTTAGAATTCTTTAAAATGCTCATGTTTGTTTTTGGGAACTTAAATACCTTCTGTCTGGAACAAGTATGTATTTTTTTGCAGCAGAGGGGACTGAAAAGGGTCTGGAGAGTGGTATCATCCCTCTTTTCCTTCCTTCTAGGGCAGGTGTTTTTTGAAAGACAAGGGACTGAAACAAAACTTATAATTTAGTTGAGGTATATTGTGCAGAAAGGAGGAAACAGCTGCTAAGATCAGAAAACAAATCTTTAATGGAGAGTAGAAAACAGGTCTTTCCAAGGTGTGTATATAAACTTGTTCTCACTTGTCCAGCTTTTTTGTGTAGGTTGTTGTCTAATAGCTCTTTAGGACTCTGTCATAAATGTTTTATGTATCAAGTGTTGTCACGGTTTCCATTGCAATGAGCTAGTTAAATCACTGTTTAAATAATTATATATATATTTTAAAAAGTTGTATATACTCTGGATTGTCTAGAAAGATCTTTTCTTTTTGAATTGATGTGAACTGTTCCCTAGAAGAAAAAAACTGGTGATTTTTTTGGGTTTTGATATTTTTTTGAGTGTGGAATTATATTTTTTAAAGAAAAAAATACCGTCAAACAGTTTTTGCCTCCAGTGTTCAGGTAAAGTTTGCATTTCTGTACTTACCTCTGAGTCTTAGTGGTTTTTAAAGGGTTTTTTTTTGGTGTGTTTATTTATTTATTTATTTATTTAACGCAGTATTCTGATATATGTTTGACCTCCAGAAGTTTACCCCTTTTTGTTTGGCTTGGTGAAGATGAATTTTGGGAGTTCATCTACACCGTAGCTGATGCTGTTGTGTTTCCCCAGTAGTTTTGTGTTGGTCCCATGAGGCTGTGTTGCATCAAGTGGTTCACCCGAGTGTCATCCAGGGTAAAGCTGTGAGAAAACGTGGGTTTTATCTCACCATTATTCAATCTTGCCTGAATGAGGAAGTTCATGACTTACAGAGACAAAACTCTTTGTCCTGAACCTGAGTGTTGCAAAGCTATAGGGTAGATTAGAAATCCTAAGACCAGGAAAATGCTGCATTAGGTAAAGTAAATGGCTCAAAGTAGTTGTCAGAGTAGGATGACCCAGGCAGAATAATCAAGTTCTCTGTAAATGAACTTCTGAGGTACTTGGGCCACAGCTTAACTGCACTTTTATTTAATAGTTTTGTATGAAAATAAACAGGGAAATAAGGAATTGGTGTTGAAAGAGAGGAATGTGTGAATATTCAAGAGTGTTGGACTTGCGTATCTGTTGGGAGAAAGGAAAAATCCGAATATTCACAGTGCTCAGCAGGAAGCAGGAAGAGGAGATTTTCTTCCTCTTAGAGGTGTGCTGTGAGAACAGTGATGCAGCCTGGCAGACCAGGTCCTGTTGCATTCAAGGAACAAAAAACAACAGCCGACAATGGCTCAGAAGCTGCGGGGTAGCTGGTGTAGTAAAGAAGGAAAAAAATTAGGGCCGAATCTTGCACAGTAAATTGCGATGCTGTCGTCTTTTTAAATGCAGTCATCACAGCTGAAGGAAGCAGAGAGAAAAAGCTGATGCTGGAACAATCTGGTAGTTAAATGTAAGGGGAAATGGGGAGAAGGGGTGGACTCCTGCTCATCTGCAGCAGCACTGCACACAGAGCCTACCTGATTTAGGCCTAGCGACAGTGCGTTGGAGGCCTCGGGAAGGCAGATAGCTCCGCCAGCGTGTTTTGTCAGTGTGACGTAGTTGGGAGTGTGTACAGCCTGCATGCTAAATGCCAGTGGCTGCCTTTGACTTCGCTTCTCACAGTTCTAAGAATGTAATGAAATCCCTTCTCACTCATGCTTTTATTTTGGGATGGAGGGGGAGAGAAAGGAGCTTTCAATATTCTGGTTAGTTCAGAGTTTGAAACAAGCATATTTTACCTAATTCTGTTTACTGCCTTTTTATTTAGGCTGTGTGTGAAACACATTGATACCTTTACATGCTCTATCATAATTTATTGGTTCACAAAACTAGAAACTCATGAAAACCCTGTTGATCCTTATCTGATTAATCTATACACAGGGAATACAGTACTTACTGTTAGAGGGTCTTAAGCTGGTCTTTTTCCCTTTTTAAAAATTCTTCTTTGCTGGTCTCTGTGCTCAGGAGATCAGGAATGCCAAAATGACAGCATGGTTTAATGAAATAATAGCTGCTGAAATTGAAATAAGTTTGGCTAAAAAGCGAATCAAATGCAAATACAGAATGAGAATGTTTTTTACTGAATGTAAGCAGACTGTACTTAGAACAGATGTTGTAGTCAAAAGGAGAGGAAAATGTGATACCTGTCTGGTAGCAGCAGAGGCTCCCAGCCACCTTTTCAGAGTTCAGAGCACCCGACAATCAACAGAAGTCTGAGACTGTTTTACATAGAACTTTGTGAAATTAAATTGCTCGTATTATTTCTAGAAAAAAATCACTTTTAGCAGGTGGGAAGCATTACCTTTTTCATCTTGTTCGTTAAATCTGAAGACAGATTAAGAGAGAAGCAATTGTTCTTTTGATACTTTTTTCATGTGAACATCTGTTCACTAACAAATCATTTTCATATTGTCTTTTGGCAATTATTTAGAAGGCTAATATATTAGAGCAAGTGATCTGTAGTGTTGTAAAGGCAAGAATTTATGTATAGTTTCTCATTTTGAGCCATGTCGTCTCCTGTTAAAATGGAAGTTCTACATAAGATGAAACGAACTCCTATATTCTTATTTTTCAGTACCGTAAAGTACAGAATACAAGAATGTATATTATCAGCTAATTTTCAAGTTTATGCTGTTGTACCTTATGTACATTAAATGGTTTATTTTTAATACCTGTGCTGAAATAATGAAATTGAAGAGTACAGTTTATTATAAGAATTGTGGGCCAGAACTTGTTGCAGTATACTGACATGAAAGTTGACTCATAGCAAAGCCAGCATAGGTTATCTTAATCTTAGTATTTAAAGAATGCTTGTGCCGTAATGATGTTGCACAGAAAACTATAGTGATTTCTACTCTGCCTGAGTAACAAGCAGAACATACAGAATTCAGGACTGCCAAACTCAGATGCATTTTTATCCCTAGTTGTTCTGTAGGTCTTCCAGTTTCAAAATGAAAAGGATGTTAAAATGCGACCCTGTCATTGAAAATGTAGCTCACAAGCCAAATTTCTGACCAGGTGGGGAAAGGGAAAGGTCACTTCTTAATGATTATTTTAATTAAAAAGAATCAGCAAAGCACTCAGTCCTGTAGAGCACACTGGAACTCTATAACTGCTGAGGGAAGGAAGGAAGGTCTCCCTTCTGCTGCCAGCACAGTGCTTCTACTCACACAGTAGTGTGTTAGTGTTCATTCCTGTTCATTCATTAAGCTTGTGCATGATGTTCCCCCAACCAATCTATGAATCACTTCAACTTTTGACACCCCCTTGCCCACCATTCCGCCTAGAAAAACTGGGAACTGCTGGAGGTAGGACCTCACATCTGGAAGAGAACATAAAGGAGAGTGCCTTGGTCAGCTAGATTAGCTGCCTGTGTGAGTGTTATTTAGCCTGCAGGCTAAATGAAAATAAAGAAACTGGAGGTAAAACTATAAACTTTGAGCAGAACTAGGCTTCACTTAGGTCTCTTGATGTACTGGTAGTCTAAACTTCCCTTGTGCATGCTTGGCAAACTGTCATTTAGGTTTCATGGACACATTGAGACAAAGGTTTTACTCAAGGTACAGCATCTGATTTTGAAAGAACTTTATAAATACAGAACTATAAAAGATTACCTGTTATTTAAGGTGCCCTGCCATCTAATCACTAATCACAATACCACCTGCATTTTTAAATGTTTGCTTGTTACTACGTGTGTACCTGGCTTCTGTCTGATATTTGTGGAACGGTAACATCAGTAGAAGCTTGTGTAGCTAATCTCCCTAAATCTGTTGCTGAAAATCTCACTGCTGCTCCTTGTGATTCTCAGCCAGTGATATTTTAAACAGAAAGCCCTTGTGATTGCAGGGCTTGTCTTTTTTTCTTCATTGCAAATGCCAGTTAAAATTCTTTGTTCAAACAAATTATCACATTTTGCTTTTTTATTTCTTAATGTTAAATACATTGTGTAATTACGTCTGTTTCCTGTCTGTTGCATGCAAGTTGCCCTTCATCAAAATGCATTTAACACGGATTTATTCACTTAACCAACACTCCCTTTAAGTAGTTTTCACTATACTTCGTAAGCATGGAAATGCTGTATAGGTAATATTTATAAGGTAGAAGGAAATTTAGGGTCTTTAATTGGAGCCCTGCTGGTCTGAAATCTCTTTGGAAAAAAAAAAGTCCAGACTCTTGGGATTCTGTATAAATGTAATATGAAGTCTTCTGTAATGCAGAATGATTTTCTAGAATATGCGTGCTCACTTTAAATAAATTAGTTCATACATTCATGTTGGATAGTCCTTTAAAAATATATAATCTTGCAGCTTAGTTCTTTCAGTTATTTAGTCACAATATTTTGATTTTCATTAAAATGCTATATTTAAGAAGACTTTAATTGGTTTGCAGTTAGTATGTGCTAACATGAAACTGAAAGCTTGCTTTTACTTGCTTGTGTTTTGGACTTGCACTTTCACTGTTTCCTCTCTAAATTCTGGAAGAATGCTTTGAGTCATACGTACTTCATTTATCCTGCTTTCCCTCTCCGAGAGCAGAATCTCTTCCTTCCATCTCCGCTGAGGAGATGTGTGTGGTTTGTCTAATTTTATTCCTCATGTTCAGTGTTTTTCTCTTTTAACTTTTTTTTTCCTTCACTTGTTTGGCATTTCCCCCTGCTGGCCGACTGCGGTAACAGCACCTCTTTCCCCGTGGAAATGGAAGGCCAAGGCTGTCCTTGGTCACGTCTGTGTGGTTGAGGCGTTGGCTGCTCTTCTGACATTTCTTTGATGTCCTCTGAACGTGTCTGGCAGATAGATAAAATTCAAAGAATAGTCTGTGCAAGCAGGATGTGCACCTACCTGAGGTTCTCTCCATCAGAAGTGCAGTTGCACTTTCAGTGATAGTCAGAGGTACCTCTAGTTTTGCATTTCATGCCTGCAGTCTTGCAGCACTACCCAGATCATCTCCTTTTGCACTCTGGACCTCTTCCCAAAACTCTTAAGGCACTTCTGCCTCACTAATGCATCATTCCCATAAGCCAGTTCTTTCTAAGATAAAGTGGGTTGCTAGAAGGGGAAAAAGGGTTTGGCACTTGGTAAGAAATTTCTCCTCATGTTTAAAAGGATAAAACTAGAAATCAGAGATCCCTCCCTTCTTAATGAAATTTCAGGGGGAAAATTACTTTACTAGGTACTGGGGTAGAATTTTCTTGATTTTTTTTTCTTGTTCCTTGCATCTTTGGTTGTTAAATCAATTACTAGGATTTACCGTGTGTGTTCTTTCTAGAAAGAATCTTCTCTCCTACTTTCAACTCTCTCTCCTCCCCTTTTTCCCAAGTAGTCCTCTGTCTCTGAAGTATGAAAGGAAGGCAGGAACTTATCAGTGACTGGGATGAGAAATGTACAACACAGTTTAAGAACAATAGACGTTAATAAACTGATTTTGCTAGACATATTATTAAAAAAAACCAAAACAAAACTGTAAAGCACAAACATTCAAATAACTTCCCTTTGCGTTTCTTACAAATTTTGAGACCAAACAGTGGGCTCTTACAGCTAGGAGGGGACAGCTCCTTCTGTTTTCTGTTGAGCTTCCATCTTATTTTCCCTCCCAGTGGTATATATACACTTTGTAAATAACTTGACAATAATTCAAAAAGAAAAAATTCACTTTTAAGACTTAACAGATTAACTGACATATTTTTGAAGTTAAATTGTTAAACAGTGTTTTCGAAAAAAAAAAATTTAAAAAATTCCCAAACAACCCATGTTTCCCACAACTTTCTGGAATGTCAAATAATACTGCAAAAAATTTTTAGAAATAAATGCCAAATTCTGCCTCCCACTGATTTGTATCTTCACATCATGTAAATATTTTAATTTTGCAAAAAATTCCTCAGCTCCCTGCTTCAAATATGGAACTTTGCTGTTGCACTGTTAGTAAAATATAAACTTATAGACCTTATTAGTACTGGGGGTTCCCTTGATGTGTGTTTAGCTAAACAGTCCTTCTAAAAAATAATTCACTGAAATAAAAGTTCAGGTCATACAACTTTTTTTTACATGAACAAGAATTTAGCTGTACTGCATATAAGATGATTTTGTGTGTATCTAAAGCCTGGTGAATAGTAACTCACTGAGCAAAGTGAGGCTTAGTGGTTCTGCAGTACTAGAACTTCTGAATGCAACAGTGCTGTAAAATGTCCCTGTATACTGGTAAAAAAAGGAGAATTTTATTGATGGTGATTTTGTGAATGTTGGGTTAGATGGGGAGACCTTGCAACCAAGTCAGAACATCTGCCAGGCTTACGAAAGGTCATAGTTTAGAGAGGCTTTTCTGATTCAAGAAATTGGCAAAGACTGCGCATAGAAGAGGGGTCTGTGCATGGGTAAAAAATGTAGAGCCACGTATCTTGAATCTGCTCAAGTGACAGAGATGATTCTGAGATTTTAAAACATGGTTGTACTAATTTTCTACTAGGCCAAATGTAGTTTATCATTTTGCCAGAGAGTGTGATTTCATACCCCATCCCACCCCCAAGATGCTAGGAAAGACTGTGTTCAGGAAGAGTTACTAGTGCCCAATGGAGCTGTAGTCATAGGACAAGAGCTAAGAGGGTAATTTTCAACTGTTTACATGTGTTTGATGCCATGGCAAGTTTGGGTTGATATTTTAAAAATCAACTTGTGAAGTGGTTTTATCTTTACACTAGAGATGGTCTTTTAAACTGTAATGAGTCTTCTAGCTCATTTTCTATGTGTTAAATATAGTACTGCTTCTGCAAAGACAAATGATGGTGTCGCACACTTCTATTTAAACTTACTTTGATGGTTTTATAAAGCGTTTCAGAGAAGGTGAAGCAATCTATACCCAAGTGAAGTCAGCTTCAGGTGTCTTGAACTCCAAACTGCATTTGTTTCATGGTGAATCATAGCAGCAGAACTTGGAGATAGAACTGAAGTTTGTAGTTTGAATCCTGTAAGTTGTCTGCGTGCATAAGCAGAAAATCCA
The DNA here is from genome assembly GCA_013397815.1 of Aleadryas rufinucha. Classification (NCBI taxonomy): domain Eukaryota; kingdom Metazoa; phylum Chordata; class Aves; order Passeriformes; genus Aleadryas; species Aleadryas rufinucha. The sequence goes on from VZTH01005090.1 coordinate 88,399, forward strand.
GGCTCCTTGACCAGTTTGAGAGGAGTTATCTACCAGTATTGTGTGGGGATAGGGAGGGAGGAGGAGAGAGCAGTTGTACAGATGGACAAACTGGAAGGCATGGCTTGTACGCTTCCATGCAGTCTCAGTTATCTTGAGCAATCCTGTTGGTCCCTTTACCACCTGCCTGAAATGTGTTACTAGGACTGACTGGGAATTCTCCCAGCTGCAGCACAACAGGAAGATCAGATTCCGTGCGCTGACACAAAGGAGGCTTGTTTTTATCACAGAAGCACTAGCACTGCTAACGATGGTCATTGAAACACGAGCCTTATAATAATGTAATTTGAAATTGGTTATAAAAAATCCCAGTAAAGGATCTGCTATGACTTGTTTTCTTAGAAGATAGTGATAGAGTGCTCTCTATAAACAGGTTGTCATTCAAATATAGGAGGGAGAGCTGTTGCTTTGATGAGTTCACATCTAAAAACAAAAGTCCAGAGGAAAAACTCTGAATCCCTTCTGTGTGGTGTGTATTTTGCACACGCACACAAAAAAATAATGCTTTACTCTCATATTATATGGCAATTCTCTGAAATGTGAAAGAGTATCAGTCTCACAGTTGCCTTTGCACAGCAATTAGTCCTTTTTTTTTTTTTTTCTGAGTTAATTCTGTGCACTGAACAAGACCAGGATCCTTTTGGCAAAAAGTAAAATATACATAATTAAATATTATAACATGATATGAATGTATAGAGTCCCATGGTCTGACAGTAAACATTTGGTAGCTTCTAGAGTTAGGAAAAATGCAAAGAAAAAATTGCTGAACATGACATTTATTTCTTCCCAGTTTTTCCAAGTGAATCTCTGGTTACAATAGCATAAACTTTATTGTATAACTTGAAGGTAGTAATAAGTATCTAATTGTTATAACCAGACATCTTAATATACAGATAATTAGCATTTAAATAGTCTTAAGCCTTCAGGTGCTGTATGCTAAAATGTTTTCACCACCATGTGTTCTTCTGATGTCCTCAGGTGCTACCAAGCCTTAAACATAGGAGTTTTGAGATCTGTTTTCATAACAATCCCATGGAATGAGTAACTATTCTTCTTATTCAAAGACTTCTGTAAAAGCCTAAAGCTGATCTGCAGAATATGATTGTTTTGGTAATGGTGGTTTTTTTTTTCCCCTTACCTAAGTTGTATAAAATTCTTGAAAAGGTTAAGAGCCTTTTTCAGGAGCTGATGTGGGTATTACTACTATAAGTATATGTATATCCAACTACCCTTGTTAGTAATATTAACATTGGATTCTTAACAGTCAATCCCACTGAGAAAAATGTATTTCTAAAAGTGGTTTATTTGGTTAATTCAAATTTTAATTGAATTTTTGTTTTAGTTAGTGGTGAACACAGGTAAACATTTCTCAAGCTTTTCTTCTAATCATAGGTCATACGTATATTTTGGGAAGAAGATAGTGCTCTTAATTTGACTCCCAGACCTGGGGTTTAAAAACCCCTGAAATATTGCAGAATATACTGTAATAATCTGAGAGTTAACCTTGCAGGCTCCTACCTTGGACAGTTTACAGCATATTTCTAGAGCCTTCAAAAGGCTACTTCAGTAAATCAGATAGCTGAGATTTTGTGATACATTCCTGCTGTTGAAGTTTTTGTTAGAAATCCCTGTATAATGCTAAACTCTTCAGACTTCTCTACTGATATGAGTGATTGTGAGCTGTCTAATCTTAACTTTCTAATGTGTTTTGCAGCAAGAATGAGAGAGGCTGTGTGAGTTTCTATATGTACTTTTGCTGTGAACAAGAAATAATCTCATTTCATCTACAGAGCAGACTTTATCCCTTTTTCACTAATACTATTCTGTGTTGGTTCCCAGTAACCACAAATGCAGGGAGTTGTCAAGAACGAAAGTTACAGATTTAGTTGGTCATATGCTGTTCTGTTCTATAAAAATGCTAAGAGCAGTTGAAAACTTAAATCTGTTTAAGATGCTTGGGTTTACCAGTCTTGGGTATTTGTTCTTCATTTCTCTCTCTCAATTCTCTATTTAAGAAAACTTGCCTTTGTCAGGCACAAGTTTTTCTGTGGCTCTCATTAGTGTGCTGCTATGAAGAAACCAATTTTTTATTTGTCCTAGGGCTTAGATGTTGAGTTTAAAAAAACACGCAAACCAAAAGTTCAGAATGAAAAGAGGTTCAACCGATACTTCATTCTTTGTGCTTGTCCTCTCTATGAAATGAGGCAGGGATGTTAGTAAAAATACTATACCTGCATGAGGGCAGAATTTTGTGTTGCCAGAGGTTTGACATTCAAAGATGAACCTGTTCTAAACACTTAAGAAAAAGCCTGTAGTAAATTATGTACAGCAGAGGATGCAAATGTATTTCCATTCCCTATATAAGTCCTCTCTAAGTGACTTCTCCAAGGCAACACAGTAGTTCACTTGGATAGTCATGATTAAACTCCTTGTGTTCTAAACTTTGTCCTTGGGAACTCCTGGGTTCTGAGTCTGGGGTTGCAGCAAGACTAAATACAATCTGAAGGTTTGTAACTGCAGCTTTTTTCTGCACAGTTCCATCTTGATGGAGCTAGGGTCCTGCTATGGAGGCGAGTCTCTACGTAGGGGGGAAAAAAGGAAGGAAGGAACAGTTGCTGTTATTTTTAAGTGACAGCTTTCTTGTCAGGTTGTGTGTACTTGTGCTACAAGTAAATGGATATTTTTCTCTTTTTAAATAAAAATCATGCTTATTTATTCTAAGACTGCATTTGCAGGTGTGTAGTACTGACTGTTTTGTTTAGCTTCCCAAAGTCAGTAATTTAGAGCAGTGAGATCTTTTTAATTATTATTTTTTTATTGATAGCATGGACATACAGTTGTGGTTGTTTGTTGAAGGGGTCACTTAGCGTTTGCATGATGAAAGGGCTTCCTCTGTAGATTTCTGGACCAATTAAATGACTGATTGATAGTGGGAGGTGGAGGTGACAAATAGGATTTTAATACCAAAAAGAAACAACTAGAGTTTGAGAATAATACCTGTCTCCTCAGCACCCTCAAAAATGAAGGTATTTAAAATTCTGTAGCATCCAGAGCAACTGTACTTACTTTGAATATAACCTCAAAACAGTCCATACTTCCCAGTTCATAACCTATCATGCTAGCAGCTGGATGTTATGTAAACTAACCTGAAATTGCTCTAAAATTAAACATAGTCTGTAGTATTTTGTGGTTCAAAATGCACAGAGAAAATCGAGACTAGGAAACTGACAACACTGTCACTGCCAACAGTAGGCTTCCCGTTTTCTTTTCTGTTCTCAGTGGTCATCAGCACCTGGTTCTGCTGGTTAGTGCATGGAAACTCCTCCACCTGTGCTGGTCTCCAATGAGTGAGAGATGATTGTAACTTTCTACTGCTCTATCTTTTCGTAAGGCTGGGGCTTAAACTTCAGCTCTGTGATGACTTATGTGTGGATAGAAACATCTGCAAAGATCTTGTTAGCTGTGAAGTTGAAGTTTAAAATATGCTAATATTCTAGTATTTTACTAGAAACATGGGAGTATTTTGAAGGCTTTTTTTTTAGCATCAGGCAAAGTAATTGAGCAAATGAGTTATCATTTATATTGGAACTGTCGTTTTAGAACGCTGACTCATGAGTTTTTTGTGATTCATGTGGTGATTTAAGAGGTGTTACCTTGCTGTGCTACTGAATGTTCTACCCATGACCCAGGCAGTGTAATAGGCAGTGCCTCTCCTTGGCCTCTGCACTTCATGTCCCAGCACATTGGCTTGCACTGCTGTTTGTTTCAGTGTCCAGCAGTACTCTGGGATTTGAGCTCTAGTGACTGTGCTGACCTACCACCTCCTCTACCATCTTTGAGTGTTGGTGTAACCTCTGGCAGAGCTGGTGGGCAAATGTCTAGGGTGGGTAACCTTGTCATATTGAGCTGTGGCAACTGACAGGGCTTATGATATAGATCTTAATAAATGTGATGGAGAGGTCTTTCCCCCACGGGAGGGGGACACTGGCCTTGCATAGAACTGGAAAAATTTGTACCTATAATCGCTTTTCCCCCTAGTGATGGTAATAGTTTGTATTTTAATCCAGATTGAAATTGTAGGTATGCTTGGTTTTCCCTGCCACATCAAACATTTCCTTTCAAAATGGTGTTCTATAGTTAGCTTCAGCATTTAAAAAAAAAATTACAACCTCCCTGAAGAAAAAACAACCAAAACCCCCCTTTAAAATCCTAACCCTTCCCTCTCCAATTTTTCAAATATCTGAATTCCTTTTTTTTTGTTTCAAACTCTAGTTAAAATATTTGTAATTATCTCTTTTTTTTTTTGTTGTTGTTTTTCTTTTGTAGGAGGGGGTAGAGAGCTGAAAGGGATAACTTACTCAAAACTGGTAAGTACTTCTTCCCGAGGCTAAAATGGCTTACCTAAGAATAGATGGTATGAAGAGCTGGCATCTATTCCTGGAAAAGTTTGATGGTTACTGAAACTGAAATTCTATCTATTCTTATATTCAGAAATTAAGTCTTAAAGAGTAAATGTTACTGCTGGAAGCCCCAGTCTTATAAATAAAATCTCTGTAGGGCTGAGATTTGGGCCCAAGGGTCTGTAAGTACAATGGGCATTTAAATTCATCTGCTCAAAAATAATAATGTTAAGTTGGTTTTTTTTCTATGTAATGTGAAAACCGAATTTATTTGAAGGGATTTTTGGCTCAGAAAGACTTCTCTTTAAAATTCCGAGTTATTCAGAGTCCTTCCATACACACAGAAGGCATTCATGGCTTTGTGTGTGTCCTACCTTTGTTTATATACATATACATGCCTTGTCAGCTGTGTTTCTAGTGTAACTTCCAAGGTAGCCATAGTTTAAATAGTATTGTCATATTTTAGAGGTTCCCATGTAGGTTGTTTTTAATTGAGATAAGAGAAGTGTGAATGCACTTACGTGATTATTGTAGAGTTTAAGGTTTTATTCAGTCTTTGAATATTTAAGTAGTCTATATGCAGTGCATTGGGGCACTTATCTGAGTATGGAATTATAAGTCTTGAATCAACCACTTAGGAAATAAGTGATTATTTGTAATAAATTAATGCCAGCAAGAAATTGAATGGAAGACTGCTGCCTCTAATAGTTGAAATCCATCCAAAAATGCCTCATTTGCCTCTTGCTCAGTGTTCTTTCTGAGTGAGACTTGGAAGTACGTCAGGGTATACAAGAGATGCATGCACTCCTGAATCCCGTTCTTTCCTTTTGGAAATGGCTGATTCTGGCATTGAGCAAGGCGTTTGCTTGTTTTCACTTAGAAATAATGGGATGAAGGATGCTTGCAGGGCAAGCCATACATGCAATTTCAGTCATCTACAAGCTTTCTATTTGAAATTATTCCACTGCCATAGGAGTAAGGTGGAAAATGTACCATGTTCTATGATCGGGCCAGAGATGGTTTTACACCTCTTTGAATGTGGTATTATAGGTAGTTTATAATGCCACTGAACTTAAGTTTTTAAATCTTCCTTTTAAGTTCAGTCTAAAAGAATAAAAGTTAAAAATACTGAAAATTTTTGCACTTGCAAAATATATGGCCACTTACGTAGTTTTGTGCCTCCTCTCGAAGGAAGTATGAGCAATATTTAACCAGATGCCCTGATAGATATTTATAGGCATTATTCTATGTAAACCGGAAGACTGCAGTTTAGATGTTGCTGGATGTAAGGAATGATTCTTTTTTGGGGGGGGTTGTGGTTTTTGGTTTTGTTTAGTTTTTTTAAACTGTATTGGTTTTTTAACATTAGGCAAGTGTATGAGGTACTTGGGGTAGTTCTAGACAGGGATAACTGAATAGTTATTCCTGCTTGGGAAGAGAAGCTGCAAGTTTGTGTTCTAGAAAGAAACAATTGTATATATTTCATATTCATAATTTGGCAACTTGACAAAACTTTTAAGTTAAATATTTTTTTTTGTGTTTATACCCCTATAAACATAGCTAGGCTGAGCAACTTTTTTTCTGCGAAGCAGTGTCATTTTTTTCTTGAACCTCTTAAAAATTAATTTTGGAAAATCTTGCTAGCTGTTCAAGGCATAGATGCAATTAGCTTAGATTAGTTTTTATGAGCCATCAATACTACAATTTCTATCTGTCAAATTAAGTTGTACATTAATAGAAGTTGCTCAACCTTTATATGTTCTTTTACAGAAATACTGTGTCACATTTGCCATGAACATGTATTGGACTTTACCGTTACATATATTTGAATGATGGATATTTTTTATATTCTCTGTTGAGATAACTGTTTTGTTGTTCTGCACTCAACTTTGAAGTTAGTGTGTAGCTGCAGAATGATACGAACTGCTCATCATGTGTGCCTTCTGATTTGTTGAAGACACACTGAGAAAGAAACGGACCTTATCTGCCTGTATCTTTACCCCGAAACTGAATTTCCAAGGGTCAAAAAGACTTCTTGCCTCAGTAGTGGGTTCCAGTTTTCATTAACCAGTCTCCCACGTGGTTTTGTGAAGCATGGCTTCTTTTGAAACTGCAGTGGTAGGGACTTGAAGCGCGCTATAATTGTTTTTGTCAGTGAGTGGAAGTAATAATCCGTGATTCTGTTTTCTCATTACTGTTTGTGGTAATAAGACAGGGAACTATATGTAATTTCCATGTATCCCTTGATACAGATTACAATTTTATAGAGACTAGTGCTGCAAAGGCAGCTGTTTTCACTCATCTGTGTCACATGTGGGAGAGGCCCTTGCAGAAGGTCATTTCATGTGTTGACTAGAAAGTTTGATCAGGCCTTTGTTATTTAAATAAGTAACTTTAAGCTAACAGCAGACAACACTGACAAAGAGTTTAAATATAATGCTTTTTAACCCCCCTTTATAATCTTCTCTTTTTGTAACACATTTCTGTTTAAAAAGATAAATGATAAACAAACAAAACAAAACACACACCTTCAACCTTTTTATTTTCAGGAATTCACAAATTTATCCACCACTTCAGCTTACTGAAGTACGTTAAGTACATGAAGTACAACATTAAAAAAAAATTCTTTAACTTATGGGAATTACTCTGTTTTTACAGCCTCCATGTCTAATCTAAGCTGTAAGGATCCTTTTGCAAACATTGTAGTCTCATTAGGAAGACCTCTGAGTTGGCAACAATACCTGTGCAATGATTGTGAGCAATTTTAAAAAAGAAAAAATAGGAACTATTGTAACACTGCAGCAATTCCTTAATTGTGGTGTCTGGATGCAAAAGTGACTGGAAAAATTGCTATATAATGTTTTCCAGTGACTTTCATATGTATGTATTTATAGATGTTTTTACACAGGTTCTACTATGATTTGAGCATATGGGAGTCTTAATCCTGTTTCAGAAGCTGATACTTTTAACATATTTCTGAACAAAAATCTCTTGTCCAGCATTCAAGGCTTTTAGAAGTATGTCTGATAATGCTTTTCTATGTGAGAGATTGGGGAGATTAATTTGTTTGTAGTACAAGTGAAGATGGTAAACTTTATACTCATGATCTACAAGTAGATTTCCAAGATTAAAAAGATTTTAAAATTAATCTTTTTGAAATGTCTTGTGCTGTTTCATATCACTCTTCTGCTCCTTCAGAACAGATTTCAACTGAAATTACTAACTTGGCACAAACTTTAGGCAGTGGGTTATTAATGTATTAATGTTGTTTTGTTAGATAACATGCATACTGTCCCATCTAAGAACAGCTCTATAGTATCATGGGAGTGTGCTAATGCAGTGCATTCAATTTAACTATTTATTGCAGATGTAGAATTTTATTCTCCAGAATAAGTTTTCATCTACACAGATTTTTAAAACATTCTCAGTAGTTAAATTTTGTAATTTAATATGCAACTGCAATAGGATATTGATAGGAAATAGCCGCCTGCAAACTAAGATAAGGAATAAGTGTGTCAACTTTGGGATATGTGGGAAGTAACAAATTTGGCTAAATGACTCCAAGGCAGGCATTTTGTAGAGCCTGCAGATTTCTTGTGTTCAAAAGACTGACTGTGTTTAGGCTAGAAAGCTGCGTTTGAATATAGTTCACTATTGAATTCCTGTCCTGTTATAATCTTTTTTCAAATTGACTTCTCTCCTTCACTAACCAAAACAAAACCTTTATTTTTCTATAGGACTGGTGTTAAAGAGGAAACCAGAAACTAAAGGCACTGGAATCAGCAAAGACACTTCTAGAGAAAGTGGAGAAGGTAGAGAATGGAGCTGCAGACTCTACAGGAGGCTCTGAAAGTGGAAATTCAGGTTCACCAGGTAACTTATGTTCTTTCTTGCTTTAGAGCAATAGCAGCATTAATACTGCTGACAGTATTACTACTAATGAGAGCATTAAGCAATAGCACTACAACTATAGTAATAATTGTTTTATAAGCTTGAAACTACTTCAGAATTTTATACTCTGCATTTTGACCTCACCACCTGTTGTTTTTTAGCAAATGTGAAAAATCTACATAACAAGCTGTGGGTGGGGATTTGTTTTTTTAGTATTTTATAGCAGTAATAAAAACATTCTGAAAACCGCGTTCAGCTGCTTCTGTCTGGAAGGTTTTTCTCATGTTCTGAAGCCAGCTTCAGTATTCAGTTGGCAATGGAGGAATATGGTGGAGGAACTCTGAAGTGAAATGTATATAGTGCTGCATAGTTTAATCTGGTGCTTCTCTTCTGGAATGTCTTCTGCTTTAGTAGCTTCTAAACTATATTTTTGATAACCAAAATGTTGTAGCGCTTGGGCTTTGTAAATTTTTACATGTTGGGTCTTTTTACTAGTAACCTGTTCAATACTGTATGGCAGAAGGATTGCAGTTTTTGTTACAATGTTTTCTTGCCACTTTGTTGCAATGCCAATGATGAACTACTAAAAATAATGATAATAAAACCTAATTTAGTAAATATAGGAGGACATATACATCTTAATTCTTGGAAGAAAATTATTACAGCCATAGACACAGACTAGCTGCCAACTTGAAATGTTAAATTTAACAATGAGACCTTTTCTAAACACAGTTCTCCAAGTATTTCTGAAGCTCTTCAGATATCTGAAGCTCACAACTGTTACACAGAGGATAAAAGAAATATATAAGTTACATTGATCAGTGTAGTCCATCATATGAAATTTGGAAAATGTTTCAAAATTACTTGGTGACTTGTCTAAAATGTGATCTGGATGGCTTGTACTTGCTGCAATGATGAGCATATTTCAAGAACTCGGGTGGGTGAATTAGTAAAATCAAGCTATGTCTGCTTTAACAAAATACAACTTAGAGCCAGGGAGGAAAACCTGAAAAAGCTAAAGATGGATTTCCAGACCTATAGATGAGTATTTTGCTCTCCTCAGAAACTCCAAGGCCTTTGTATTCAAAACTTCAATGAAGTTTTGTTATGAGGGTAAGGAAGTGCAGAAATTACCCATGGCATTTTGCTGCAGACGTAGAAATGTTTAAGGCCAGTAAGTAATTTTTTCAAATATTAACTACTGTAAAGTAATCAGAATGTTAATCATGCTCATGTTTGTATGGCAGCATTTACCTCTTGTGTGCATCTTCATTCCCCTTTATGCCCAAGTGAACCAAAAGTTTTAAGACTGTGAATTTTGAATAATCTTTAGCATCTGTTCATAATGACACTACTGAACAGGAATGAAGACTGGAAATTGTCCAAAAAGACTTTTTTTTAAACATCTTAAAGTTGGTGGGGTTTTTTACTTTGTTTGCGTTAACTTTGCCCAGTTATCGTTAGAAGTGAGCTCTGCACAAAAATCAACTTTAAATTAAATTTGGTTTTAGTTGGTGGAACTAGAAAAACCGTTATATCAGAAGGTTGTCTTTTTTAATTCAAGATGCTGTATTTCTATAATTCATTTCTAAATTCAGTCATTTTTTTCCTGTCAAAAAAAAGCTTCTATGTTTACAGTGAAAAATAACACTTGCAACAAAATGCTGGGTGCTTCAGTAAAGGTTTTGTGAACCATGCTTGCGTGGTTATTACTTGCCAGTATGCACACTGGTAGAAATTAAACTGGTTGGGGCACAAAACAGAAAAAGAAATCTTCAAATGAAATGCTTGAACTTTCTTGTATAGCTCTGAATTTTATAACCTAAAGAGATACAATACATTCCTTTTTTTTACTCAGGATTTATGGAGAATTGTCTCTTGTCATATTTTAGTTCTCTAGAATTTCTTTTTCTGAGCTTGCCAATGCTCACACAGTCATGGTTTGTTGTCCCATTGGAAGTGGTGGACAGGTGTCTGTGATGAACATAAGGAATTCAGCTCGGCACTGTAGCCAAACCTTTCCATCTTCCTGATGCAGCGTGTTGCCTGCGACTGCTTACGCTGTGGCTGTACAAGTGATGCTCAGTATGATGGTGGTTTTGTTTGTAGAATAGCTCCTTGGGTTTTGCCTCTTCTATTTCACTTCCAGAACTCCGTCTGAAGCTTTCATAGTGCTGCTTTGGCAAAGTGTATCTTAAACTGTCAGTAAGGACCCAAAAAAGGTGTTTAGTTGTTCAGAAAAAGCTACTTTTTTAGTTTACTTTCTGTGATCAGAGAATCCACCATGAATGACATCTGATCAGATAATTTCCTGTATCAGTGTACAACTTGAATATTCAAATGTCTTCCATGTCAGAGCTGTAGTGCTTGTCCTGAGAAAAAATGCATCAAGTCTAAGTAGTTCATTCTGCTACTGTGTTGACTTAACTGAGGTTATTTTGAAGCAGTCTGCTCTTCGTAGTTTTGATCACAAGAAGTGTTAAAGGACTTATATTTAGCTATTCCTACAGAACGGTTGAGTTTCATTGACAATTCCTCAAGCTGATGTGTGGAAGGAACCTAAAACGTCCTTGTCCTTCTCTTATTTCATGGCAGAAAGACCAGTAGCTTTTAAAATACCTTTAATTTAGCTTATGTTTGAGGTCAGGGCAAAACCAAATTTTTTTTTCCTTAGGATTGCATGATGTAGTACAGTGTGATCCAAAAATTTAGCAATATTTTATGAAGAGTTTACAGTACTGACTGTATTGTCTTATGACTCTGTCTGCAGGAGCACTTTATATAAAAACTAACAGATTTGTTGCTTGTCAAGCTCCAATGTGGCAGGAAGCACCGAGGAAAAATAAGCTAAGTGTGTTCCTGTGATACTGAATGGCAGCATGACGAAACAATAATATTCAGTGTAGATAAATGCCAAGTGATGCACTGGGGAAAAACAGGCCCGGTTTTACATCTGCAATAGCAGGCTGTGAGCTGGCTGTTGGCACAGTGGAAGGAGTTTTTGCAGTACAGAGTACTTGAGTGTTGCATGTAGTTTTAAACTTTGTCTTCAGATGATAGAGACAAACTAGAGAATTATGGAAGAGTGCCAAGAGTGAACAAAGCAATGGAATGATTCGTGCATGAGGAGTCTTTCAATCTGAAGCAGTGAGGACTGATAGGGGAATATGTGGTGTGGAAAAAATGTAGGAAGGAGCTGGACAGAGAAGCTGCCATAGAATCATACAATGTCTCAAGTTGGAAGGGATCTGTAAGGATCATCAAGTCCAGGTTCCAACTCCTCTCGACTCAAGTCAGCTCTGGTTTTCCATAATCATATTAGTCCCTCATGCCTGCATTGTAAGGAAACCGATTCAAAAGAAAAAGGAGGTCATCCTTTTACATGAGAGTCCTGTAATTTAACTTGGGAACTTATGTCACAGGATGGAGAACGTTTTCCAGGTTCAAAAAGTAATTAAAGCAGATCAATGAAAGAAATGCGTGTTAGTAGCTACTAAACCTAAGACATAATCTTTGAAGACGTTAGAGATGTAAATTTCTACAAATTTACCAAAAAAAGATAGTAGGAGTTTTTGGTTTGTGTTGTCCTCTTCATTCGGGGCTCTGGTTTTCTTTGGTAACTTTTTCCTTGCTTAGCAATAGACAGCATTCTCCTGCAGCTGCCTTAAGGAAGCGAGGAAGGAAGAATAGTGAATGGTAACAATCTGTCTGTTTTCCCTCAGATGTGGAGGGCATCTTTTCTACAATGATCTCAGTCTCTCTCTGAGGGAGAAAAGTGGCAAAGATACTTCTGTACATGAGTCTTCCATCTGGTACCAGCCAAGCCAACACACAGGCAGAGCTTTAGTACTTGAAACATTCTGCCCTTGAATATACAAACAGCTTTTGTGCCTGCAGCGGTTATCTGTGGTTTGTGTTTCTTGTGACTGCAAGCAAAGAGGGCAGCAGTTCTAGAGGAGACACAGCTATTAGATTATCTTACCCAGCTGGCTTAAATTGTCTTTAAAAAGCATCACTTGTTCAAGAGCTGTTTAGGAGGAGAAAAAGTGATGGCTTAATACAGTACTTTTACTATATTAATAGTGTTTGGAAATGTTATAATACTGGACTCCAGGCTTTGCTATTGAAATGTTGTAAACTGAATATTTCGCTTTTACAAAGGTTTTTAAAAAATACTGAATTTTAAACTGTTCAACAAGATTTGTAATGAAAATCTTCATTGTATTGTTGCATCTTTTTTCTTTCTAGAAATTGGTTGCCCAAATGAAGCAAGATCCACAGGTAACTATTTATTTTTGTATTGGATTATTTCCCTTAAAAATGCAGGAAATAACAGTGCATGAAACTTGAGGATTTTAGATATTTCTGGATCACCTTCTTCCTTGCTAACACGGTGTTTAGAAGAAAACTTATGAACAAGTTTTCGAGCAATGACTGTTGGATCGTTTAAAACAAAACCAAAATTCTTGCCATTATGGATCCTTTTTCCTCATGCATATACTTAATAGTCTAAATCAAGCGACTTTTCTGGGCTATGGTGCAGTTCAGATGTGCAGTAAGTTTCTGATTCTATTGGAAAATGCTCTCTGTGAAAGCCACCATTATTAGCAATCATTTTTTTCCTTTTTAGAGTATCAGAAGGTTCACAGTACAATAAGAGAGAGGATATTCTGTCCAAGAAATTTTGTCCAAACAATATAGCTAAGGCTGTGTTCAGTTTGCTTGTCTTGGGTATTTTACCAGCACTGTTGTTTCCATGGAATGGGCACTTGGCCTTGGGAAGATTCAGGGCTACTGAAGTTGGGTAACTGGACTCCTTGCATAGACAGCAGAAGTCATCCCTTTCCCGATGACTGCGTAAGGTCCCTGAGTTTTCTTGTACAGCAGTTAAACACTCCAGGATGCTGGATGGGGAGTTCTGTGGAGCTCTCAAACCAGTCTGAAATGTTGAGCAGAGGGACAAAGGCCTCTCACTTGAGGCTTGCTGTTAAGAGCTCCCATCCCAGTACAATAGTAAATGTCCTGTAATTTTCTGAATGTACATTTTTTTCTGAGCTCAGTGAAGTGAGAAGACAGCTTTTAATGACACTCAAGTAGTTAAACTTCTGACAGGGAGGGTTAAGCAGGGTGTATTGGAAAATCTGGTTTTTTGAATGTTCTTATTCTGATGGGATTTGGGTAAGATCTGCTGCTCTTATTTGCTGGTCAAGGTCTGCTAACAATTAGTCTGCAGTTCGCTTTCCATTCATATTTGCTGAAAGTCAGGTCATGCTGCAAGCAGCCATGCAAAGTTCCTAGAGTTAGGAAAAGTAAATCTGGTCCCTGTTTCCAATGCTCTTAATGCATTTTTATCCCAGATTATTAAGTAGAGTCTAAAAGAAGGGAGGATGACTAATCAATATCTGGTTTTGCTGAAACTGGAGACTATCTGCAAGCTGAGATCAAAATGCATTTCAAAATTCTATGGAGGAATATAAAAATAGGGAATATGCATGAAGTTCCTGTGATGGTATTAGTCTTACGTTTTAATGTTTCTACTTAGCAGACTAAACCTGCATAATCTAGTATAAAAACTTTACAATGTAATGAGAACAAAAGAAGTGGGAAAGGAAAAAAACTAAGGAAAACCTCCTTCCCTGTCACATTTCTGCAGAGCTTCACAGGTTTTAAAATAAGGACAGATGTTTCTTTAATTTAATTTTATTTCAGTAGAAAAGAAAGAGTCCTGGAAAAAATTGTTTTCTGTCTGCATCTTTGTAGTGGTGCTTATGGCTTTAAAATCTGAAACTTAGAAAAGTGCTACTGTAAGCAAAATGATGTGCCAAGGCAAATGTAATTCTCTTTAGTACAGTCTAGGGCATAAACATACATGGAAATAAGGACTTAGGTATGTTTGCCTTCAATTGATATATGTATCAATTAAGATTGAATAGATATGTTTGATACACTACACAGTTAAATGTAAATGTCTGCATAAGTAGCATAGGTGAGAATGTTTCAGATAACATACCGCAGCATACTGTTATATACAGTATGATACTATTGTATTACATATTAACAAGCGTTTATTGTTTAATTTGTAAACTTGATGAAATGTACAAATGTGCTTTATAATGTGATAAGCACTAATGGATGTTTTAATGAAATCTTCTTTTCAAACTGGGCTACCTCTCTGAGTGCTAGAAAGGTCCTCTGATTATTGTTGCACTCAGCACCTTCAACAAGGCTTTGTTGAGCCGTTTGAATTTTATTGGCTGTACATCCAGAGGTGCTGTATTTCTAGTACACTATGCAAAAACAGAACTAACAAAAAAACCCACCTTCCTGCTACTACTCTATGTTAACAAATGGAATATCTTTCTCACAGATATTTTTTCTTTCTAATCAGAACGCTGATTTGAAGAAACAGCTTCATGAACTTCAAGCCAAAATCACAGCTCTGAGTGAGAAACAGGTAGGAAAACAGAGATGTATTTTTAACACCGTGTTCTAAAGATGTCTCTTTTCCTGAATTCCAAGAGAGCTGCTAAATCTTTAAGTGCAAAAATAAGCGTGGGCAACCAGACATTTTTGATTTTTATTGGATTTCTCAACAAAGGATAGGATGAATTATTGTGAGTCTATCAAACAAGAAACTAGTTTAACCGGTGGAAGCTATAGCAATTTTTCTTGTGTTGAAACTTATGTTTTATATTAAGGGAGATGGAAAAATGGATTAATTTTGTCACTTTCTTTATTATTATCTAGAAACTTCTTCTAAACTCGACCATTCTGGTTTAGGCAAATCTTTAGATTTTGACTTAGTATGTCCACACTGTGTATAGTCTGAATATGCTGGAATTTTTCTTAATGTCAAGACCAATTAAATTTATGTCAGTTATGGGTACTTAATAGACAATTTGAAAATTAGTTGGATGCTTTTACCATGATAAATTACACCACACTTGTCTTATGTTTGCCATTTGGTAGGCATTCTCTTTGACAGCTCTAAAGTATGAGTAATAATTACAACTGAATGCTCAATAGAAAGACTGTTGAACATGGGCCTTGTGAATAATGAGAAGAAAAATATGTAATACTAAGGTATCTACAACACTTGTTCTCACTTTTGTTTTTAAAAAAATAAAAGAGCAACATATACACAAACCCCTCATACACCACACCATCCCATCCCTAGTTAACTGACTTAAGCAGTCTCTTAATTGTATTGCTTAATGTGTCAATAATGGAACCAAATTATGTCGATCGATTAGACCTTTGAAGAGGGAAAAATTTTAGAACATAGGTAAAATGCATGAGTGTCACAACTAGATACCTCCATTCATCTGTTACTGGCTGCATGTGTTCTGAGAGTTACTATCCCTAAGAAAATGGCCAGACAGTGATTAAAATTTATCTAGAAATTTTGTTTACTGAAAAAATTACAGTATGTTTGAATAGGGGAACATTAAATCTAGGAAAAAAACATGTAAGGATAATAAAGAAAATGATTTTTTAAATGAGAATAGTAGATCAACAAAAACAGGTTTTGCTGATGTGATAGCACGCCTCTCTTGAAGATGATTTATTCTCTAAAACCAGCATGAGCCTCTGCATGTGGCTGTGTCTCACAGCAAGCTGTTTCAGGATTCTCTGGTAAGCTCTGGATGCCCATGGTAATTTCAAAATGAGCTTGTCTTGATGCCATGAAGCAAACTGTATTGACTGCCAGTTCACATGATGAGCATGGAGAGGCAGTGAGATACTGAGTGGAATGTAAGAAAGCAAGTACATCCTACCATAACTTTTAAACTTGTATTTATAACTCTCTAAAGTTATGCTACAGAACAGTCTATACTAACATGTATTTTAAATTACCCATCACTAGAAATGGAGCTATATCTTTTCTGTTGAACTCAAAGTACTAAAGCACACTTGTTCATGTCATGAACATGGGTTGAGTTTCCAAAAGATGTTGAAAAAATAAGTTTGAATTTACTTCTATTACACAGTGAATACAGTCAGTATGAAGTCACAGTAGTTTGCTTCTTTGTATTTTTGTGGGTTTGATTATCAGAACAACAGTGAACTTCTCTATGATTGTTGAAGTTTAAATATTTTGTTATCTCTACTACTGGACTGCAGAGCTGCCAGTGTTCCAGATGATAATGTTGTTAAAGTAGTATGACTGCTAAAATGCAATAATTATGGTAAATGTAAGTTCTGGGAAAAAAACCACAATTTCGCTATGCAGAGAAGTGCTCGCTCCCTCTTTATTTGCAGCAATCTGTTGTATAGAAATCTGTGGCTTAGCAATGCAGTTGAGCAGCCCTTAGAGACTACAACAAAGCCCTTTTTTTCTGTTTTCACTTTCACTTCTCTTCAGGAAAAATCATTATTATAAATTGCTTTATGGCTAGAATATTAATCAACAATTTAATTTTTACACAGCATGGAGAAATGTGCAGTTTTGCGTTGTAAATATAATGCTTTACATCATGCAGTGCTTGTGTTAAGAAGGGGTGCAACGTGTGTAATCTGTAGTCTTGTTTAGAGCCGAGTAGTTTTGATGCCTGATATCCAGTGAATGAACACTGAGGGCCCAACTCCACTGTGGACAGTTACAGGATGCATGATGGTCACTGCTCGATAAGCTTTTAATGAAGTTTGAGAAACTAAAATTGCAGCCTGTGTGGTGTCCCTACTTGGAGACATGGAGCTGAGACCCTGGTGTTAGAGAGGCAGAACAATGACATATTTCTGGCTTGTGGAATGTTATGTCACCCTAATGCATGCTTTTTCTTTGCTCTCTTATTTAATGAAGTTGGATGAAGACTTGTGCAAGAACCAAGTCAGCGGTAGGTTTAGCTAAAAGCTTTTAGTTGCTTTAGGACTTCCCTCCATTTCTGAAGCATTGTGAGAGTAGTGCCGACACTTGCTGCCAGTCGCTGCAGTGATTCTTAGTGGCTTAGGTGTCTTGCTGAGAATTAATAATGACAGTTCTGTTCAGAAGTTTGTGAAATTGAGGAGATCTGGCAAAGTACAAAAAGAAAGCAAGTAGACTGTACAGTGTGTAGGCTTAAACCTGAAAAAAATTGTTAGCTGATGCAGGGTTGAACTGTTACAGCATAAAGTATGTCATATATTCATATGTTTTTTGAATATGTCAGAGGTGAAAATAAAGGCTTTGATTTGTTACACCTGAGAGACAATGGAGCAATGTATGCTGAGCGTGCTAACACTTGAAAGGAAAACTGGAAAAAGAGAAAAAACTTACTTGAAGATAACTTGCATTTGAAGGGCAGTAAGCTTGAATCCTTCAGACTAGCAGATTTCCCTCTGCTAGTCTCTTTGTGTTATTTTCACAGAGTTCTAAACTATGCTTACTTCTTTTTTAATCTGAGGGCAATAAGGGCAATTCAGTTTAACAGTCTTGCTCCTCAGCTATAAATGTGAGAGCTGCAGTCTGGAAACTCTGAATGCATTGGTTTTAAAAATGGTTTCCACTTTCTTTCCCCACCCTGCTCTTCAATAGAGAGAAGTCAAGAGTAACTTTCTTCAGAACAGCTGTAATTGCCAAATCTAAGAATGGGTTGTAAATATGAATTAATTCTGTTGCTTTGGAGCACTTTTTTAAAATTATGTTTTCACATCTTTGGAAGAAAGTCATAGTCTTAGCACTTTTTTCTTCACTTCGTATCCTATGATAGTGTCTTCTCTTGGCATTCTGATTTGTAGAATTTTACCCACAATTACTTATCACCACTCAGCTTTTGTCTGGGTTAAATACACTCTCTACAATACAAAAACCAATAAAGAATGTATTTTTTAATTTTTCCATGAAGAAGTTCTATCAGTGTATCATTTTATTTTTGGAGGGGGGAGGTGGGGTGGAAATTTTACCAGCGACACTAGTGAAAGACTGAGGTAGAGCACAGCTAGCATAAAGGAACAGGAGGGATATAATCTGGAAGTAGTACCTTTTCTTCTGCCTCTTTTCCCTCATAGTTAATTTAAAAAAATAAAGAATATGAACTGACAGATACAACTTTGAGTATGTATGATAATAGTACTTGATTTTGAAGACAAGGAAGAGGTCATGTGGGCAGCCAAAAAATATGGGGTTTTTTAGCAATGTCGTGTCAGATATAGAGGAATTTCTAAATGTGTCCTTATCACAATCTCTTGGAAAAGTTAGAGCAATATTCTGTCTTAAATGTGAAAGAAAGCTTACACAAGTAGTCTTTTGACTCTATGATAAAAGGATGATGGTGATAAGCATGTACTAAAAAATCACATGGCTCTTTCCCCTATATTTGAAAATAAAATGTAAATGTCTCTTCCTATAGTTGCAGTGAAATTCATTGTATCTTCAAGAAAAGTGTTGTGAAAACTAGACTTGTATTCTAATGTATTTTCTCTTGACATGGAAATAATAAAGTGGATCCCTTTATTATTTTGATTTCTGAAGAGATGTATCTATGCAGGAAAAAGTAATCAAAAATAGTTGTCAGCATATATATGCTATATGGAGATACTTGTGGTTTTATTTTTTCACAGGGGAAAAACTTAAACATACTTTATTGTGAAGAGCAGTTGAAACTGTGAAATATAATTAGAAAAAATGCACACCATAAAAGCAAGTTTATCTCTATTATTATGAATAGGCAAATCTAGTGAATTTTGCTTGTATTTAGAGTATACAGCAAATTGAGATAGATGAGGTTATTCTAAGTCCTATATGTTCAGGGTGAGACTCCTTTTAACCTTGTCACTAAATAGCAAGTAATGAGAAAGGGGATTTGGGATAGATTTAAAAAAAGACAGGATAATTTAACCATGGTTTTGTATAGTTGAATAAATGTAAACCTGTGGTTTAGATTGACAAAGGAAACTTATTTAAGTTTTCAAAAGCTGTCAGGAATAGCTTTTAAGCATTACTGTTGCTATATTTATTACAGGTACCATAACTGAGTAATGAAAAGATTGGTAATGTGCATAAATTCATCCTGTGAGACTGTTCTTCTTGAACAGTTGTCAATCACTGTAAAGGTGAATTTTTATGGAGGCTTTTTGAGCACATTACCAGAAAATTGTACCTGAAACATGTTCCATCGTGTTCTGTAAAGAGAAGAAGCAGTGTTTTGGTGAGAGGAAGGTAAGCTCAAGAAAGCTAGAGAGCAGGAGGGAAACTGGGTACAGTTGACAGAGTACAGGTAGAAAAGAGCACTTCATGCTTATGCATAAGAAGGCAGGCAAGGTGTGCCTGTGTGTTGTAGATATACCTGATGAACATCATCAGAACTTAGGACTCAAAATCTGGAAATAAATAATAAAGTCACTACTTACTTCTGCCAGTTTTGTCTGGAATTTCCGTTACCGCCTTTCTTCAAGATTGATCAAGGGCGTATTAAAATGCCAGTTATTCTGTCAGCAATAGATCAAGTCTGCAAATATGCCATATGAACGTTTAGTTGCTAATAACTTGAGGCAGGTGATGCTTAATTTCAGTTCCAGTTGTTTATCCGGAACTGTACATATTACTAAACACTGATCTTTTTTAAGTAAATGGCATGAGTGATAAAGATATGCTAATTTCCACGGAACTGCAAGCATCCATTTATGCCAACTGTTTATAAAGCAGTTGTAAAATATAGGAAAAAAACCTGTTTGTAGAATCCTTCTTAGACAGTTTGAAGTAGTCAGTCATTTTTTTCCTGTCAAAAACATACTGGTCTATCTGGACATAAGGAGAAGTAAGTTAACTGCCTCAGTGAATTGTCAGATCCTTTTGAACCCTCTGATCGGTGTGAACAGCACCTGTTTAGAGGTGAATATTTGAGAAATCTGCATAAGCTTACTATTTTAATCTTTGGTATTTATTTAATTTGCATCCAAATATTGTGTGAAAATGTGAATGTAATGACTTCTCATTAAGTTATCATCTTCCATATTCTCAAGATATACTGGCTGAAGCAAATTTTGGATGTTGCACAGATGATTGTAGATAGGCAGAGTGCATGCATCTCTCCCTGCTGCCTCTTTTACCCCAAACTCTCTTGCAAAGCTGATGTTATAATAATTTGTATATGACTGAAATATTGCTAAGCTGTCTCAGACCTTTTATAAAGCTTAAATCATGGTTAAACCCATACTGGCATGTAAACTTGGATTTCCCATTCTTCTCTTAATGTAACTCCACCTAGACTTCTCACTGTTGGTCTGTGAACTTAATTTTTGCATATCTAATGTACATTAACACCGGAGTAACTCAATTTAGGAAATGTAAGTGACCATTTCGTGATGTCATTAAAAAGAAGAAAAACTCTCCACACCTCTCCCCTGCTACTCTTCCCTCAGCACTGATTTTCTGGCTCAACTTCTAATTTTTGAGTTCATGCTGTATTTAAGACAGATTTGGAGGCAGCTGGAGAACTTTTTTAATTGAACCTAGTTGGATACCTCTTTCATCTTCATATAAGCCAGGGCATAACTCCAAAATAGCCTGCTCTGCTTGAGAACCAACATTGTAGATAGAAAATGGGCAATTAAACTGCAGTATTTCCTTGAAAATCCCCTACTAATGGAGAGAGTTGGTTATTAGATGCTCCTGCATGTTTTGACTTGCTGGATAACCTCACACATCAGTAGTTATTTCAAAGCCTACTATTCCCTTTTCCCTTTTATACTTGAAGGGAAGACAAGCGAAGCATTAGATGATGATGACTGGGATTTAGGTTGTTTTGTACAGCACCCTTAAATGCCTCTTAGTTGGATACTGAGAAAAGGGATTAAATCTACTAATGAATTTTTATAAGTTAAAACAGATTAAAGTAGTTCATTCGGCTCTGTTCTGCATGCCTTAGTGGAACAACCTGACAGCCACAGAAACAGTATTTTGATTTATTCCAAGTGCATCAGGGTTAGAAAAGGAATCAAATCCAGGGATCTGCTTTTCAGAGCCTTATGGATCTTTAGTTGCTATTGGAATTGTTTGGTCCCCAGCTTTTCTGAAGTGTGTTGAATTTTGAGAGGGAGAAGAGAGAAAGACAGTGTGTCCAATATTTAGAATACAGGCAAAAGCTTGTCTCTGCTGTTTGTTCTCTGCTGCCTGGTACTTGCTTTGAAAATAAGCCACTTCCTGAAACGTGAGGTTTTTTGTGCTATGAGTTACTGACTGTAGTACAGCTATGGGCTAAAATACTTTTATTACTAAATATTGTCTTATTTGTTGGTACCACACCAAGAGCAAGACTGACTCAGGTAGACAGTGTTAGGTGGTGTTTTCCAACATATGGGTCATGTGTTGCACCCTCATAAGCTATTGAGGAACCACTCAGTTCAACTCTTGGTGCGTCGGTTCGAAAAGGACCGAGATGGATGTGATAATGTTGCATTGCTTCTCTAGTGCTAGTTTGGCATTGTTTTCTGTTAATTGTACTGGCTTTTACAGGCAGACTAAGGGTCCTTTGTGGTGGACAAATAAAGAGGAAATACACCTTTCTGGAAGTGATTTAGAGAGATGACATATTAGGGAAGCATGAGTGGGCCAAATGCATGTACACTTTTTATAAAGATTTTTTTTGGGTTTCACTTTCCTAATTGAGTGTTGTCTGTCATTATTACTCTCACTGAGGATTTTTTCCCTCATTTTATTGTAGAGACTGTGATAGGCTCGGGTTTTGAAGGGCTTAAAGAGTGAACAAACCTGAAGTATTAAAGGGTAAGAATGCCCTTCACAGAGTTTCATGAAGTCTCTGTGCTTTATTTTCTGTATTGACACTGTTGAAGGCAGAGAATGCAGTCTTCATCCTTAGAAAATCTTGATGTTCACTGAAGTGATAATCTGGTATACATTTTCTGTTCATGGAAATAATTAAGAATGTTTTATTTTCTTCAAATATGGGCCAAGTCAATGTCAATTCACCTGTTTCTGGTCACTCTACAGAGTGACTTTCTTTCAGTATTCTATTCACTTCTGAGTTAACTTTTCAAATACTTGTTCTGACCTTCAGAAACTCCCAAAAGTGTACAGTCTCTTTAGAGCAACTTTTCCCCTTCTGTTAGATTGCAAGTTAGCAGAGACACTTGATGTAGTGTCAGGGAAGATAGGTGATGGCCAGACAAAATGTAGGTTTTCTTGGTGTGGTTTTGGTTTTGTTTTAATTAGGTCCATTATTCTTTGAGCTTCTCTTTATATCCTCCTTTGTCCTAAGTTTGTCAAAACTGGTAGTGAAATGCAAGGGGTTTTCTTCAACTTTCCCCACTAATAGTAATGTAACAGGTTGATTTAGGCAGTGGCAACTGCAGAATTCTGATGGAAATTTTGCTGCAATGAAGTCCGAATGTAGGGAATCAGTAGAGTGGTGGAGACACCACCAGGAGGCAATTCAGACAAGAGAACCTAATTTTTACCATTCTGTATTGGCTTTATGAAGGCAACTCTCGCTCTACTTACTATGAAAAACTACTATGAAGATTAGGCTTCAGTTCATTACTTGTTTTCCCTACAGTTTATCTGATGTGTTCTATGAAAAAGAATTCTTGTTCTATTCCGTCTCTTTTTAATTCTAAGTGTCTTCTTACCGTAGGCTTTTAAAAGCTAGCAGGGAGAAAGCCCTTGAGTTGCAATGAAGATATCTTCTTTGTCCTGTGAACTCCCTCCAAAGTAGGTGAGGCAAGTTAGAAACAGTTAAGAAGTTATAATTACTTTTTTCCCCCGCCTTTTCTTTCTCAAGGTTTCCTCAGTAAAATGTTGGCAATATGTCAATAGTAAGTGGCCATTAGTGTGTTAAAGGGTTGAACCCAGAATGCCCTGTGTAGCAAGGAGAAATGAGCCCATTTTTTCCCTACTCAATAAGAAAAACCTCAGAGATAGTTTGTACTGTTTATAGAAGGCAGAACTTGTTTATCTTATTTTCCCTTTAAAAACAAAAAAAATTACATCGGAACTATAATACGTGATGTGAATTTTTGAGATATATGCTTTAGAGCTGCCTGATGTTCTGCAGAACAGCGAGTGACTATCCTTTTATTTTAGACTTCTGAAAATTTGAATACTTGGCAGTATTTAAGCCTGTGGAGTCTTGCTCCATATCCATTCACTCTCTTTATAAATTGCTTCATTTTCAGTCTAGTATGGCAGTTTTTCAGAGCAGCAGTTGGCTCTTTAGTGTTGCGGCCAGCCCAGAGTGGAGTGGAAGTGCATGATTGTCAGCAGCTTTCTAGCATCAAAAGCTTCACACACACCTTTGGGCTAGTAATAAAGGCTTCAGCAATCAACTTGGACAAAATTAGGTTCTTGGGTTCTCCAACTCATTCTAAATTTTGTCATATATCTCAAGAAACAGACGTATCCCATTCTCCAAATAAATAATTTGGGAAAAGCAGTTTACAGCATCCCAGTACACTAAGCTCTTAACATTTGTCTGCTGGGCAATTAAAATTGTGTAGCCTAAAGGTACTGTTCTCTGTTTGAAACTTGGAAACTTAGTGTATATTAATTTCCTTTAAATATTCACTTAGACATGACTATCACAAAATAGATTTGGAATTTATAGCAGTTATGGAGAACCAATGAGAGACTCAGTAATTTCTCTCAAATTACTCTTAAATGCATTCAGATAGTTGCATAGCTTTTTTCCTGACAGTTTCAAGAATCGAGAATGAAATTTCTGAAAAGGTCTTAATTTCTGAGCAAAATACAGTTTAGTTAAATGAGGAATGCAGATGCTACAAATTCAGTTTTGATCTGTTAATGGAAAGATCTTTTGGACAGGGTTTTTAGTTATGAAATTTAGGAGTTATTACGAATTTGCAGATCAATTTGCGTTCTTGAATATCCTCTGCAACCTTTTGTTTAGAGCTATGTGTGTCTTCTGCTAACAGGAGCATTGGGTCAGGCCTTCAGTGAGTGTCAATTCAGATTTTAAAATCTAATAAATCCTATGGCTAGAGTTCAGTAAGCATCAATATGAAGACATTTTTAATTATTAGCTTTTCATCTATTCTTCTTCTTAGACTAGCAATCTGAAAGCCTTTAAATCCCACTTACATGGAGAACTATAGAGACAAAACTTCAAGAAGCCACAGAAATTGACACTGAGAATGCAAACATCTCTAGGTGCTGCAAGAAGTCAAGCAATCTCAATAGCAAGCAAGCAAAATGGTCTGTTGGGCAAATTAGCTTGCTAGCTGGATGGATCTGCAAACAGGATTTTTTTTTGTGGTGACCAAAAATTGCTAGGTGTAATATTAGTCATAAAACCAGAGTACTTAGAAGAGAGGAAATAAATAGGCAAACATTTTTGGAAACAGCTGTACTACCTGGGTGTATCTTACTGATGCTCTACAATACATTTTCCTGCAAAAACCTGGTAAAAACACAGCTGATGGTTTTGTTGTGTCTTTCTAGTAAATGCCAAATGCATTGCTTTTATTGTTTGCAGTAGGAAAGTGCATTGGTAGTATAAAAATGTGTCA
The DNA here is from genome assembly GCA_013397815.1 of Aleadryas rufinucha. Classification (NCBI taxonomy): domain Eukaryota; kingdom Metazoa; phylum Chordata; class Aves; order Passeriformes; genus Aleadryas; species Aleadryas rufinucha. The sequence continues at coordinate 113,190 of VZTH01005090.1, forward strand.
GGTTCTATATCCCTAAATCTTCATTTTTCTTTTGAGAATGCAGACAATAATCAAAGTGTTTTGTAGGACAACCCTGCAGCTGTGGTGTGGCACTATATGGGACATTAATATAGTGTACCTGTTTATGGTAACATCAGTTTGGACTGCAATATGGCAGCAGTAGGTTTAAGTCCATATGTGTTATGCTGGGGTTTATATTTGAATAGCAAGAGACAGTTCCTGTCCTCGTGCTCAAAAACAAAGTTTCCAACTTGAAATTCTGCATTTATTTTATTCTACTTTTTAGTTTTGAATAAAAATGCCACTTTTGAACTAAATTCTTTTAGAGCAAGGGTTAATATTTAATAAGCTCGCACATCCCCTACGATAGTCAGGTGTGCTCTCAAAGCACTGGCGCTACTACACGGTGCATATGAAGTAATCTAAGTAGCACTTTTTAGAAGGTAAAGTGTAAATAAACAGGTTTTGCCCTTTTCTGTTTCTTTACCTCGCTTATCTCTTTTTGCTGTATTAAGTGATGTAAACACTTTATTCCATCATTTCATAATGGATTTTACATCATTTGGTTTTAGCTACATGGAACTAAACTTGATGTACTTCTGAGAATAATCTCTGGGTTCCAAGTTTTTCAAAAGTTGCTTAAATGAAAATTGCTGATCATTTGAAGCTTTGCAGATGATAGAATCTCCTTCACCTTCATAGTTCAGTTAATTATCTTGAATGCTGTCTGTTTTGCTAGCTTTTAAATTTCTCTATTCAGGAAAGTGTGTTTTAAACACCATGTGCGTTATGGCATTTAGCAGATAGTTAGCTTCCCTTCTGACCTCTCCCGAGTTAGCAGGAGACCCACTTAACTGACACACATATACAGTCATTTTGAGCCTTAGCTTTCAAAAATATTTTAGTGGGTCAGATGTCTCCAAAATTTCATTACATCCTTTATTTGCCTTTAAAATATTAATGATCAGCTCTTGCAATATGCTGATTAGGACTAGAAAATGCTGAGACAAAAAGTTCTTCTTAGCGCTTATGGTCCTAGAGGTTTTTCTGTGTTTAGTTACTTGTATGAGCCCATATTAAATATTCTAAGATCTTTTTAGTTTAAGTCCCTTCCTTGAAAAGGCAAGGTTTGACTTACTGGTTACACAATGTCTCATAAACTTCTGTATGAGAGGAGGAATGTTTTGTTGGTTAAAAATTTACCCCCCTTTGAGGCATGTGGCAGTGGTATTTTCTTGTTTGTTTGGGGGTTTTTATTGCAATTATACCCACAACCCACAAGATAGAGTGCCTGTGCTCTCGAATGGGTTGGGATAGCCAGTAAATCTCAGAAAACAGATCCCTTGCCCCCTCCCTCCCCACTTTGAAAATTAATTGTATACACATCTATAAAGTTAAATTTTCTGCTAACAGTGTCTAATACCAGCATCACATTCTAAGGCCATGCAGAAATGCTGGGTGCTGTAATAATCCTTGGCTCACTTGGTAAGCCCTGCGCTAAGACTTGGTAGCATTACTGCTGTGTCAGGCTGAAAGATGAATCCAATTAGCTTGGACCAGAACGGGGCAGGAGTGTGTCTCAACCAAAAGTGAGGACGGCAGGAGTGCAGAGGCCCTGTTAGCAGCCAGCTCCGAGGAGAAAGTCTGCACTAAGCTTGTTGTCGTTACTGGGTCTTTTTTCTTATCAGTGGGTTTGGGTATTGGGGTATGTGTACTTTGATTTGAAGGTTTTGTAGGAGCTTGGCCTATTGTCACGTGGTCTTTGTCTGCCTTACTGGTGTTTGGTGGGCAGCGTTTGTATCTCTGGCTGTAGCTTCCTCTCTATTATTGAAGAAGTCATGACAAGAGGTGCTGATTGATGCCAAAAGAGAAGGTTTTGCCTCTGGTGCTTGGGTTCAGATTGTAAGTGCAGTTGCACCCAAATGCCCTCTCAGGTCTTCAGAACAGTTGCCATTCTGTTTGCCCATCTAGTTTCTATTTGCTCGGTGTTTCCCAGTGTCCATTTCTGCTTTCATACCTGCTTTTAAGGGAAGCTGTCCAGCTGTGCCACGTGTTTACCTCATTCCTGCTTGGACTATTCCTATTCACTGGAGATGAAGCCCTTTTTGCAGCCCACTTACTATTTCTGGAAATCAGCAAAGAGGAGAGACTTTGGAGAGAAGGGAGGGAATGCATCGCCTGAAAGGATGATGCAGCTTGTGCATATCCTGTTTGCACTGACATATGCTGTGGTGGTTTTACAACTGGGAAATGGCCCCAAAGTAGGCCTGTGCTTTCAGTGTGCTGGGAAAGATGTGAAGGTGATGAGTAGCAAATGTAGTACCATAAGAAATAAAAATTGCATACTATAAGGCTTCAGGTAATTTAACATTTGTGTTTAAACTGCTTTGGTAGGAAGCCCAATTAAGTTCTATAGAAAACAAAGTAATAAGAAAGTATCCTTAAATGTATTTTTTTTCCACAGTGCATTCTATTACCTTGCCTGCCCTAAAAAATACAGTCTGTTTTGAAATCTTTTATTTTGTAGGACTGAGTGCATTTCCATAAATCATTTAATTGATGTGTGGCATATCAGGTTTAGGAAGAGTTATTCTCTGTCTGTGTTGCCCATTATAGAACATAAATGTTTCTTTAAGAAGCTTTTGGACTTTTTATTTTTGTAACAGGCCTTGGGTAACTCAGACTAGAGAAGTACCTGCTTTTTTAAATAAATGCTTGACTTACACAGAAAATACCCCCCAAGCCTGCTTTTTAAAAATTGCTATTTTCTTTGTCTTTTCCTAATGGTCCTTGAAAGACTGTAAGCAGGTTGCTGAGAAATATCTATTTAAGAACATCCTGTGGTTGGGCTGATAATAACACTAGGTAGTGTCATTATGTGGAGTTACTGAAGCACTGTGCAGAAATGAGGAAAGTCAGATTGCACTTCTTTATGTTGTCTTCCTCTGGAGCTAGTGGTTCCAGCACTGTGCTTCCAAGGCATCAAGTTCACTGTATTTCAGAGACAAAACTGAGTTAGCATCCCATACCTTATAATTTTGTAAGCTGTGATTATATGGCCACTTTGATTATGCTTCAGATTAGACAGCTGCTGTGAAAGCTGTGACCTGTCCTCCTGCCTGGTCTAGCTGCTGACTTCTGCCCCTCTCTTGTGCCAGAACTAGTGCTCATGATGCTGTGCCGTGACTGGAGTCAAAAAGTTGTCTGGCTGAAGACTAACTCTGAGATGTGCCATTTTTTGAGCATTTTCCATTTTGCTCACCTGGCTTGTGTTGAATGAACGCAGCTTTTGGCATAAGGGAAGTAGCAGAAAGGAAGGACTGAAACAAAGGAAGGGTGAAACAATTTTTATTTGCTAACTCTGTATTTATCCTGGACCAAACAGCTGTGTAACGACAGCTTTGAACCCAGTCTGTGGCTTGGTTGTCTCCCTTTTCCAGGGATGCAGATCCAATAAATGTACCTGCAGCTCCTAAATGGCAGGAAGGAAGGTGGGCTGTGTCTCTCTTGCTTCTCCCACTGGAATAGCTGATCCATACAGTAGCCCTATGCGTGAAGCAGACACAACAATGGCAGTGCACCCAAATGACTGGGACTGAAATATAGAGGATGGAGATTGTTACAGATGCACATGGAAAATTTCTGTTGAAGCTTTGCATTTTGTTTGTCACAATTGATCCTATTTTCAGTATTACCTAACAGTACAAGTATGAAGATAAAGCACAAAAAGAAATCAAAAATAGTTCTTCAGTGTTCTTTGAAGAACTGAATTCCTGTAACTTGTATATAGGAATATACAAGTTGTATATAGGAAGAACAGCTGAGAAGACTTTTTGGAAGCTGACAGCAGAGACCAACCTGGTTTCTTACAGCATTATGGTTTTTGTTAAGCAAATTTCAAACCAAATTAGTTGGAGACAGAACTTTTAAATTCTGCTTGAGAGTTTGTTGCAAATCCTGAGGGTTTTTATAGGTCACGTGTAGTAGGTCCAAGCAGGAAGCAATGAGGTATTTGAAATCTTATACAAAGTCCTCGTTTATTCCTTAGTCTCTGGCTTTGCATAAAACAATTTATGGACAGCAGAAAATCAGACCTAAATGGTAGTCCACTGTGGCTATCCGCATTCCTGCTGCCCAATTATAAAAAAGGAGGAAGCTGGTAAATTCTGCCTAGGATGATAGGAGTTTTTTCATCAGTTGCTTTTGTTTTCAGTGGTCTTACACAGCCATAGCTACAGTGAGAATTTGTCCTGTACCTGGAGCTTGGTTAAAAATTGTTGGGTTGTTTTTTATGTGCGAATTGGAATAGAAACAAGGGGGTTTTTTTCCTTCTGAGTTCTTCAGAATTGATTCAGCTTAAATAATAATAAAGCTATTTGTTTGGGACATCTGGGTTGTATTGGTTTTGCATGGCAAGGTTTTGGTAGCAGGGAGGCTACAGGGGTGGTTTCTCTGAGCATCTGCTGGAAGCTTCCCCTATGTCCGATGAAACGATTCCAGCCGGCTCCAAGATGGGTCTGCCATTGGCTGAGGCTGACTCCACCAGTGATGGTAGTAGTGCTTCTGGGTTAACACATTTAGGAAGGAAAAAAAAATAAAGTTGTTGTGCAGCCAGAGAAGGGAGGAGTGAGAATGTGTGAGAGAAATAGCTCTGCAGGCACCAAAGTCGGTGAAGAAGGAGGGGCAGAAGATGCTCCAGGTGCTGGAGCAAACATTCCCTTGCAGTCCATGGTGCAGACCATGATGAGCCAGGCTGTGCCTCTGCAGCCCATGGAGGTGTCCAATGGAGCAGAGATCCACCTGCAGCCTGTGGAGAAGCCCACATCAGAGCAAGTGGAGGCCTGAAAGAAGGCTGTGACCCTGTGAGAAGCCCTTGCTGGACCTTAGAGAAGCCCTGTACACAGGCAGGACCTGTATACCTGAGGAGAAGGGAGCCCATGCTGGAGCAGATTTGCTGTCAGGACTTGTGACCCACGGGGAAGCTATGCTGGAACAGTGCATTCTTGAAGACTTGCACCCCATGCAAGGGACCTGCTCTCAGCAGTTTGTGGTGCACTACAGGATGGACTTTCACTGGAGAAGTTTGTGAAACTGTCTCCTATGGAAGGGACCCCACAGTGGAGCAGGGGAAGGAGTCCTCCCCCAAGGGAGGAAACAGCGGCAGAAACTACATGTGATGAACTGACCATAACTCCCATTCCCGTCTCTCTGCGCCTCAAGGCAGGAGGAGATAGAGAACCAGGAATAAAATTAAGTCTGGGAAAGAGGAAGGGTGGGGGGGACAGTGTTTTTAAGATTTGATTTTGCTTTTCATTATCCTTCTCTGATTTCATTGGTAGTAAATTAAATTTAATTTCTTTAAGTCGAGTCAATTTTACCCGTGACAGTAATTGGTGAGTGATCTCTCCCTGTCCTTATCTTGACCCACAAAACTTTCTTTATATTTTCTTTCTCCCATGTCCGTTTGACAAGGGGATTGACAGAGCAGCTTTGGTGGGCACCTGGTGTCCAGCCAAGGTCAAACCACCACAGGGAAGACGGCTTTGGTGTTTTTTTTAAACTTTAAATTTAAGTAGCGATCGAGCTACTGAGGAAGACAGTTTTTCTGCACTCATGTTTCGAAGTGTAGCTGAGTTTAACAGAAAGCTACAAGTATGACTTACCAAAATAATTTTCAGAATCAAGAATTCTAGATGGTAACTTCAGTCCAATGTTGAAGGGCATCACTTTAGATTGATATGTTGCAGTTATTCTTAGGACATTTATCACTTGATCATTAAAAAAATGCTCAAGAAACTCAAAGAATGCTAAAGCATGAAAATGTGGGCATTCTGATTTAATTAAAAATTACTTTTTGGGGCGCAGGCACTTAGAAGAGGTCTTTGGCTTTTTCCAAGCAGGGCAGCTGCTGAGTTTTCTGCTCCTCTGCCCCCTGCAAATTCCACATCATAATTGCTTTAAATGGTAGCAGGGTGTGGGTAAGGAGGAAAGACATCTGTGAAACTTTGACATGCTGAGTGCTGATGCAGTCAGGTTGTTCCTGGATAAACCAGCAGCCAGGTCCGCAAGAAAAGAATTGTAAATGACAAAGACTAACATAATTGTGCTTAAAAACAGTCAAAAAACTTCTTCCTACTCTACCAAGCTACCACAACCACTACAATGAAAAAAGAAATTTGAAGGAAATTCTTTTCCCGTTGTCGAACAGTCTAGATATCACAAACTAGATCATCTCAGAGATGCTCACTATGCGGGGGTAGGCTTTGTTACATCCTTTGACCCTGGCTTACATTTGTTCTATTTTGCCCTCCTCAAAGTGCACTGTTAATAGAACACATAGTTTGACTCTGGAGACACAAACTCCTGTAGGATGCATCTTGGAAGTGAGTTATGCCTCAGTGGTAAGAAATAAGATTGTTATGAGACAAGAAAGTGAAAAAGATTGAGAAGTTCAGGCTTGGGGTATACTCAAGAGCATATAATGCAAGTTTTATTTTTGTAATGTTCATTGCAGGCTGATACCAAAATTGGTGTTTTGATGGGGTAAGTTGAAATCTGTAGGTACAAAGGGAGCTACAGAGGTCATTTGGTACAACCTCCTGCTCAAAGCATGTATGTACTTCATGAATACAGAGTGATACCACTCTCCCAAAAGGATTGATTGACTGGGCTTGCATTATTTGAATGGAAGTATAAGTTGTTTTGCCATTTGTATTATTTAGTATCCCTGTCTGATCTCAGTGCATGTGCCATCAGTCTTAATACGTTTACTTGTATATTTGACAATTTATTTTCCTGGGATGGAAAACCCCCTCCATTGCAGCGTTTTAGGAAGATGTTTTGAAAACGCTGGTGGTTTTTTTCTAAAACTTTTCCAGGGCATTAATGTTGCTGCAGCTCTGCTGGCACTAACACCAAAAGGAGGGGTGCTGTATGCAAATGTTTTTTGTTACTGTATTGTCTGCTGACTTAATGTGAAAGTCAGCAACCAATGCCTCTCTCCTGTGCATCCAACCTTTATTAAATGCAGTAGATCTGGACAGGCACTATGACAAGGAGATAAATGTTTTCATTTGTCCATCTGCAAGATCTTCTTCCAGTCTGAAAAGAGTCTCAAACTGAGTGTTCCCTTGTTAGTGTTTCAGATGGAATCTTTCTTACTCAAGTATAGGCTAGAGCTGCTGCTAAAGTTGTATTTATTTTTTTTAAATTAGTGTCGTTGTATGAGAACGTGAGGAGTGCAAAGCTTACTGCATTTCCCCCGAATGTCAGGTCAGTTTATTCTCTGTATACATGTAAAAGATCATTCTAGAGCCAGCTCTGTCCCTTACACAGTTAATTAACCCCCCTGCTGTGGGCCTAGATATGTGCTCTTGCTGTTCAGTGAGGTGTGTGAATTGACTGCAGAACACTGAGTCTTGTGCAGGCTGTACAGAGGGAGAGAGCCTCCAAGAAACACAGTGAAAGATGATGGGGTAGCATGTGGCTTCATAATCCGTCATGCTGAATGCTAGTAAAGCTTGCAGAAATTGGGGATTTCGGATAAAATAGGTAACTACAGAAAGGCACAGCTTACCGCTGTATGTAATAACTAGTCAGTTTTCAAGCCGTTACTTTAGGAACAAACAATAATAGATGAAAACTTCAATAAACTAGGAATGTTCTTCAGTATTTCAAGCACTTGAAACTCTCTAGTAACTAAATAATCTCATACAAGTACCTGTTAAAGGACTGACTTGTGCTCTTAAAATACAGATGCAAGCCATCCTAGGAAGACAAGATGCAAACCCTGGGAAATCAGTAAAAACACTAGCAATGCTGCTTCAGTTTAATGAAAGAAATAAAATAATTCTTTTGGTGTGTATTTTTATTGCAGATTTAACCCAGTTAGTTCTCAGGAGTTTTCACAGTCCTATTTCTATAAAAACTTCTATACAAATGCACACACCAAACTTTCACTGAATTTGGCATGCTTTGAAACTCACCTTAGCTGCTGCAGCAGAGTCTCCATTAAATATTGGACAGTATTTTTTTTTACTCATCTTTTTAATTGACCATTTTTAAATAAAGTAGTAGTCTATTGTGATAGATTTTTAATGGCTTCTTGTAGTTTCTTTCTATTGTGTATCTGGAAGGGTAGGCAAGTTCTTAAAGTGGAAAGGACATACCATTTACTGTATAAAACAGAAAAGCAAGCTGTGCTAGGGCCTGAAATCCTATCAGCAGATAGTAAGTACTTTGTTACCTGTGAGAAGACAGTAACTGGGATATAGCAAGAGTATCCCTACTCCCGTCAGCCTGAATCTGCATGCCAGTCATACTAGCAGCATTAATATGCAAAGTGCTTATCTCACCTTCAGGGATGTGGTGGTGTGGAAATTAAAGCCTTTTTTCTGTCCAGCTTGAAGTGTGAATTTTAGCCTTGTTTCAAATTTCCACCAAGCCTTTCCTTTTGTTCTCTGCTGTGTTGATAGTGGCATTACCTGCACATGCCTGCTGGGCCAGCTGTGGCTGCTGATTGTTTTGGTTCCTGTGTGTGACATTGGCTATGGGGACTGTCCTGCTCTAACAGGGTTGGCCCTTGCATGTAAACGTTTATTCTGAGTCCTGTTACCTTCTATACATATACATGGAAGTATTAAAGTATTATGTGACATGATTTAATTCTTGACTAGGTTGCTCACTGGAAATGTGGGTTCAAATGTGAATTTTGCTTAACTGTGAGCTGGCAGATGTCAGTCTGTATTTAAGGATGTACAATAGATAACATAAGATCTGCAGTATTTTCCTGTAACTTACATGCATCTTCCTCCCATCTGTGAATGCTTCCACGTTTTACACAGTTGACTGAGGAGTCAAAAGAGTTTCAGTAAAAAGAGGCAGGAGGTATTCCCCCACATACTGTGAAAAGGGGCATGTTAGCACTCTATGGCTGTGCAGAAAGGGTATATGGATGCTCTGTAATGTGGAAAATCTTCAGACCAGGGATAAAATTTGAAAGTTTGATTTCTAGTGCTGTTGAAGTGATAAAAAGACAAAGGGCTTTCTGTTTAACTAGTATCCCCTAAAAGGCTGGTTTAAAATTTAATTACACTTATGATATGCTGATCTGTGTTGTTCACCCTAAAGCATCCCAGCTGCTCAGAGGATGATTTTCAGTTGCTTGGAAGGAGGAAGGAACTGAGAGGGTACTCATGAAAGGAAGGGGGGAAGGGGGCACTACAGTTTTGGTCATTCTCATGATGAAGGTTCAAAGAAGAAAGAGGAGGAAAAAAAGACATTTACCATCTGTATTTTCCCCTTACTGTTTCACCATATTCTCTTCACAGAACACATTTGCAGCACGTTCTGTTTAGTGAGTAGGTAAAAAAAAATCATAGTCTGGAAGTTAGGAACTGCTCTGAATTCTAATTCCTACTTTCCTGTCATTCACTGGATGTACTTACAAAAGCCTTTTGCTTCTCTGTGCCAGATCCCTGATCAATTAAACATGGATCAGAGTATTTCATCAAGTGACTAAGTAGCTGAAGATACATTAATTTCTGTTTACAAACTACCTAGAGTATGCAAAGAGGTACATTACTATTAAATATAAGCAATCTGATACTACACACATGGTCATGGACATGGAAGCACACTGCTGTCCATATAGCTATACATATAGCTATATATAAGTGGTATGTCTTCTAATTTTTAAAATCATGTCTTTTTAAAGATTGGGGGTTTTTTTAATCCTTTATATGTGGAAAATCGTATGTGGAAAAACTTTCAGATATATTCTGGTCTTCCAAGGGAAAATATGTGCGAGGCAACAAAAGCTTTTTCACTAGGCAGTAATGTGCAAGTGCATTGTTTAAATAGTGAATTTAAGGAAGGGAACAAAGAGAGAGCTTCTGGAGGACCCCTGCTCCTCTCCCAACAAAAGCAGTTAGAAACAATTCTAAGCTAAGTGTAAATTTAAACATTTTAAGATGCAACATTTTAACAGCACGTACATTGCAAACAAACATGCATTAGTATTAAACTGGGGGAATTGAAACTTGGTTGAAGCTCCTTGCAATGGATGATAGTTCAAAGAAGGCTGATCAAAGGCTATCAAACTAGTTTTACTTTCTAGTGAATTTAAAGAAGGTAAAATCTGGATAGAAATAATGTCTTGATGTAAATTTTTTTTGTGGAGATTTGGGTAGGATGTAGTGTTTCTTGGCTTCTTTCCTTCAAGTACGCTGCATTAAAAGTTGTCAGAATCAATCTATCCTTGACCAACTGATCTCAGGTTTGAAATGGGTTTCAGTCAGTGCCGTAGTGGTAAATTAATGCTGGTCTGAACATCAGTGCCCAGTGAGAAAGTTTTGTTAATGTACGGCAAAGATGGAAACATGTTTAAAGCTGTTAGCAACAAACCCAAACTTCCCCAATTCCCTTGATTTACTGCAAATTCAATTATTAAATGGCCTGATATAAATCATTTAATGCACATTTTATGGTTCTAAGAGAGATTAATTTTTCATTGTTTTCTTCACACGTAGCCACCTAATCTGCAATTTATAGTTCTGAGGGCTAGGAAAATTATTAGAGGAATGTCCTTCAGGATGCTGAAGTGAAATGCTTACGTCAGTAATCCTGTTTGGAATGTTTGCTTCTGGCATCATCACTTTTAGATATAAATATTCATATTCTACCTGGAAAAAAACCTGCTGATTTTTTAAAGTGGGTAGTTTTCTTTAGAAATGAATCTTTTGGCACCTTTTGTTGTGTGTATTTAATACTACATCAAACCCGGGGAATTATGTGGCAGCGTTTGTCTCTAGAAGTATTCTCCTGAAACTTAGATACCATGACAGATGCACATATGGAGAGGAGAGAGCTCATTCACAGCCATGTGAAGAAGACTGCAAATGGGAAAAAGCAATATATTGTGGTATAGGCTTAGTTTGTCTTGTTCTGCTGTTTTCTTACTCACTTTAACTAATTCATTTAGAAGTAATTATGCTGAAAGTCACATAAAATGAAGATTTTATTCCCTAGTGCATGAAATGAAAGCACAAAAATTGTTCCAACATGTAGAGTTGCAGAATGCAAAATTTCTACTTTGTAGAATTTACTTCTGTAGACTAACTTAAAAAAGACTTTCCAGATCAATTTGTTAATGTTTGTGTGGTCCTTTGAAGTATTAAATTGTCTCATATGCAGTAGGGACAAAATACTATTATAAGCTACTTTGGTTGCTCATACACAAGGAAGGGCAAATTCTGTTATAATCCCATTGGTTTGGTATGATGCCATAGTGTCTGGACATCGTCTAGATGTGTGTAGGTGGAGAACCATCTGTGTAGACAAGCCTACAAATATAAACACCTATTTAGGACAAGGTCTTAATGTTCAGTAGTTTCACATGTGAATCTGGAACATACTTTCATGCTTCATTTTGCTATAAAATGAAGTGTGCAAGGAGGAAAATAGAGTCTGATCTACCACTGATGGTCTTCACTCTGACATATTTACTTAATCTTATTTAGAAAGTTTTGGGCTGCTTCAGAAAAAAAATTGAAATGTTCATGTCTTCCACTGGTTCTTTTGTTTTGGTTTGTCTCTCTTTAAGGATGGCTTTCCTTTGCTGTGGGAGAAGCTCTTAGAAGGCAATGGATTTCAGTTGTTTGCTTTGTGTTGGAAGGACAGAAAAAGAATGAGTGGGTGGCAGCTCTGCAGGTAGGGCTCTGCCTTAAAGTAGCGAAGGTGTTTCTGTTGCAAGTTGCTGCCCTGTCAGTGGAGGGAAGGAACAGGCTGAATGTTGAGTGCCAGTTCAGTCCTGTATCGTATCTCAAAATCAATGTAGTGAGTTGGTGTTTACAATGACATCACGTTGTGAACAGGTGTGGTTCTGGAACAGAATTATCCTCTGTTCTATTGACTAAATTTAGAAAAGTAGTAGGTTAATAGATGCAATGCTTGGAATGGCTAACTTGCACATCAATTTACACTGCTTGTTCAGGAAATTTCAGTGTACTTGAGACCACTCATGAACATCAGAATAAAAATGGCACAGAAAACGATACTCAAAATTTTTTGGATTGAAAGCCTGACCTGTTTACCTGTTGAGGCATATGATGGGAGTGCTAAATACACTATACATGTGTCACAATATCCGCAGGGGAGTTAGATGCCACAATCACTGTTGTTTTATGCTCTTTAGCCGTTATTGGTTACTATTAAACATTCACTTCTGATCAATTCTAAGGATACCTTTCTATACTACTTAGCTAAGTTTACAGAAGGGCAGACTATTTTTTTTGTTTGTTTTTAATTTAACAATTAACTTCAATTTATGAGGAGAAATTCTGGATCAAAAAAGAAGTCTCAACAGATATTTTCCTGCTTTTTAAAGCAGGCTGAGTAAAGTAACAAGATTAAAAAAATAGATCAAAGTTATTGAACAGTAACTTTAAAAGTTTGTTTTAATTTGTTTTGATATGAAGCAGAAATTCATAACTTTTATTGAATGTTGGATGAATTCAGCAGTATTTACCTATAAAAATTTGAAAAAATTATATTTAACTTTTATAACTTACAAAAAGTCTAATCTGCCAAATGGACCAGAATATTTACATTATACAATGAACATATCAAAGAGTTTATCTTTGGGTATTGCTAATCATTTGGTACAATGTGTAGCATATTCCAGAACTTCCCCAGATTTCATTCTCATCAATAAATACATTTTCTGCTCACTTGAATTGGTACAGAATCAAGCATGCCATGGCCAACTTGTATTTTCTGAATATCACTAAGAAATAAAATAATTGAACTCTAAGCTGCCTTTCGTGTTTTAAATAAAAAAAATTACCTCTGGTGTCAGGGAAATGAAACTATAGATCTTGAAATGGAAGCAGTCCAGAGGAGAACCCAGAAACATACTCCAACCATGGACAGCCTGTGCAAAGCAGCCTTCAGGGCAGCATTCCCTGCAGTCATTCTGAACAGTATTGATAGTTAACTCTTAAAGATACCAAATAGCAAAAAGGTGAGAGTGTTCATAATGCTTTTAATCACTACACCAACCACAGAACTTTATGAGTATTTAAAAATAATTGTTAATGATCATGTAAGGCATGAATTGTAGTGTATGTCTTTCATTAATGTAAAAATGCAGATCTATAGTGGAAGTGGGTGTGTTCTTAAGCAGTTTTACTGGTCCTGCTGTCAATTTTCACCTATCCAAAAATGAGACTCAGACACTTTTGGAAAGATGTCAGTTAGAAAATAGAGCCACTTCTTGAAGTGCTCTTTGGGGTGAATACCCACTGAATTGGTGAAAAATTGTCTTAGAATATTGGGAATGAAAAACAAGTGTGTAGCTTAGGTATTTCGTCCACATGTAAAAGTGAAAGTAAAAGAAAAATCCTGGACACATACCATTAGCAACACCTCTAAGAGTGGTTAAACCAGGCAATTAATGAAATAACATTATTTGCTAAGTTTTTTTGCCAACTTCTCTGTTACTTCCTAGTTGTGTAAAAAAAAAATAATTTTTGATCAGCTTTATTGATTCTGGTATGTGTATTGCAAACATAGGAACTGCTGCCTAAACAAAACTGCTTTTAATAGTGGTTTGGGTTTTTTATAAAATTGTGGAACAAATTGTTAATCTTGCTTTTTGTAGGCCTTAGTTCTTTCTCAAATGTATTTTATTTGCAGTCAGCCTGGGTGTGTCCATTTCATATTTGAGAGGAACCATGGAATAAATCTCCGAAGTTAGGATGTGCTGACTTCCATGAAGGTGCAGACTTTAAACTATCTACTCACCTTGTGCAAATGGAAAACAGACTTCGTAGGCATTTGGACCATTGTGGAAAATTTGTCTTTATTTAACTTTGAAATTATTTTCTAAAGATTGCAGCAGGTGTAATGGAGTATAAAGCTATCGCCAGGCTCTAGAGTTCTTTGGAAAAGAATACGGAGCAAACATTTTGCAAAAATTTTCAGTGTTCAGTCTTTTATTGCACTGGTACAAATTTGTGTCTGTTTATTTTGAAACATTGGTAAAATGAGTTAATTAAACTGAGTAGTCCTTTTTAAAATTAGAATATAAATAGTGAAAAATATCTGAGGTTTGGTATTCAGATGATGCAAAGCAAAAAAAAAAAAATTAGCTCCTTTTATAGCGTCTTGACTCTTCCCCAGTTATTTAATGAGATCTTACTAATATGAATGTGTTAAGAAACTATATTTTATTCTGCTTCTCAATGATATCTCCAGGTTCATTTTCCAGTATTAGGCAGTTATTCATACGGTGTTTGTCAGATGCCATATCATCAGCTGAAAAATGGCTAGAATTATCTCATTTTTAAAAATCCAGATAGCAGTGAAGCTGATGTACATTTTCGTATTTATTTCAGTGGGGCCAAAGTTTCATCTCTTGTCCTCTTTCTGTCTCTTAGTTTTCTTTTTCTGCTACAGACAATACAGTCTTCAGTTTCTATGTTATTCAGGTGTGCAATTTTTAGATTTTTTTTTTTTTAGCATGTTCATTCCATTGGTTGTAGTCATCTAGGTCAGGTATAAATCTGGTGCTTGCTTTCTTAGCATCTTAAGACATGCCTTTTTTTTTTTAAATCCCTATGAGGAAGCCTTATTTCATGCCTTGTCTTAACCAGTGCACTATCTTCAGCTCTGTTCTAGACATGTCTATTATGACAGAAGGAATAGAGACTTTTTCACTTCCTAACGTGTAGCTGTTAAAATAATGCTTCCTGCTTGCTGATTTAATTGTCACTCTTATTTTTGTATTCCCCCTACTGTTCACCACCCATATTTGCATCAGATTTGAGCTCTTTTCAGTACTTTCAAAGTTCTATATAATTCTGCCCTTCCTTACTTATGTTCCTCGATGAGTTTCCTGTCTCTCCCCCACTCGCTCCACTTCTTTAATGTTCCCACACATCCATCTGTCACTTCTTAGGCAGTTGCTTCCATGTCATCTTCCATGTTACCATCTATGCATCCTGTGACCTCCCAGGACTCATCTGTAGAAGTGCTTAGATCGGCCGCCTTCAGGTCCTATTTAACAGCACACTTCTCAGCCGCTTTTATGGAGCTGAGCTGGATTTTATTTAAAAAAAAAAATCTCCTGTTTATTATTCCTCCTTCTGTAACTTCTGTTGCTGTATCTATAAACTGTACGCTGCTCATATTACAAGCTCCCTTTAAGTGCCTAGACAGATACCCTTCTGCAAAAATGTCTGGAATAATTTAAGACATTACCAGCAGCAGTTACATCTTGCAGCACCTCAGCTAATCGAAGACTTCAAATGTCTTAAAAGCTGATAGTGACAAAACTTGGGACTAAGTGGCCTCAAGTTTTCATCTGCAGAAGAGTAGAAGTAGGAATGGGGATTACGAGATGGTATCTGCTGGAGCCCAAGCTGCTGGAAAGTAACCAAGCAGTGTGTTGTTTGTGTACCAGTGGTATACTTTTAAACAGGTATAACCTCAGAACTTGCATTATGCTTGCGAAGATTAGGAATGAGTTTCTGTATAGTATCAGTAAGGGCCTGGGCAGGAATAGGAATCGATACATTTTAATACTGATGGAACTTAAAGAACAAGTGAAAACTTCTGCTCGTTATTTCTTTGCTTGTCTGTGTCACCTATATTGATACTGCAATCATGGTAAAATTTTGGCAGCTAGTGAAAATTTTAGGTCAGCATGATCTTGTGAAGACTGGCGTAAGAGTGCAGGTAGTTGGGTCTTGGGGGTTTTTGTTTCTTTTTATTGGTACAAAACTGTTTTGTCTCTAGTTGTAGGATCCTGCCTGAAAAAGTCTGAAGCAAACAACTCTGTCTTGTGTTGCTCTAAAGAAGGGAAGACATAAGATTAACCCTGATCAATGTCTTTGTTCTGAAGCTTGGTGTCTTTTGCTGAGAGCAGCTGCTTCTAGCTTTCTTGAACTTTAAACACCAGTAGGTGGATTGTACATGTTGATTACAGTGTTTTAGAGGAAGTGTGCAGTAGAAAATGTAGTCCTTAACTGATCACACTGAAAATTCTGAAATAGGACTGTGTAATAACACATGTGTTTATTGAAATGAAATCATGTGCCTTTACTGGAAATAGCTACTAAACCAACTGGACTTTGAACTTTTTGGCCAAGGAGAGTGTAGAAGAATTGTGACTGCATCCATAGTTACTTGGGGCATTATAATCATTAACAGCCCTTACAGAAAGTTTTTGCTTGTGTACTCTGTCTTAAAAATGCCACTTACAAGAATTTAGTCTGATGTAGTGGTATCTGAACATACAGTTTTGTCAACGGGATGAGATAAAACTATTACTTATCTGACAAAGTAATTTTTCTATAGTCAAGAGAAAATACTTCTAAGGACAGAAAGTAAGTGTTCAAGTGGGAACAGTGTAAAGACTTAATGCAAGAAAATGTAAAATATTATATTTTTTGTATTAAGGATTATACTCTGAGAGCCACCCTTTATATAATCACTCCAGAATGGTAATTATTATAAAGTATTTTAATGTCATTTCTGTGCATAACAGAGAAATAAGTTGGTTTTGATTATCATTTGATTTTTATTTCATATGTAGTTTGAAAATGAGCTGGCAGACTTCCAAGCATGCTTTTCATTATGTTGACACTTGAAGAAGTATCTCACTGTGTTGGATAGTTTGTGTTACTTGCATGATGTAGGCACAGACTGGACCGTCTTGTGATTGTTGCTGCAGACTTCAGTGTTCAGGTGTGTATATTATTTACCTGTGCCTAGTAGCACAGGCAGTTAAGTTGTTCTCTAAAGACAGCTGAATTGTAATACTAAACATTTAATTTATAGCAAACAATGCAAATGTGCAGGCCCAGTTAGTGTGTACACATATACAAATCAGGTAAACAGTAACAGGTTAGTGGAGAATTGTGTTCATTGTGAATAATCTTAAATGTATTTGTGCTTGTCACACCTATTGCAGAGTGTGGAGAAAATATGCAGAAATCACTACATTGTGTTAGAAATCTAATAGAGATGGAGGGAGAAAGCAGAATGATGAGAGACAGCTGCTGCTGCTGCCCAGATTGGCAGCCTATTTATAATCGGGCAGGCTGGTAGCTGGAGTGCTGCGCTGGGCTGTAGCACATCACAGACCAGCGGTGATTGGTTGTATATATATATATTAAGCATTTTGTTTTTAAAGCAATGCCTATTTTTCACATTCTAAAGAAATTAAATAGTGGACCAAACTAAAGTTTCAGTTTTTAAAATAATTTTGGATGGTGTAATACTTTCATATAAAGAAGCTCTCTTTAGCAGTTTGTTACTGAATTTTTACATGAATCAAACCTGTTGGGGTAGTAAGGCTTGTTTACATGTCCTGAATGCCATCTGAAATGATAACGTTAGGTAAGATTGAGCATCGCACAAATTTTGGCTGCGTATGAAAATGGGTCTGTAACAGTTCCCAGCCTGTTTCATGTTTTGCTTTTTTCCTTATTTTTAATTGACATTTTAAATACATGCAGTGGTAATGCCTTAGAAGTACCTTTTTAAGCACGGGCAATTCCATTTATAAGTCACATGGGGAACTATAAAGGCAGGCATTCATTCCACTTGGAGGTGATTTCTGCCTAGGTGTCTGCGTAACACACAAAGGCTCAGAGCCCAAGTGACTTGTTTCACCACTAATATGCAGAAGTTTTACCAACCGATTTGATTTCATGTAAAGGTCGTTCCTCTCCAGCCTCTTACCTAGCCAGTAGCCCCAGCTCCTTTACTCTGAAACTCTGGCAAGCTTACAAAATCTTTAAAAAACCTTAATTTTTTACATATGGAATTGTTTCATGGTAAGATTGTTCTAACCAGGCTGATATACAGCTAAGAAGTTTGGAGTATTGCATTGCACCTTGACCTGATCTGCTGTTTGGGGTACTCCTGACAAGGAGACAGATAAAATATTTTTTTATATTGAGAGAATGTAATTAACTTTCCTGCTTTCAAAATGTGCTGTGGAATTGTAATTGATTTGGTACCTTAACCCTTGAGAAAAATCAGACTTTCTGTCTTTTGGGGACAAATGGGAAATAAAAGGGTAGAAGAAGTCTCTTCTTTATGTAACCATGTCCATACCTAAATAAATGGATGCAAGATCTTCACCACACTACCTCGTGGCTATGAGTTCTAAAAGTTATTAAACAAAATTAGTTTATTTCCTATTTTCCAAAAATCATTTTCTTAAAATTTTTTCTACGTTCCTTTGCTGTTCAGTTTTTAAAAGGGCTAAGAGGACTTTGTTTTTTCTGTAGCAGTTATTCACTCAACTTCGTGTGAATCAATTATGTAAGTCTAATTCTTATGAAAATCTTTCTAAATCTTATTTATTTGTGTTGTCTCTTACTGAATTAATTACACTTTGGTTGTTTCTGAGATCAGAATTAGGAGAATACACACTCAGGATCCTAGGCCTACTGCTAATTCATAAAGTGCCGTATCATTTGTGTATTACATCTTTCCTTTTTTTAAAAATAGTTTTTCACATTGTGTAAAAACTGAGATTCCCAAAGAAACATTCCAGGTTTTCAATGTCAGATATATTTATTGATGGATTTTGCTATGTCATTGCTGACCAGCTTGTCTGTGCTAAGCAAAATTACTTACACTGAAGAAAAGCTGGTTAATCTGTAATTTCTGATTTCTTTTTGCATCTGTTGATATAGTTATACTATTTACATTTTAATATGGTGGTGTATATAAAATGCCTGTTTCTGTCACTTTCTCAAGTCCTTCATATTAAGTTCCTTCATACTTGCATGGTATTTTATATATATTCTCAGTGCTTATTTCTCCTGTAATTTTATCATCTTGATTCCAACATCATCTCTTTGGCATCTCCCTTACCATATCAAGATATATGAGAAATAAAGTTACAGGCATATATTCATCTTCTGTTGAGAAGACCTGTTATAAAGACATAATTTTGTTTCCCCTGCAAATTTTTGACCTTAGCCACCCATTGATTCCTCAGCAGCCCATCAGGTTGGTGGCTTCCTGCTTTGATGCGTTTCAGCAATGCCTTGGTATTGCTGGTGTAGCTCTGCTATTTGCTGTTCACGTTTCCTCTCGTGTCTCCTTATTTCCATCTTTCATTTTGCCTGTCATAACTGATGTTTCCTCCTACGGTTTGTGAGGAGTGAATTTTCCCTTTGAAGGTTACGTGTTTGCCTCTAATAACCTCTTCAATCACACCAGTAATGAAATGGCTTATTTTTTACATTTTTCCTTCCTATTCTGTATGGTTTCTTTGCTTATTTTCTTGTTTCTCTGTGCCTTTTTTGCTTGGTAAAAGGTTTTCTGGTAAATCTTGGTGTTTTAGTTTCCCTGCTTTTATTTTAAGGCATTTTGACCCACATGATTTTTCTGAAGTTTTAAGCTGGCAGTTAGTGTTTGGAATTCCAGGTGTACAACACATGGTCTTTTCCAAAGGGATCCTCTCTGGAAAGTATTCACACACATTTGTGTGTATGTGTCTGCTTAGCTAGCTTGTGTGTTTGTAGGAGTTTCCAGGCACAACCAGAGAAACTGGTGGAGCTTGTGAACTGAGCCAGGGGGTAGTTCTGGATTTTTTTCCTCCCCTTTTGAAACCTAAAGTAACACAATGCAGGCAGCTGTGCCGATGCTTTTAAGTTTTTGGCTTAGATTCAAAGGAAGTGCTTTCCATTGGAACATCCCCTGCCCGATAGAGAGATAGCACGGTTGGAGCCAACATTCCCATTTCATGGCGTTCCCCAGCCAGGCTTTCTGCTCCCTTTCCTCTCCTCCGTGCTTCAGTGACCACCACCTTGTGTCGTCTTTCTGCTACTGCACCGTCTTTCCTCGTTGGATTTTAATGTCCCTGGCAGGAATCTGTTCCAGCCCAGAAACAAAGACCAGACCAGCCCTGGGCAAGTACGTGTATTTTTCATTTCCGCGTGCTCATATAAGTCAGCTGCACGTTGGAATATATTTCCTTTCACCGCTCCTCCCTCAGCACCCTCAAAGAAGTGTTTCTTCTGTAATTATTTTTAACAAACTTTTTGTGGGGGATGGAATAAACCAAAGTCGAAGGGAAAGTGCTGACCCAAAGCAAGGTCAGGTTTTGTTCCAAAAAGTCAAAACGGATGTGTAAGATAGCAACTGAGAAGAAGTTTGTTCACTGGTTGTTAGAAAAAAATGCTGTGCTCTAAAGGGAGGTGAAGACAAATTAAGAGCACCAATGTCCTGCTAGGAAGTTATTTACCTTGAGCTAATACAGCATAGGATATACGATTTTCCTGTGGTGAATAATCAGAATAGCCAAAGGAGGCAATGATGGTCTTTCTACTTCTGTACCACAGAAGTCCATGCAGGAGGGTGTCCTCCCTGTGTAAGTCTGGATCCAGCTTTGTCCTTCTTCATGTTAAAACCAAAGCAAAAATGGTCCCAGGCTGGTGCTTTGGTTGCTGTAGTTCTGACAGAGGTGGCATTGACACACTGTACAATTCTTTATTCTTCAGAGTATTAAATAAAGGCCTCTCTGTGTTTCTATATCTGAAGAAATAACATGCATTCCTAGTTGTAATTAATTATTAGAAAAACGTGTAGGTAAGATAACAGCCTAGAGACTGTAACAGGACCTGGCCAACCATGCTACAGAGCAGGACACCCATTTCATTAATTATGGAAAACAATGTAATAAAATTTAAAAATATAATAGTAATAATAATACAATATTATAATGTAATAAAAATGTTAGCCCACAGTGCCAAATGTCTAAAGTCATACTCCTGGAGAAAACTTGTTTTCACAGGCTCAGAGCCCCATCTGCTTTTATTGATTTTAGTGCCTTTAAAATTAGTCTTTTTTTTTTGCTTAGGCCTTGACACTGCATTTGAGGGACCTATACTTGATTTTTGTTTCTAAATTAATCTCTTTCTTTCAGTTTTCCCATATGTGAAGTTAAAGAATAATGAATACTTTACTCCCTACCAACATTACAAGGTTATTGTGAAGATAAGCTATGCTTGTAAACATTATATAAAGGCCTGAATATTGCCAGCAGTATTACTGTGCTTTATTAGGTATTTGCCTCGTTCATCCTATAAATAAATGTGTAGTGTTCGATGATGAGTAGTTAGCACTTGATAATTTTAAAAAAAGCCAAGAAAAAAAGATTGTTCATTTAAATATCTCCTTTTATTTTAAAATGCACCTACTTAAAATTATTGCAAATCAATGTCATGCCCTGCTTCAATTTGAATAAATCTAATTTTAATAAAGATAATATTAAACAGTACAAGGTTGTTTCTGACGTCCTAAAGAACTCAAATAATCCACCTCATGGAAATCACATGGTACACTGCTGAAATTGTGTGTATGTGTTAAATTGAATTATGACAGTAGTAGCCCCTTCTGCAGGTGAAGAGCATATTTCCTCATTTATGTGTATTCAGATGATTTTGGTTTATAATTGCTTCATAAAGAGCTGAAAAACAATGATGAAGAAACTGTTTTCTATCTTAATCTAGAAGTAAAAAGCAGCAGAAGAAAATGTTGAAGGACGTGTTTACTAAAAACAGTTCAATTTTGTCTTATCAGATGGTCCTTCTCTGTTTAATACATCTGTTTTAAATGCAAATCAATCTTTGATAAACTTCCATTCCCCTCAAATACACAACACATTCAATACACTTGTACTGATCTTCTTTAAAATGTATAGTGTTCTAGTACAATATTAATATTCTTCTTGCCACAAATTATAGTCAGGGATTAAAACAATAAGGTCTAGTAACATGAAATATTTTTTGAACATAGCAGTGTATATGTGCATGATTTGAATAAATGTATGTTTAGCTTTATTTTTACTTTAAAATTATATTGATCTGAGTTAGAAAAAAAAAAGAGGTAAACATTTTAGGGTCTGTTTGTTGCATTGTTTTATAGATTCACCTCCAGTGAGAACCAGCTGTTTTTCTACAAAGTTAAAAGAAATACAAACTCAGAAAAGATTAAAACTCAGCTGTTTAAATGAAGATATTCTGTTTAAAGGAAAAACTGAAAATCAAACTTCACAAACTTTCCTATATGCTTTAATGAATAAAATGTACCCTTAGATTTTAATTTAACTCATCTGATAGTGTAGTAGTACATGCAGATCTTTGTGTCTAGGAGTCACAGAGGGCAACGGCACTGCCCAAGTCTCTCTTTGTCCACATGATCAGTTTTGTTCATGATGTCACTACTTTATCCATCCAGTGTCACTAGATGTTCACCTCTCTAGCTGCATACCTGGAGAGAGAGGTGTATTAAAAGCAAAGGTCAACAGTATTGTGCTTTTGCTGCAACATTGTAGGTTACTGTACCTTGTTACTATTGTGTTGGCTGGCAGGTTGCCTCCTTGCCTTCCCTGTGTCATGTGTGTGTTTTATTCCAGCCACAGCTGAAACAGCAGAGCTGAAGAAATGCGTAGCAACCAGGCTGAAATTTTCAGTCATGTAGCTGTGTATAATAGTAGCATGTAACCACAGCATTGCCATCAGCACCCAGAAGTGAATGTGTGATTCTCCATACTGGAATTATGCTAACCTCATTGTTTACATTTTGCTGTTTGATTTTTTCAAGAGGATGATTCTACAGTGCATGACTTTTTTAGTGAAAACTTCTGTCATTTCAATGTGTTCGATAGGGTCTCCTGTTTTTTTTGTTGGATGGACTTAAATGGATAGACTTTTGGGGCAGTTGATATGAATTAGAATTTCACATTTTAGTCACAGCATGGTTTTGTCACACCTGTTTGTGCGTCTACCCTGGTTAATATTCAGCTGATGTCATTCTGATGTAACTTGATTTGAAGCTGAAGTCCTGAGCTCATCAGAAAGAGCTTCTAGTGGCAAACGAGAATGCTGACACTCCAGAAATGCTTTAGAAGGCTTTAAAAAACATGTGAAGTGGCTTTTCTCTGTATATTCAAGAAGTTAAAGCAAAAGCCAACTATTTAAAATGAAAAATTGCTGGCCCTCAGACAATACAATGTGTCTATCATAATATGCACACAAAGGAACCATATTAATTTTTAATCATCAAGGACATAGCTGATACCAAGTGGAGAACTTCAAAACGGGGTATTTAAAAAAATAATATTGTGCTGGTGTGTCAACAACAGTACTTCAAACTTCAGAAAATGTTGATATTCACTGATAGGCCTAGGCTTTCAAAACAGCATTATTTCCCTCTAGGAGCTGACTTTCAAATAGGTAATACTGGCCTCTGTATATTTCTGGAAGTTTAATTTAGAATTATTGCTTAGTCTCCCTGTTCTTTTAACTGTAGCTTTAACTGGGATCCTGTCACAGTGAAGATGTGCTTTAGCTACAGATACATGTGGTATGTGTTAGTTTTGCAGTTGTTCTGACAAGTCTTGTAACTTTTGCCAGTGCCTTGCACTGAGCTATGTTATTGTAATTTGTCATCTCCATGAGAAGCAGGCTTGGACACCTGCTGGTTATTAGGGATGAAGAAAAGGAAGGTGTTACGTTATCCTGCTGCTATGCATTCAGTTACTGTTCTTACTGCTTCAGATTGTCTACCTGGAGTTACACAGAGCATCTGCATAAGTACACACAAACATTCATTATCTTTGTTTGGGGAACTGCAGTCATTTCTGCTGCAACTGTGTGTTAGTGCAGTGTGTTTCAGAATCCAAAACGTGCAACAAATATATTATAAATTATCAAAAGGCAACGTTTGGATTTTTCCTAATCCGCATATGGGTTTGGGAGTTCTGTAGCTGATTTAAGTGGATTCTCTATGTGATGTATGGACTTGATACTGGAGTTCACTTCAGTGTGAAAATGAACTTTACAAGGTACTTTCAGAAGAGTTTTAAAAAATATATTAATGGATATGATAGACATTTCAGAAGAAATTTTGTACAGATTGAGAAGGGACAGCAGTTGCTGCTCCTCAGCTTGAATGGCAGAGGGAATTGTGGCCTGCTGGTCAGCCACCCTGTACAGACAGGCCTCATAATTTTCTAGTAACTTCTCCTTAAAGCTACTGCTTATAACTTGGCTTTCTGCTTTGGTTTGGAAAGCAGGTTTTAGGAGGGGGGAAACAGAAGTTAGTGGCGTGTGTTACATGAGAGTTCTCAGTAACTCTGTTACAGGCAAAATGCAAATGAGAATGCCCATTGGACTCATCTGACAGTGCTTATTTGCTAGAAGCTGTCATCTTTTGTAGCATTTTTTCCTCTCTGTAAGAAGCAAGGAAAAATATTTGTAGTCTTAAGGGGTAGTTATCCACAAATAACAACATCATTTTAATTTTTTTCTGAGGCAATTGAGGGTAGAAAATGTTTTTAAGGAAAAAGGCTCTGAGACTTATTTGAACAGCTTTAAACAATTTAATGCTTTGCATGTTGCAACACAGTTGCTTTCTGCTTTTAGTTGGTAAAGTTTTGCAGACCAGAATTTCTCAGTTGTGATGTTAGAGAATTTCTAAGAGTCCTCTTCAGTACATTCTGTATGCAATTTTTCATTGCTTTGAATACAGTGTTTCAAGAAGAAAGTAAAATAAAAATGCTAGGACTATTTGATACAGAAGTTAATAAAGGAATCCAAACAAGACTGAGGAATAATATTGACTTAATTGATTCTTAAGTGAAGCAGTTAGAACCTGTAGGTAACATGTAGCTTTTCCATGTAGATGTTTAAGACAGTCCTCCCACTAAATTGAAACCTGGCAGAAGCCCTTGCCTGTGATTCTTGGTGGAATCTGGGTAGCAATATGCCTCTGGGATGTCTTGCAGAGCTTTGTTCAGTCCAAGGGAGGAGACGTGGCAGTGACTGAATGAATGTAGAAGATGGAATTTTATAGTTTGTGTGGAGTGGAGTGGAAGTGGGAGGGAGTCCTGATAAGCCAGACTATATGGGAATACTTCATATGTATGGTATCTGGTGATTTTAAACACAAAATTAAAATAAACAGATGCTGGTGGTGGGACCATCATTCTCTCTCAGGAGAAATCCCTCTGCTTTATACTTCCTCTTCCCTTCTCACTCCATCCCTGTAAATCTTGGGTACTTTTCTACACTGAGGCAGAGAAGGGGAGATAAGAAGTGTCCTTGGCTTAGAAAGCTCTTGGGGAAAAGAGATGTACTTTTGTATTATCTTAAGATGAAAGGAGAAATGAATGTCATCTCTCACTTTTTGGGCAAGTTCTCCAACCACAAGGACATGTGCAGCCATGCACTGCCAGAATAATCTGGGTACATGCCTAAGTGTGCAGAAAAGATGTGATTTCAGGCATTCTTTCTCTTCAGGATTTCCTTCAGACAGATTTGGACTGATGGGACTCCAGGTGTTGTAAATACTTCTTTTGTGTTAGCTTTCCCTAAGTGTAGTGTGCGGAGGTTGCCCCAGCATGGTCAGCTGAGCCTGCGTGTGTGTAGCCAGGATGAGGCATTTGGTTCCACAATGTGGAGCTCTGCTGTACTAGGCAATAGGAAAAAAGTTTAGAAAAGTAAGAGTGAAGTAACTTGAAACTCAGTAGCTCCAGGAGCTAGAGTGGCTTTTCTTATACGATTCATTTGGACCCAGTTCAGTAATGGTTATTCCTCACATTTCACATGCAAGGGGTGACAAATGACTTTGCTAGCCTTTTAGGTTTGAGGCTTATATACAGTGGTTTCACCTGCAGCTTTCTTAATCTCTCTATTATAGTCTAGAGGAAGCAAAAGCAGAGATGGAGATTGGGTTGGTAAATTGCCATTGCTTTTCCATTTCTCATAGGTGCAAAAAGTGAAGGCTAAAAACATCTTTTGTACAGCTTTATTGCTGTATAGTTGAATATGAATTGTGGAAAGTGAATTTACAAGAAGTAGATTCTTTCTCAAATTAAACACATTCTTTTATTTAACTGTTGTGGTTAGTGTATTTTTACTGTTTTATTTTCCTTAAAAGTATTAGGTTCCAGGAAGACTTTAGACAAAGTTAATATTAATGAGTAATTTTAAAAGAAAAGTTTAATTATTAATAACACCTCAGAAAGTCAGTAATGTACTGGAACAAAAATGGCAGCTTCCTGAAACAAGATTGTTGGAGTAAGGCTCTTCAATCAGTGATTTCCAACAGTATCCCGTAAAACAATTTAGTAGAGTGCTCTGTTCAACATCTGGCTTTCTCATTTTTAAAACCTCTGTTCTTTCGGTTTCCATGCTTTTTAAAAAAAGATGCTTCTGTTTTAAGTAGAGAGATGTTCTTGTTGAGGTGAAAGAGAAAAATGGTTATATTTCTGTTTGATTCTATGTGTTCTGATACATTTTTTTTAATTACTCCATTGTTATTTTTAGCTAAGTTCATCCTTGCACTTTCCTTATTTAAACTTCCTTTTCACGTGATTCTAATTTTATCTTGAATTTTTTGTAGCATATTCCTCCTTACATGTTCAAACCTAAACTGAAGGATAAAAAGGTTGATGTTTTCAATCTTTTTTGCATTCACCAATATCAGTTTAACTCCGCTCTTCCAACTTTTAAAGGCTTATTTTTGTTTAATAATGTAAACAGCCAGAAGTCCTAGTTAGGATTAAAGTCTCTAGTATATGAAACAATTGTACTGACAGTTGTGTTTTTTCCCCTGGAAACAGTGCAAAAACGTCAAGAGAGAGGAAAGGAGGAGTTTTTTTTAAGTGCCTGGATACATTTAACTGTTTTATTTATAAAGTTTGGGAGCAGCAGATTCATCTCAGAACTGTGGAGTTAAGAAAAATCAATTCTTGTTCTTTGCAATGCTGGAGTTTCTGCTGACCCGTCAGCCCCTTGGGCTCCTGCTCCCACAGAGCTGTTGGGACAGAGGAGGGTGGCGTCTCAGCCTCCACACACAGCGACATACGGTGTGTGGGACATGATCAAAATACACGAGAAGCGAGTGAAATTTCCAACACCTGTCTTCTGTTGTATGTCCATGTAATTTCAGTTACGGTATTTTTGTCAATGATGATTTTTTTTAGAAAATATTCATGTGTATTAAATCTGACAGTTATTTATGAAAGAAAACTAAGAAAAAAACCCACCAACCAACCAACAACAGATTTTGCTACTGGCTACCATAATAAATATGATACTTTCTGTCCTCGTGCAAGTGGATTACAGGAAGGTTTGAAAAAGTGCCTTTCATCAGCTCTCAGCATGGCTCTGTCTTGACGGAGTTAATGGAAGAGTGGGAGAAGTAACAAAAGCAATTTGTTGGTGTGTTTGCCAAAAGTACAGCTATTTTTAAAGTAACGTTTGAATGTGCATTGGATTTCCTAGAACCTCCTCCTATTTTGAGTAGAAGCACCAGATTAGAGCTGTGGTTTTATGCAGGACAGTCAAATATATGGATTTGACCTGTCAACTTAAATGCTGACTGGGTGAGTCTTTTTTCATCTGTATTTGGACTGTGTTTCATGTCTGATATTGAAGAAATACCCTTGTGCAATCCATATTAATTCATTTATAAGGCAAAAGAAATAATTTGTCACCCTTACAGGTTGAATGGTTTGTGTCCGGGTTCAATAATAAAATGTTAGAACTGAACAGAAACATGAATAGCAGTGAGTGAGTGTTCCTTGCCCTAAAGTTCACCGCACCTTCCTTAAGGCCATGTGTTTTGTAGAACACCCTTTTTCTCAACTTCTGCTTTGTGGCTTTGCCTGTCGAGGGGACTTACTGACTCAAGATCTGAAACATTAAAATGTGTGATGCTGGAGAGGCCTGGAGTACCTGTCAGACAACTGGCAGTGGCACGCATCTCTGAGTGATGCTTGTTAGAGTCCTGACTGTCAAGCCAGCTGTAGAGGTGTCTGGTGCTCTTGAGTGTGAAACCCTTTATGTGCATGGATGTGGCCAGACAGATTGCTGTTAGGAGCACGTGGAAATTAGTATCTGTTTTCAGGCATCTCGGCATACATCAGGCATCCATCTTCATATGTAATGCAGGTTAGAGCAGGCTGCCAATAATGCCAAGATTGCGGGGTTGATCCCCGTATGGGCTGTTCACTTAAGAGTTGGACTCGATCCTTGTGGGTCCCTTCCAACTCAGAGTATTCTGTAATTTTGTAAATCATACTTTGCCATAACTCACAGGAATGCAGAACCAGATTTCTTGTAATATTAATTTATTCACATTTCTTATATATATCTGTCTGTGTTTGTTTTAGTTATGTTCTTCTCATTTGAGGACAGATGAAACTGGACCAGCCTTTGCTCTAAGGTGGAGGAGCCTGAAAGCGTTTTGCTGAGTACCTGCTTGGCTGTACCTCCATTAGCCACAAGGGTGGATAAATCTGAGAGTGGATGTAAAGTTCAGCTTTGGTTGTGCCTGGCAGTGAGCAGTGCCCAAGCTCATGTGCCAACTGTGCCACATCTAGGAAGGGGCCCAGGCCTTGGTGGGGTGCCTGGGCTGCTCTTCCGACTGGCTTTTTCCAGCTGCCATGAGCCCCTCGAGCAGTGCACAGCAGCTGGAATGGGATTGGCAATGGAAGTCTCTAAAGTCTTGTTCAGTCTTATGTTAGAGCCTATGCAAATGCCATAATGTGCATTCGGAGTAAATAATGTCACACCAGAGGTTTAGTGCTGACTGTGGAGTTAAATCTAGAACAGTTTTGTTAGGAGATGAGTGTGAATGAAAACTTTACAGCGTAACAGTAGTGCTTCAGTTTCACTGCAGACAGCTGTAGGTGGGGTTTGAGATCGGAAAAACCTCGCAGGAATTTATGTTCGACAGTGGCGGTGTGCTTTTCCTATTGCTGCAAATTTTGATCTCCGCTGGTGCCTGATGAGAGCCGAGGGAGGGAGGGGAGGCGGAGCGGCCGCGGCCGCCGTCCCCCCGTCCCCGCTAGATGGCGGCCGTGCCCTCCCGGCTCCGGCGCCCGCGGAACCTCCGCCTGGGCGGGACGGAGTTTGTGCGTCCTCGGCGCTTGCGGACAGCCGTATGGACTGCGTGTGAGCGCCTGCAGCCTGCCACTTTGTAATGACGTATGGAACTGGTTGTAAGCTTCTGGTTTCTCTGGTTTGTTATCATTTTAGAAAGTGCAGGTCGAAACTCTGTTGAAACTGGAATTTTCTTAGTATCTTCCAAGAAGAAGAAAGTTTTGTAAAACAGAATTAACTAGATGATTTGTTAGCCATTGTGGTCGTTTGGCCACGAGGAAAAGTGAAGTAGAAGAGATGCTTCTTGTTTATTTTTGCATTGTTTTAGTTTGGTTTGGTTTCGTGCAGTATCCATTATTTTTAATTCTCTCTATGGTTAGTTGGTGAGGTTTTGGAGTTTTTTGTTCTGCAGCAGTTTCAGCTCATTAAAAAAAAAAAAAAGCAAAACTTAGCACTTTTTGTTATTGTTGTTCTTTTGAGGGAGGGATGGGGTTAATGCAAAAGATCTACTCGTGCATTAAATAGGTCATTTCTTTGAAGACCAGTTCTTGAGGATATCAGAGTTTCTGCTAATAACTTCCATGTTCTATTAAAGTAAATTTTTAGTCTTACAGTGCAAACATCCTGGAGTGCAAATTCTTTGAGATACATGGAACAGCTACTAGTTTGAACAGCATGAGTTTATTTTCAGTGCTTTTTACTGCCAGAATTTTAGTATTCAGATTTCTTACTCTGAATATAATTCCTAGCCTAATTAATTGAAAATTAATACAGAAACATTTGTAGAGGAAAGTTTTGGAGAACATATGTTTTTTTCAGTGTGCACATACACTGTATAGTTGAGTAGATTGGGAAAAAAATACAAAAGCAGAAAATAATGGGCAGAAGTGTTTGATACTCCAATTGACTTGAAGAAAATACAGCAGCAAAAGTATTTAGTTGTCTTAAAACAATACTTATTCTCAGTGTTGTTAAGACTCCTAATAACTGAAAACAAGAACATCAATTTGATATCAAGATTGCTAAGACTTCAATTAAGTGAAAACATGAGCATATATATGATACCTCAGAAAGATGGCAGGTCCAGAAGAAGGATGTGTTTTACAGATGAAATCCTTTAAATGTTTTGGCATGGAAAAACTTACTTTCAGCTATTTTGGGGGTTATAAATGTTAATATATCCTAGTTTTTAATCTGTAACAAGCCTGTTAGAAGCAGGTAAGTTACCTGCTTGTCATCAGCTCCATCCTATTCTGTTAGCAAACTTTGATGTATGTCATGTTTTTATTAGATGTGAATTTAACAGATTGTCTTACTTACTTCATTGCTTATGCATCTTCAAGACTGATATTACTGGTTCAGTTCTAAAATTGTCATTTACCAGCTGCTAAAAAACATGCTGCTTTAGTTTCTTGTGCAGGTGATTGTATTTCAGTACAGTCATAGAGTCAAGGCATTGGAAAACCTGGAAGTCTAGAGATCCTTGGTAGTTTTCTAGTCTTGTGTACATTAATAGTCTGGGAGAGATTGCTTTTTTTCATTTCCCTTCCCCCCCAACTGTGTAAATTCTGGATGAAACTCAATCTGTTACAATGCAATATTGTATAGAAATATTAATGCAGGTTTAACAATAGTATCTTGACACCCTGCAAAAAGTTACATTCAGCAAAACTCAGTGTTAGGGCTCCTTTGATGCTGGAACTAGTCTGTGGGAATTATTTGAAACTGCTTTGGTATTAACCTGAAGTCAGTCAAAACAGTATTCAAAGTTGAAAATATTTAGCTAGATCACATGGCAAAACTGTTTTAAGGGGTTTTCCTAGATGCCGTATGAGGTAACACCTTTGTTTCTCCATTATGCTCATAACCAACCAAGCAAGATGTGTATAAACCATAGGAGATTGCCTGTGAATCTTGTCACTGTGGCAAAGGAAATGATAATATCTTTGATTCTAAGAAATTATAATCAATAACACCAGCCTTCTATAGTTGCAAAGTGGAAAAAAGCACATTTCAAGCTATGAACACAGTGAGAACAGTCCCTCAGTTTCAACTGAAAACTGTCAGTCAGAGAGGAAGATGTGGGTGGTATTTGTGAAACAGAGTGAATGTCAGCAAGGGCAGAGGTGCAGCATTATATTGCCTGTGCTAGCAACAGGATACACATCTGTAAGTGATTGCTGCTGTCAGTGGAGGATGAGTGTGGTGGACCAATTCAGTTATAATATCAAACAGCAATATATGCATACAAGTAATGGGGCAGTAAGGGATCTGTGGAGTTGAGGAAGAGATGTTCTGTCTAGGGAGTCAGATCAGGGTTTCTAATTTCAGCTGTGTGAAAAGTAGTCTAAACTGTCTGGAATTTGTGAAGGCAGGTCACATGCCCAGCACCACTTACTCAGTATGTTTGTGTTGTTGATGGCGCAAGAGATTATTTATTTTTTAATTACAGTATTAGAAGAGTTGAATACCATCCTAGGTACAAATTACCTTATAGGGGCTACTAATCAGTTATGCTGTTGTACTTGCGTGAAATTTATAGTTGAATAACCCAGTGCAATAGCAGATGCTGTGCAACTTGCAAACACAACTTTAATCTGTGCTGTATCACTGCAGTGTAGAAGTTCATGCTTTGAAATGTGTGCAGTATGTGATTGGCAGTAGACTTTATGGGAGGAACCCACTGGCCTGGTTATTTGTCCCAGTGTCTTGATACTTACACTAAAATTGTGATTAAAGTAACTTCAACTATATGACATCAAGCAGCTTTTTCACTGCAACACTACCATCCCTTGCAATTTACAGCTCCTTCCTACTTAATTCCAGTCCATTTTGCTCTTCCTGTTAAACTGTTATAATTTTAGTAAGCATTAGCACTTTGCAAATTCTCTTTTTCATTATGCTGTTCATTGTCTTTCGCTTTGTATGTGAAACACAGGTAGCAATTACATGATGTGGGAGCACAGCCCCAGTTGTATATCTGAAGTTTAGGCAGTATAGTCCAAGTTTAAGGCTAACCAAGCCCCTCTACGTCCTTAGTCACATTTCTGCATCCTAGTTCGTCACTTCCAGCTAATTCCCACTAGCTGTGCAGTGTTGTCAGGTATTGTAATTTTCATAAAGATGTGTATTTCAGCCCCAGCTCTTCCCCCTGCAGTACTGAGGCACTCTAGTCATTCTGCAGGAGCTCCTCGCAAATCCCTGACTCACTCTCTCCTGGAATGCTGTTACCATCACCGCAGCGTGTCTCCCTGGCTCCGCTTGCCATTGCACGAATCAGGGAACTCAGCAGAGCAGGCAGCTTTTCTTCAGCCTCAGCCTGCCATGCCACGTGCCAGCCGTGCTCCTGTCAGCAACAGTGAGAGCCCTTGGAGCGTCAGGCTGTCGTGCTGTCAGGGGAAACGGCTTTGAACGGGAGGGTTTGGGGTGAAAGAGGATTGCTGAGGAGCAGGTGATGGGCAGGTGCTAACCTGGGTGTTTCAGAGCCCACCTTGGGCACGTTCTCTAGCTCCACGATTCCGGGCTCCCAGCTCGTGCGTTGAACAGGAGGAGAGGCTCAGGCACCAGCAGGCGGCTCAGCCGACCCGTGTGAGGGGTGATTGTTCTCAGCTGGCAGCGCCAGGCGCTCCTGAATGATGAGGTGGCACTTGCAAGCCAGACTGGAGTCCTTCTGTAAATAGTACTGGGTAGCAGTGCTGCCGAGGGGAACGATTTACGAAGAGAGTGTCTGCAGTTTTAAATAAAGTGTTACAACAGCTGCACAGACTCAGATTTTAAGGTTCTGTGTTCCAATTTTAAATGTTACAGTCCCTCTAATTTTGGATTATTTTGACTAGGCACAGCTGTTAAGCCTTTCTCTCTTCCCTCTCCTCTCCCCAAAGAACATAAGTCTCTAAAGTCTACGGTTGTCTGTTGTAATATGAGCCGTGCTGGCTATCACATATTGAATGAATGCTATTAACTACCTGGTGGTTAAGTTGGAAGAAAGAATGGAGAGTAACTTGAAAAAGGACAGTGACTAAATGGAAAGACAATACCTTAACTTGTAGTGGAAGATTTTTCACAATAATATACCTAAAAATACATGTTTATTAAGAAATTCTTTAACTTGGTTTGTTTTGGGAACCATATCTATATATGTCACGCCTGAAAATGTTACAAAAAGCTTTTATAGGTGTTTCTTCAGAAGGCATTTTACTCTTGTTGCCTAAACTGGCTGACCTATTACAGTTGCCTTCCCAGGATGTTGAGTTAATCAATGCCTTTGAGAAGTAAGATCACTTCACCTGTTTAACAACAGACCAGTTAAATTACTAAGAGCACATATTAAATGTTTTTGTAGTTTTGTTAATGTTAACTAAAATAACTCATTGGTACTAATTTAATTTCCTGAAGTAAAATATGGGGTATTTTCTACATCTGAATGTCTTTTGCAAAACGTCATAGAAGACCAGATTGGGGTAAACAACAAAAAACTGAACCATATCACAAAATACAAATTGTGGCATTAAACAAGCCATACAAAACAGTGGATTAAAAATTTGTCAGTTCTTAATGAGTTAAGTAAATTGAAAAAATAATGTTTTGGGATCTGGTTTTTGCTTTTAATGTCTGATGGTAATTTTCCAGCAGTCTAGTTTTAATGAAAACATTTACTCATGTAAATGAGGGTTTCAGTTTGCTTGTGTTGACAATATTACTTATTTTCATAGGAAAAAATCCTTCCTTTCTTTACCATCTACTTTCAGAAATCTTTTTGGAATGTACCAAGGAAATGTCATCCTTGCTTTGACATTCATGTTTTGTTTGGGTTTTTTCTTTTATTTTAGTTTCTATGAAGTAATGTAAACTCTAGCTTAATTTGATCTGGCATCCCTGCAGTTGAACATTTTTAAGTATCTTGTGTTGTGGCCCATCTGGGTTGTCATAGAAACTGGAGACCTCCATCCTCCTCATTGTTGTTGGAAATGGAATGCAAACAGGGCATCAAAGTGACATTTTTTGTAGTACAAGTGAGAGCCCTGTGAGGAGCCAAACAGAAAGGGTTCTTACTGGATTTATGCTCCTGTGGCCTGTTGTAGCAGTGGTTATAGTACACCCTGTTTTCTCTTGAATGTCTAGCAGCTGGGCAATAGAAAAAATGTGAGCACTGTGGAAAAGCCAAGCTTGTGTGGTTAATCTTGTCCACAGCTTTTCCCTCTCTATCTCTTCTTGATGTATTTGTCCTGGACCGGACTGTTAACTAGTAAGGAGATCAGAGCATGTTACTGCAAATCATTTGCGCTGCAAGGAGCTGAAAGAACCAATTATGTAGCATGTCCACATGGCTTAATGTTTCTCTGCACTGATCTTGAATCCCGTTACAAAAAAAACCAGCCAAATACTTCTGGCAAACGTGTTGAAAGTTTTCACTTGCAAAATAGTAGAAATGTCAAGGGATCATTCTTCAAATCTGTATGCATTTAACAGATATAATTGCAGAATCACACACCACTTCCCTTCCCCCACATATGCTCCAGCTGTGTACTCAGCAGTTCTGCCGGCATGCTGGTGAATGGTCCTGTCTCCTCCCCAGGACAAAGAACCTTTGAAATCGCCGCTGAATACTCGCCAGTGCTGCCAATTGCACGTGATTG
Organism: Aleadryas rufinucha; assembly: GCA_013397815.1. Classification (NCBI taxonomy): domain Eukaryota; kingdom Metazoa; phylum Chordata; class Aves; order Passeriformes; genus Aleadryas; species Aleadryas rufinucha. The sequence continues at coordinate 147,748 of VZTH01005090.1, forward strand.
TGGATTTCCAAAATAGGTTGAGAAATAATTTTCTAAATAGCGACTTGCTCATCAACTGAGAGACAGGCTCTGTCAGCACAAAGGGGGCACAGGAACAGTTTGGTTTTGTGTGTGGGAGAAAAATCTTAGTACAGTCTGTTCATGCTGAGCATGCTGTTGCTGGCCTGAAAGCAGCTGCCTCTATAGCCTCTGCTGCTGGTGCAGTTTCTTGAGCAATGTGGGTCACTGGGCAGGCTTCTGATCTTCTCTAAATTGATTAAGGAAATGAGTTTCTGCCCCTATGCAAAAAATGGATCCTCCAGTTCAGAGACCTATGCAGTATGGGAATCTTGCTGCAAGAGTTAAGGGCTTGGAACAAAACCCCCTATTTTGTCATTGCTCTGGTAAATTGGAAGAGGAAGATGAGAAATGTGGAGGCAGAATGCTACAATCCTGCATTATTTGTCTAGCTCATAATAAATACATTCGAAATGCAGAGTAGGAAAAGGCCACTGAATTATTATTACTATTTACATAGTACTAGTATATGTTAAATATTTCAAAAGATCTTTGCAGACTAGGTTTTTGGCCTACAGAGCATTGTGTGCTAATCATGCAACCTACCAGCAGGGAAGCAAAATAGGAAAAACAGTTAAGAATGTGGGTCTCGGGTTAAATCAAGCATGGTTTACTGCTCAGTTCTTGCATATGTATATATGAACTATATATGAAATATGGACTTTTTTCTTCAATTAGATAGTTATTTCTAATACATTGAGAAAAATCTCAAAGTATTCCCTGTGCTACTACTTATATCACCTCAGACTTCCCTCTGGGCATAGGCCTGACATATCAGTGAGTAGGGGCTTTAAAAGGGGCTTGTGTGATTGAAGTGTGCCCTTTTTTCCAAGTCATTCTGATAAAAGGTTATGCTTTCTTTTACAAGCCATCCCTGGCAGTGAGAAAGGATTAATTTTTGCTTGTCTGACTTCACTACTTCTCAATTCAGCTTTACATTGTCTGTGAGTGCTCTTTGCTAGTGCAAACCTGTTTTTTCTTACTCTTTTCTGTGTTGCCTGATTTCTTTTTTTGATATTGTGCTTTTGTTTTCTTCTGAGCTTCCTCACAATCAGTGACAGCTTGACTGTCTTCCTGTGCAAACTGACAGACGTGTTTTGGATTTACTGTGGTTTTGATACAGAATCACAGAATAGTCTGAGTTGGAAGGGACCCAGAAGGATCATCGAGTCCAGCTCCTGAGTAAATGGTCCATATGGGGACCGAACCTGTGACCTTGGCATTATTAGCACCATGCTCTAACCAACTGAGCACGAACATGTTTATGTGATCCTCCAAACAATTGCCATGAAAGTGCTATTGGATTCGTAATGAATACTGGCTATACAGTGCAAAGTCAAGTATTTCTGTTTGCATGTTAAAATCTTTGTGCTGGGTTGGGGTTTTTTTGTTCGGTTGTTTTATGGGTTTTTTAAAAAATTTCTGCAACACCTGTTACACACTGACATTTTTGTTAAAATTGGTTGATATTTTCCTCAGCTTTTGGTCATGGTGTTTCTTTTCTCAATGTAAAGTTAGGTCACTATTTATTTACATGCCCTTGCATGTATTAAGTGATATAAAAGTGTGCATGTGTAGGATAGATCTTTTAAAAGCCTTTTTCCTCTGCTTACATCCTGTCTCAACTCCAGATGAATTACAATAGAGGATAGTTTTACCAAAACAAATGAATAATTATGCTCTATTTTCTTGAATATGTGTGCTGTTGTATTTGTTAGAAAATAAAAAGAAACCCTGAAGTTGTTTCACCAAATAAGCCCTGCATTTCAGCATCAACTTGGTTTATTCAGAGGTAGTGTGAGGGAAAATGTTTTCTCAGTTGTTTCTTTCGTCTAATAGCCCCTCAGCCTCAGAGCCCACAGAACCTGCTCCCTAATCTTGGAGCTCCTTTAGGCTTCTCATTTTGTGGAGGCTATCTGAGGAAGAGGAATATGTGGGGCCTTATATTTACAGACAGGAGTTTAAAAGGGTACACATTACATGTATAAAACTTTACTTAAACTCTTGTTGTAAAGACCGTGCAGCTTTAAGGTAGTTTTCCGCGTTAATAATAGAGCTTGAGATCCCAGTATGAATAAAACTACCAGACCTGGGGACACAAAGCAAGATGCCTTGCTGTAACAACCTGTGCTTCAGTTCCTAGGTTTCTGTAATCTTTCAGTTCTTCTCAGCAGCTCAACATGTGATTCCTTTAAAAAAAAAAACCATCTCTGTGAAAGCATGTGAAGGAAAACTACTGTTTTGTGATTTACAGCTATTAGAGACAGGTGTGATAGGTGTCTTTAGAGAAACATGAGAGAGACCCAATGATGCTGTTTCTTAGAAGTCTGTGGGTTTTGAGCGAATGCTTCCAAACATATTCACAACTGAATTGTCATGCAAGAAATGCTGACTGAATGTCAATGAAATAATACTTCTGAGTTTCATTAAGACTGTCTGATACCTCCTAGTGCAGGTTTAGCTCGTCAGACCAGTTTGTAGAATGAAATGTGTTTATCCGGTTATACGTTGCATGTTCTCTGCAGTAAGTAGCAAGTCAAACATATGGTGTGAAAAGGAACTTGCACTTCATTATGTGATGAAAATATGTTTAATGTTTTTGTTTAATCTTTTTTTTTTTCCAAAAGCTAATTTGCCTTTTAAATTTAATATGGGCCTGAAGTGGCACAGAAGAAATCTTGGTCTTCCCTAAAACCACATATATTATATTGCTGAGAATTGCCTAAAGAGGAATTACAGGAGACCTTACTTTCTCTTTCTTACCTCTTTGTGCTGGGTTAAAAGATCTGTTCACCCACCTCATGGGCCCCCCAAAAGCTCAAGAAATCTTCTCCACTGACATAAAAAGGAAGGTACTTGAATTATTTTTGAGAGGTCTTCTGTACAAAGAGAATAATTAGAGAGTGTAGAGCAAAATAGTTCCTTCTGATGTATTTTCTAAGAGGTGTTGGGAAAATAACAAACATTACCAAAAAGTTCTAAAGTGGTACATTTCTCAGGTGATTAGTTAAAAAAGTCTCCATCAGCTGCAATGTTGCATTCTTCAGAGGTGAGCGTAGCCCACTTGTCAGAAAACAGTATTCCAAGTGGGGTTAGCAGCAGTGACTGACCGCTCCAGGAAGTGGAAGCACTTCTGCAATACTTTATTCTGAAAGCAGTTTCAACACTAGGCGCCTACAGCCAGGAATTCTGGAGCTTTAAGGCATGATTCTAGTACATACTGCAAAAAATATGAGAGCGCAAGTTACAGAGGCACTGGGTACAATTCATGTGTAAAATTCTTTTTTACAGGAGTAAGAGCTAAGTGTGTCACGGAAATGTTCTTCTGCTTTCCTTCAGTGCTGTCCTAGTCTCACAAATTTTAGCTCAAACAAGATTTCATTGCGTTATAGCATTGAAGCACTGTGGACAGATTTTTAAAGAACAGGAGATAGGGATGCTTTAGATAAATTTCTTCAATGTCCTAATTGTGTTTGTTTCAAATGTATTAGGTTTAAGAGAGAATATAATCTTTAGTAGAGAAATTATATCTGACAAAATTAATCTTGCACTTCGTTAATATCAAATGTATCCCAACAAGTTCATTCATTATTCTTCCAAAAAATTGTTGTTAAAAAGGTACTTGTGTTTACACTTTGAGCCAGTGTATCTTAGAGGTAAGAACTAACTGTCCTCTGCCTATTCAGCTCTCCTGAGATAACCTCAAGTAGCCTGACAGTTTTGGATTCACTGTGTTTGGTCACATCCATGAATTCTGAATTTCTGTTGTATATTACATGTTTAGATGGCACAAGTTGAATTGCATTAAAGACTGAATTGGCATCTTTAGACTAAATTTAAGAAAATTTGAGAAAGGAAGTCCAAAATCTCTTATAGATGTAGGAGTTGGGTCTAATGGTCTTTAATGATCATGCTTGTCAACCAAGTCTCTTCAAGTTACTTTTAGGTGGGTTCAGTAGCAGTATTTACCTTTCTGTTACAAGAGAAGGACCGCCTCTGTTCTCTTTGTATTGGAGGGCATCTTTGACATTCACCAGAACTCTGAAATAAAATTCCTGAACCATTCTGAACAAGGACGGGGCTGGATGCATTGCTTGGCTTGTAGCACAAACAGATTTTGTTTCAGACACTTCAAAGTTACCAAGTCACAGAAAACAGCAGTCATTTCAAAATATTAGCTGAAGGTTGGGAAACCTACCATAGAAGTAAGTTTTATTTATTTATGGAGATACATGCATATGCAAGTATCACAATTTGTTAAAAAACAGGAGAGGGATGGGAAAGGATAACAGAGCTAATAGCAAGAAGAGTATTGCCATCACTCATTTATATAGACCAGTTCCATATACCACTTTATGTTGTGAAGTCATTTGAAACAGTTTAAAAATCCAATGGATTGTATAAAGTGTCATTCAAAAGTGCAGATTTTGTAGTGTTTAATTTATTTTTAAAATAATTTGGATTCTGTTCCAGATTGTTTACAGTCCCTCCTTCCAAATTTGTTTCCCTTTTATCTGTGTAAGCATGTGCTGACACTGTTACTCAGTATACACAAATGCTAATCTACCTTCATGCACATGGAAAATAGCTTTCCTGGCTCTGAGTTTAAAACTCTCATAGAATACATTATTAATCAAAGAAGTCTCTCTTTTTAGAAAAGACGTTCATTTATGTGGTCACTGTTGAGAAGGTTATAGATAAATATAATGCTGTTTGTTAGCAGTATGGTCCTCAGAACATACAACAAACAACTCCAGATACTAAAAGTGCATTTTAAAAAGATTTAAATTTCAGAAATAATTTTCCTTCTCTGTACTCTGGTTGCATACACTAACGTGATCTAATTATAATGTAACGACAACTTCTTTTCTATTGCCCTGCATGCTTTAATGCTCTAAATACGTTTCTCTTGACAGGTCTTTGCAGTGAGGTGAAAGTGTGATAACTGTTGGGTTCCCCATTGTGAATAATTCCCTAGTTCTGCATTTGGCTTTCTGATAGATCATGTATCTCTGAAGTTCAAGGGTAAGAGTTGTGAGGGAAGTGGGTAGGGTGAGGCTGGTGTCCATCTGTGTATAATTCAGCTGAATCTGACTCCAGCTCAGTAAGAGAGCGCCAGCGCAGCTTCTGCGAGGGCTGCTGAGCTGAACTGTTCCTTCAGTTACATGTGCTGGTCTTGCAAACGCTGCCGAGCCTTATCAAACACAGCCAGTTGGTGCTGCTGGTATGAAAGCACAGGGGAGCTCTCATGTGGAAGGTTAATGGAATGTAATTAGAAAGAAGAATGATCTGCTCAACCACTCTATCTCACTCTACCTGCACTGAGAGTGACAAGTGCTCTGATCTTTTATAAACCCTAGAGCAGAGGTCTAACAGTCTAAAATTATGACAGTATAACTGTCAAACAAGCAGGCACACTGTGAAGTAGTAGTATGAATGTGCAGATAGGAATGTTTATGTTCCCTTATGTGGACTCTATTAGTACTTTTTTCATGCAGGATATTGTCCATACTTACATAGCAGGTCTCAAATACAATCTTCTGTGAAGTATCCATTGATGTCAGAAAGATCTTTGTGTGCAATTTGTGCCTTCTTCGTGTCTGCATATCACATGACCATTACCTTGCAGGATGAAGTGATGGCACCATCCTAGGGCTTTGGTATCAAGGAATTAAGCTTTCATAGAGAAGAGTTCTGATGGAAGCAAGAACAGTTACTGGGATTTGTATTCCAGGAACTAAACAAAATTTGAGATTACGCACATAAATTGAGATTGGATACTAATGCCTGATCCTGTGATTTAAGTTAGGTACTATGCATGTCTGTTAAAAACTATCATGTTCTTAAAATGTTTTTTTGTCTTTTGTCTAGAGCATGCAGTTGTGTTTTTTTTCTTTTAATAGAATACAGATAAACTTTAATTATGAAACTGCAACTAGGAAGTAGAGGAAAGACACCTCACATCAGTTCCAAAAAGGACAAGGAAATTACTGATTTAACTTCCTGCATGTTAGAGGCCATTATACTCTACCCCAGTAATTCTGTCTGATGTCTTTGATTCAGGGAGAATTGGACAGTTTGATTATCAAGGGTAATTGATAAGGTAATTGGTAAGGTCATTTTTGTCTTCCACATCTTTGTTTTTCAGACAACAGGTGGTGGATGAGGCTGCCAGATTTTCTGAAGGCCCTTGCAATGTCAGCAGGTTGATTAGGGGAAATTTGCCCAGCTAGTTCTAGCAGGCGATCCACATCCTGCATTGCAGTGGAAGGGAAAAAACCATCCCAGCAAGTCTGACCTGGAGGATTTTTTTTCCCATTCCAAGTCTAAAATCAATAAGAATCTAAATACATAAAGGAGGCATGCAACAAAAGGCAATCAAAGGAAGAAGTAAAGCTTGCTTTGCTTAGCCTGTTTTCTCTAGCTGTGGCCAGTATCTTGTGTTTCAGAAGAAGGTGAAAAAAAACCCTTGAGTGTTTCTGATTGTTTGTGCCTCTGTACATGTTCATGTTCTAAAGAGTAAGGCTGTCTTTATGTGGAGTTTCAGTGCTGGAGAAGCATGCTGGGAGCAGTGATGGCACTTGCACTGTCCCTTGCAATGGACGAGAATGAGCAGAGGCTTCCCAAGTCTCTCTCCCCCTCACATGTACTATACAGTCTGCTCTGAAACTCAGATTAAGAATGTCCTTTGGAAAGTTGTATACTCCTTTTTCTAGAGACTTTAAACCATGGTAGGCCATTACCTCTCATATTAGGCTGGTCCAGCATTTAACCATATCTGCATCTTATTTCAAGGTTGAATTTGTCTACCTTCAACTTGCAGATACAGAATCATCATTTTACATTTCTCAGAGAAACGAAAAATTCTCCCATCAGTGGATTTCTTTTCTGTATCTAAATATCTGTACTCAGTGAGTAGTTGCCTCTCAGTAAACTGGATCTGTGGAGCCTCAGTAAGCTTCACATTACACAGTGCTGTTTGTTGGGTCCTTGATTATGTTGTGGTTTTCCTTTGAACTGTCTCCAATAGCTCTGCATCCCTCAATAAAAAGGTAGCTTTCCATTCTTTTGGGAAAATACCTGTTCTTGGGTGTTTTATTTAAGGGCAGTGGTAGTTCAGCAGATCTTCTGTTGTTGAGTAGTTTTAGCCTTACTTAGTGACACACCTTTTGTGCCAAGATAAACAAATACAGTTCCTCTCCCCAAGCCATTTAAATTGGGAGGGCAAGGAAGAACCATGGCTTTGTTTTTCAGAGAGTCACTGTTGTCCAATCCACAAACCTTGATACAGTTGAAGGCCAGCACTTTGGAACTTCTGCAGTGATTTAATTTGATGTCTTCCCTGTGAAGCAGGCATTTTTCTTTCTTTTGATTGTCCTTGGTTAACAAAGAGAATAGTACAGCAGGTATATTTAGCTGAACAAAATGCCTGTATTTGATATACTGTTCAAATTACTGGGGAAAAGAGAAAAATCTCTCATTTGAGTGGGGCGAAACTGTGACTTTTTGCTCTAATAACTCATTCTGCTTATGAAGTAGAGATCAACAATGAACTGTGATGTGATGTTATTAGTGATAGGTTTTAATTGAATTGGCACTGAACAGTGTCTACTTGACAACAGGGAAAATGCTGGAGTTTGTGACATTTGTAAAGCAACTGTGGAAATGAAATATTAGATGCTCTTAACAAAATCAGAGTTATCAATAGGGGCTGTACGATAGAGTTTGAGCATCCAGAGCTTTCTGTTCACAAAAGAATGCATTTCCATTCTGTGGTTTAGTAAAACTACTCATCTTGCTTGATACTTCTGATGATGCATGAGGCACATGAGCATCAACTATGTTTCCTTCCGTGAGGAAAAGAGGAGGTGTGATTCCATCATGAGAATACCTGTAGGATTCACAAGAACCCTAGTGAACCGACTAAATCTTAGTCAAGGACTCTGATACTGTGCACATTAAAATGTGCAGTAGTATGTTGTAAAATTACTTTATGACTATCCTTTCCACTTGAGTTATTCAAAATACAAGGAGTTACTAGATTAAAAAGTGCACTTCTCTTTAGGTTGTTTGTTTCTAAAACATGAAATAAGTTTACTTATTTAAATTGCTCTACTTTGCTTGTTTAATGCAGACAAATTCAGTTTAAAGGATGTCATGTGATGAGGTAAATCACAGGTAGGAGAAAAGAAACAGCAGGACTGGCCTGGCAGAGGTGTTTAGCTTTAGTAACCAGCTACTGTGTGTAGATGCAAATGGCTTTTCCAATGGGGGTAGATGTTCTTGTGTGTTCTCCTGCATAAGAATAACAATCCACAGTATTTTTTGTTCTGAGATTTGATATCGCAGGCTTCAGTCTATGACAGATTTTACAAGACCACATTACATGCTTCTAGTAAACTAGGTTCAGTTGGAGATCATACAGACTTTTTTTTACATTGAAGTACAAAGGAATTCGTGTTTCATTTCTGAAAATATGTCTAGATGGCTTTTTATTTTTTCCTTAGGAATGATTTTTTTTTTTCTCTGTGAAACAGACAAATGAGGGTAGAAAATAAGATGGGCAAGATAAAATTAAAATGAGCACCTTTTCCAGTGTGGTCAGCAGTTTAATTCTTTAATTTCTTCAGTGTTTTCATGTTGAGCTTGTCCCCATATCCTTTTACCAGTTTGTATTTGTACTTGGAAGTATTGCTGTAAAGGAGAAAAACCTAAAGCAAGACAAACGTTGTCAAACCTTGTCAAATTAAAAAAAAAAATTAATTTCATTCCTTTAATTCCATTCTTCCTTAATTACATTCCAAGTACTCCACTTAACTCTTTTTCCTATTCTGTTTTGCCTGTTGTCACACACTTAATTCCCCATTCATTAATTGCTTCATTGTTTAATTATTGTTGCTGTTCTTGCAAGTTTCTTTTTGTTAACATAAGTGCTGGGGTAAGAAGCTAGATATTACACTTAGTTAATATGTAAGGTGCAGGAAAACATTGTATGTGTGCTGCCTCTACTAGTTCATTCTCTGTACTCTGCTTTGTGCAAGAGTAAATATTCTAGAACAAGAAGACAGTGATGCATAAGGCATTTCATGGTACAGCATTCCCTTCCAAAAATTAATTGTGGTGCTGCAAATGGTAAAAGACACGGTACTGAAAATAAAGCAATCAAGAAGTCACATAAAGCAGAATAGCACAACAGCTATTTTTGGCTGTTTTAATTTATAATTCTAGCTATGTTTTTAAATTAAAAAAAATTAAGCATTCTCCCCTGTTAAGAATGAGGGAAAGAACATTATTTTCAGAACTGTCATAATCCACTTCTGAATGATTTCTAGCAGCTTTAAGTGGTGTTTCTCTACCATAAGGGAAATATCTAGCATCTCTTTCAAAATATGTATGTTCATGTCAGAACTGTGTGTTTGTTTCAGAATCACACCTGTAGGAATTAATTTAAAATATAATTAGGTGTGATAAGTCTACCAGCATTTTTAATGACAAAAGTACTTTTCACATCATGCCAATGCTGTCTCGCAATATTTATTTGACATGATATTAAAGTAGATTTTTATGGAATTAAGTTTTATTTAAATTCCATTTTACACAAGGTACCACATGCCTTAGTCAGAGATTGTGTTAAAGATACAAAGACATAAAGACTGCAAAGCAAACTCATGAATTTAGGGGTACCAAAATGAAGTGGTTCATCTCTAGTGCTCATCAGTATTTTAAGTGTATTGTTCAGTTCATCCCACAGGACCATCATGGCAGAGGGAGGAGATGCATTCAGTTGCCCTCACATGCTCTGCAACCTCTTTTAGACATGCCGAAGTCCTCTTGTCTTTGTGCTGCTTTTAGCGGTGTTTTCTGTGAGCTGAATGCAGCACATGCTCTTTGGGACAGTTACTGGAGTGTTGGCAATGCAGCCATTGACTGGGTAAGGTTAGATACCCATGTATTTTAACTAAAGCTTTAAAAAAAAAAAAGGGTTTTTCAGCTATAAAAAGAAATAGTGCACATTTCAGTAATGATGCCCAGTAAGGCATTCAAGTATGAGGTGGAGGTGATCTCCCAATCCCACTGCTACATTTCCATTCAGCATTCAAGCACCTCTGCCTCAGGGGAGCCTTTTCTGACTGAAAGATATAAGTGCCATTTTGATCACCTTTAAGAAGCAGGAAATTGTATCTCTTTTTTCTGGAAGTAAAATTATTTCTAGTTTAGTTGGTTTAGATTTTTTAGTTGATAAAAAGATCTGGCTGTAAGTGAAGCACAGCCACAAGTGCAGAATTCCATAAAAACACAGGATAACCACAGAAATAGCTGAAAATATTTCTGTAGTCCTTAGATCATTCTTTCAATGGAATTTAATTCAAGCTGGTTTGTACAACAGGGTTTTTTCCTTACTGGTGTAGATTCTGCGTCATCAATTTCTATAATTGGATTTCACTATTTTAAATTTTAGATACCATCTTAAAGCAGTAGGTTAGTGTACAGTTGTTCTCCTTGCTTGTAATCTTTCCACTCCCAAATTCCATCCCCAAAATGCACCCTCTTTGCAGGTTGAAGACTTCATAGTACCAGATCTCCAAAATCTTTTGGCTTCTTTCTGCCATGGAAATTCTGGTATCTTTCTCTTTGGGTAGTGACAGGGGATGGGACTGACAAAGAGAAAGAAGGAAGGCTGGAAAGGAAGATTGCAGAACAGTGAAATTCCCTCCATCCTCCCCACTTCCAAGTTGAAGCTTATTTGAAATCAGTACTTCCTCTTAACCATTTCACTCACAGCAGTAGGCAGCTTTTATATCCCAGAGAACATCTTGGTCATTGGAGGGCACAGGTAACAGAGGATCCGTAATAGCTGGCCTCCTGAGATTGGGAGAGCAGGGAAGTGTGTCAGCTGAGCAGTTCAAACCACATCAGCTTTGGTTTTGTGATATGAAATGTATGTATTACAAGGTTATTTAGTATGCTAGTTTACTCTCTCATTTTTAAAATATCTTTATATCTTAATTTGTATTGATTTTTGAAGTTTAAAAACAGACCTTCCTTTAGATATGGATGTTTTTCTGAATGTGTTTCCTGAAAAAAGACGAAAATGTGTCACCAAATACAACAAGGGATCTAGTAATTAAAAAGAGATGTACTCAGAGAATGATTTTTCCTGGAGTGACTGATTAAAATGGAAATAATGCGTAGCTAATAAGGAGAAAAACCTTGAACCTTACTAAGTTTTGAGTTTGCTCCAGGGACTTTGCTTATCCTATAACAACATATTCATGGTAGTTTTTATATGAACACAGAGATGTCTTTTGGCACAGATACATGGCCAAGAAGATGTATTTTCTGCTTAATCAAACAAAAATAATCTTCCAGTGCTGTGTTAGGATCTGGCCTGTGGCATGAATGAGAAAGTGTTATAGCAAAATGTCACAATATTGATTGCAATTATTAACTTTAAGGAAGGGTCATATAAGATGTCTCGGGCTCTGAACTCAGTGGTGTGAACGGTTCCTGATGAGATTAGCGATAAAGATGTCAAGGCAGCAAGAGCTCTGAGATGATGTAGTGTGCTTACGGGGCACTGTTCGACAAATGGGTTTGGAAGTCGTCTGATAGTAACCATTGCACAGGGCTAGCAGTTCCTTTTTGAGTAGAGTACAGTTCGGAAGAAAGGATGAGGTTATTAAATTCTTTCACATTGTGGATGTAAAGAGAGGATTGGCATTCAGTTTTGAGGAAGGTTCAGTAAACTTGAAAGACAAATGCTTTTCATACATTCATATTATGGCAGGAAAATAAACTATTCTAGGAATATGAGGAGAAGTATAGCTTTATGACATGCAGAAAACTTGTGTACATGATGATGTGTTTATGATTGAGTTAATCTCAAGTTAAAATGTTGAAGTTGTCAGTAAGAATTAAATTAAATATTCTTAAATAAGAGCAGGAAGGAAAAGTGGCAATGATTACATTTAAAGAATTGGGAATTTCCTAAGAATTCTGTGGTACTTCTAGAACACCTGAATCTGACTGGCATTCAGTCTGTAAGACATGCAACTAGGACTTGATATCAGCCTTGGCAAATCTCAGTCATACAGTCTGTACTTTCTGCAGCACAAACTGTCTTTAAAATTGATTAAGAACAGTCAAATAAGTGAGGAACAATTTTAAAATACAGTGTTAATGAAGTCTGACAGTAAACAAGCATTTATTTCATAGCATCCTCCTGTTTAATTCCCTACGGAAGGAGGCCGTGCTGAGGTTGCTGCAGACAGACACGTGCTGGGCGCTTGTGTGGCTGCAGAGCAGCGCTTGCAGCAGGACGCCGGAGGAGCCGTGCGCTGCGTGCGCTGTGAGCCCAGCGGCGTGGGCTGAGGCCGGGCAGAGGGGGACGCAGAGGCTGGCGCTGAAAATGGGAGTAGATCTGCTCCGAGTTCCTGCGTAGGTGCAACCCCGAGGGACTCGTCTGGTTTTGCTAATTCAGCTATGTAACTTTGAAATATGTTGTTCAGAGTGTCTCTTTTGATAATTACAAACAAACAGATAATCCCAACAGTCTTGGAGATAGTAAAATGATTTCTGTAGTTTCAGTATAGTATTTTTACTGACAGTTGGTAGAAGCAGCTTATTAAACTGCGTAAGCAATTGGCATGCAGTGCAAACTTCAGTTTTACTCTTTGAATCTTAAAAGCATTAGATGTTTCTTCCAATTTAATATCTGCATAATGGATATGGATGGCAGGATATGCTGCTGCCAGGCAGCTCTCAGCAGCCTCTAACAGGCTAGCGTAGACTTCCAGAGCAACGGCGTTTTCCCACTCATGTTATCCATCTTGTGCCAAATATGCTGAGCCTCAGTTTTTGCACAAGGCACTAATACAAATTGTGCTTCGGTCCTGTTTTACCCCATCTCTGCAGGCCATGGTTCAGGCCCGGGGGTGGAACAGGCGGTGTGTGAATGCCGTGTGACTCACCTCGCTCCTGCTCCCCTCGCTGGCTCTTGCCCCGCTGTAGCAGTATGGCAAAGGAGTCCTCAGCCTGCCTTTCCCTCTCTCTTTTATCCTTTCACTAATGTTCCTCCCATTGTAAAGAACAAGATGGAAATTCATTCTTGGGCCATTGCTGGTGATTTCCTCCAGTCAGGGGATCAGTAGAAGAGCACCATTATCCCTGAATTTCATACTGGCAGCTGTGGAAGACAAAAACTCCCCTCCTGTTTGTGCCGGCTATGGTAATTCTTTAGCCTCCTGTGCAGTGTATGTGCAGTCCATTTTTTTGCAGGTATTCTATAAACACATTGCATTATTTCCTCTCCTACTTTGCTGCCTCCTTCACTCCTCCCCCTTGGGTTACTCTCTGGAAATGTTTTTTCAGCTCTTGTATTTGCTTGCTGATGCCGCACTTTGATTTGCATGTTAACATGGTTGGTCTTCTCAGAAAGCGATTTTAAATGACTGTTCAGTTATTACGTATACAAGCGAGCCGATAGACACAGGATGTTTAAAACTATGTGAAATATCTGTATTAGGAAAATGCCTTCTACACTTCTGTTATTTTATCCTTGTTTCAGAAGGGGACAAACAATTGACAGCTTTTAGGCTTTGACAGCTTTTAGCACTTCACTGGATGCGGGGTAAAATAGTTCCTTTGGGCTGCTGTCCATTACTAACTCCCTGAATTTTCAGTGAGGTTGGGCCTGTGTTTCTCTTGTCAGAGCTGAGCAGGCATCCTCAGCCAGGGCTGTGGGTTTTATAGAAGCCAGACAGTCCTCCTTCTGTACGTTCAAATCACTGAATTCAGTCTTTTGCTAGAAGGTCAATCTTGTGAGCTCACACATTTCACCATTATGAAACAGGGGTGGGCGGCTTGTTGCATGTGAGTTTTATTTGGCTTTTTAAAGTTCCAGTTTTCAAATTGCTGATTTGGGAACCTGCCCTTTCTGTTATCTTCTGGGCTAGAGGTACACATTCACTGTGTGAGGCATTGTGCTGTTTTAGCTCATCATAAGCAAGATACTTAAAATCATAAGTCTACTGTATACCCACAAAATGAAGACAACAGGTATTTTGTAAGCTCAGAATTTCATAACCATGTGTGAATGAAATTTGAGGAAAAATATTTTTCCAGTTGTTGTAAATAGCTGGCTGGTTTGGGTTTTTTTTCTCCATCTCTATGTTTTGTACTGTGTCTGAATATTAATGCTTCAAAACAAAACAAAAAAAAATCAAAGCATTTGGTATTGTCAAAATGGTTGTGTTATTTTTAACTTCCTTTTCTATGTAAGTGCAACTTCTTGGGGCAGTCCACTGAATTTTGGTCAGTTGGTTTCTGCAAGAACAGTGCTATCACCTTGCTGGCCTGTAATACTCCTCTGTGGCCAATTTTACACTGTGCCTGTTAGATAACACCAATACCTAAAATTCCAAAAAGAGGAATCCCACTAAGCTTCGGAGCAGTTCCTTATTTACATTAAATAAATGTATCTTTAGGTGTTATTATTTTCTCTACTATGTGCAGCTAAATAACTGTCATCATTTCTGTTTATGATTTTGTTTATCTGGTAGAAAAGAGTGGTGGAACAGCTTCGAAAGAATTTGATAGTGAAGCAGGAACAGCCAGACAGTAAATTTCAAATACAGCCATTGGCACAGTCAGAAAACAAACTACAGACACCACAGCCACAACCACTACAACAGCTACAGCAACATCACCATCAACAGCAGCAGCAGTCCACGGCGCCCTCTCCAAACGTGATAGGATCACAGGTAAAAAGCTACAACAATTCTTTTTCTTACTAAAGGTGAAGCTGACTGAAAATTTAAAAAAAAGGAAATGTGCAAAGAGAAAACTGCAAACTTTCCCTTATGCCTGCTAGTGTACCAATATGAATTTCTTCTTCTATGCTTATACAGATATTGGTCTTCTGGGGTTTTTTTTGGCAAAAATCTCCAATCTGAGTATAAAAAATTATGTACTGTTTAAAAGTTGAATCATAGCCCCACAGAAAAGAAGCGTGGCAGTATCACCTTTCTTGAAAATAAATGAAAGTTTAGCAGATGAGCCTATCTTTTCCATAGGTGCATGAATGAGTCTGACCATACCTAGTAGGTCTCAAGAAACAGTAAATATTTTAGACACATTGTATGAGGTATATGATTAGAATCCTTTATTTTTAAATGGCTGACAAAATGCCCTCTACAAGTGTGAACAAACTTCAAGAAAACAGTTCTTTCTTCTTTCTGCTTGGCTCTTTTTTAAACTAGATGTAGCTCATACCAAATAGTACTTATCTGAATTTTCAAGGATTGTCTAAAAGTGTACAGTGTTAATTGCAGAGTTCAAGTTTTAGAAAATGGCTTTATTGAGAAGGTGAACTGAATTTCAGTACAGTATAGGATTAGAGACATAATCCCAGAACTCGACAGAGAAAGTGGTTTGCTTAAGAGGAGAATTTCAAGTTTCTCCTATTCAGATACTTTGATTTACAAAAGTGTACTCGAAAAAGCAGGGAGGTGTTCTGTAAAAAGAAGTGTATATTAAGTCTTTTTTTTCCTGTTGAGGCAATCTTAGGAGCTCATGTTTACCTGGATAGGCAGATGGCAGAATTCACCCATGGAGTTTGCTTTATGCACATTGCAGTGAATCACACCCACAGCTTTGGCCAATCGTGATTCTCATCTTCCTTTTTTCTGAGAGAGAAATGGTTGGGCTGTTAGTTCTTTTATTAACTCAGCAAGTTGATTTGGATGTGCTCTAAAATGCCTTTGTGAAGCTTAGCTAATTGTATTTTTGAGAAAAGTATATAAGAAATGAAACAAACTTAACTAAGGAAAATGCATTTTGGGCAGCAACATTAATATCAAAGCTAAAATGGAACACAGAAGCAAATATTACTGTGTCCCAAAGTATTTATAGGCAAACAGTGTATCACTGTTGTATCAGTGATCTCTGTTTCTCAGTCAGGAAACATGAGAGCAAATACAGTTTCATGTGTTTCTCAGTATTCCACACTTTGCATTCAGTCATTAACTTCCAGGTCATCTCCTGGGTTGTAAAAATTGAGGTTTTGTTCAAACTTAAAGAGCCCTCTAGCGAAACAGTCAAGAACTGCTACACTCTTCTGACGACCATTGATACGGTAGTACTTGGAAAGTAGTTACAAACTGGAAGGCAGGTTGTCCTGTCCCTTGGATAAATAATCCAGCTTTTATCCTTAACGCTTTTCTATTTTTATTTATGTTGGTAAAATACTGAAGTATCCTCACTTGTTTCTGCACACATTTTGTATCTAAAGTTGTGCCTCTGTCTTACTGTCTCTAAAGCTCTTTCAGCAAAGAAAAGTCAAATATTTTATCTCTCTATGAAGTTTTTTCTTGCCTGCTTTTGTAAATAACACATTTTTCAAGGCTGTGTCAGTACAGAGAATGCTTGGAATGATTGTTTTCAGAGTTATCAAATTTAGAAATCAAGGTGTATATGCCATAATTAGCAGTGACATTTTAATATTCATAATATGTCCAGTAAGAAGGGCTTTGAAAATTTTCATAAGCAACAAGCCTACTAAAAGGTCATATTACTGCAATATTATGTGCAATAATGCAGACTTACTATGAATGCCACTTCAGTATGAATTAATGCATTGACTACTTTTTAGAATAAGTGATCTAATTAATGCTCAGCAAAGTAACAGGGATATTCAAGCTCTGTGATCTTCTCCCTGAAACTGTACTCTGAGTACTTGCAGAGTTAATAGAACCCCTTGAAAGAGTCAGTCTTGTATTACATGATTGATTACACCTTTCTTTAAAACGTTTATGGCTGAATGTAATGCTTGTGAAAATGATACCACGTTACATCTCATTGGAAGAGCTTGAATAATGTCACTGCATTATGAGACTTGAGCCTCTTGCTTTGGGGAAGGTGCGGCAGAGGTTGATAAGCTCTTAGATCTCAGTTAAAAAGTTAAAAAAATTGTGTTGCAACAAGGAAAATTTAATTATGTCTGGATTTTTCACAAATGTATAAAACTGAGGCATAAATTATCCTTTGATTTGGCATTATACAGTGAATTTTTTCACACTTGTGCATAATTAACAGTTAGGGGACATAGTTTAATTATTATGAAATTAGAGGTGTGAAGGTAAACTGTGTTTCTGTTTAAGGGAACAATATTGGTGAAAATACTGAAGAATCCAACCAGAAATATATTATTTTATAAGAAAAAAGATAAAGGTCTTGTATGATTAAAATCAAGTAGTCTAAGTCAGTCATGTTCAGAACACAAAGACCTGCCTGATGCCTGGTTTTCCATTTTTTCCTCTATAGAACCTAGAGCTGACATCAGGAGGGAATGGTGGTTATTCAGTACTAAGTGCATTTGATCATGCCACTAAAGTTTTGAAGGTGCAGTGCCGTTGGTGCAATGGATTTTTTACACCAAGGAGAAAAGAAATAAGATCATTTGCCATTCTGTCAAGTGTCACTTGTCATGAGTTTTCTGTTTGCATTGTGTTCTGGTTTTATATGGAGATGCTCACCTTGTTGCTTTTTGAATGAGATTTGTAATGTCCATTTTCCTTAGCATTTGGAAGACAGTACATTTTAAAACAAAACTGTGAAACGATAGTTGCTTTAACTTTGGAATTTTGGGCATGATGTATTGAGGCATTTCAGATAAATGCTGGTGTTACATGATTCAAAACCACTCTTTTTAAACAGGCCAAGAGCAATCATGGTGTCAAATATATGTTCCAAAACTAGCCCATTCCACAGAAGTTAAACTTAATTGCCTGCAGCTGGACAGACTAACAGCCAGCTCTTACAGCTTTAGGATAACCCTGCTGATACTCTTAGGAAAGAAAGTTCAGTGCAAGATAACTGTGTGTGTCACTAAAGCTGAAACTGCGATGCCCAAAATAAAAATATATTTTTGTTTTTAAAGAAACCAACTCATGAATGTTTTTCCTCCTCTTTCTCTGATTGTGAGGATCACTGTAACTACAGTTTCCATTTGAAAATAACAGTTTCACTTGGTGAGAAGCTAGTTTGCTGCTACATTTCATAAACCTCCACCTTATAGGTTTGCTATTGGCAGTGTGTGTTTGGAAGTAATATGAAACTGAAAGATCCAAAATGCATATGCCACTACTAACACTTAATTGTAATTTTCTCAGGAATTTGTTTTGATTCAATCTGCAATGCTGCAGGTGATTAAAACAGACCAAACAGGTGCCTCAAATGAGAATGCTTTCTAGCTATCCAATTTTCATAGGCGTAAGATAATGTACTTGTCTGAGCAGCAGGTAGATAGGCTCAGAGCTGCCTTTTCTTTCTCATGCTGTCTATTGTTTCTGACTAACCAACCCACGTCTTGTCTGATACGGAGTGTCTCTGTCTCTTACAGTGTATTTTCTGTTTCCCTTAGAAAACTGTAACTACAGCTTCTATGATCACCACTAAGACACTACCTCTCGTCTTGAAAGCAGCAACTGCGACCATGCCTGCCTCTGTTGTGGGTCAGAGACCTACCATTGCCATGGTTACTGCTATCAACAACAATCAGAAAGCAGTCCTCAGCACTGATGCGCAGAATGCACCAGTCAACCTCCAGACAACAAATAAGGTCACTGGGCCAGGAGCTGAGGCAGTCCAAATAGTGACAAAAAACACAGTAACTTTGGTAAGCGTTTCATGTGTTTGCCCTGCAGATACGTATGGGTTTGGTTAACAAGAGGGCTATTGGAAAAAAATAAACAGTCAGGGTTCCACACAGAAAGGAGCACAGTAGGGACATGTTGTGAGTCTTCACTAGCTGACATTGCTAAAGTGATAGTCTACAAGAAAAACATTTTCTCTCCATGTGGGTTGTTATTACTGTTTTGCTTTATAGAATTAAATCAATGCTATCATCACCTCTGTGTAAAGTTTCCCATTAGTAACTCTAGTCGTGGGGCCGTAGTGATTGTTTTGCCCTTACTGAATCTGTATGGCCGTGTTCTGCAGAATTCCTACTCTTTTCTTAGGCAAAGGAGATGTCAGACTTTCTTCATTTGATCAATTTGGGTCTTCATCTTAGGGTTTTTTGGGTCAATCTCTTCTTCTCTTTGCATGATAAAGTCTCCAGTGTTAGACACATCCCTTAAGTCTGCCCACTACCGTGTCCTCACTCAGCACTTTTTCAAAGGCATAAGCAGATGCTGTTTCTTTAAAAACGTGTATTTTGTAAATACAAATGTTGTGCTTTGGCTACATCACACGGTCTTTTCCAGGATAGTTAGCCACCCAGAAATAAAAGAAACAATGTTTCAGAATTGGATTATATAGGCTTCTTGGTCTGCAAACCAGGCACTAATAATATAACAGTAAGACAGGGAAATTTTACTTGTGAAGTAAAGGCTATGGCTTTATTAAACATAAATCCACTTTATTTATATTTATTAAAATGCAGTTTAATAATGCAAATGGAAGTAATTTTGCTTCCTAATGAGGCATATGTTTGTGATCAGAATAGGGAAGACTATTTGAGTGGAGTTTTTTCTACTGTTCCCTTTTCCTATGTCATCCCTTGCACCACTCTCATCTGTCCCTTGTGTCTGTGCTTTGTTTCTTTGCTGAATAACTTAGATTTGAGGAGGTAATTCTATTTTAATACTAGTCCATGATTTATGTTTCTGTAGCAAATTTCATCAAAGATATCAGAATATTTTTCCGAGCATTAATTAATCAGTACAAGACCTTTTTGAAGAAAATTGCAATCTTATGTGGGTGGACAGAAGTATATGAGGGTGTAAAATAATATTGACGTTAATTTCAGAGAATCTCCCCAGGTACTCAGAGTAGCTGGTAGTGCTATTCAGTGGTTAATCATGTGGCAGCTCCATGCAGCTGATTTCAGTTACACAGGGAAGTACTTAGGTTTCCTTAAAATCAGATCTTAATTGTTTCAAATGAACGGCCTCCTTTTGAAAATTTCAAGTTGTGTATGTAGAGCCCCTCATAGTGTAATTAATATTGCTGAAAGAGTTGTAACTTCCAGATCTTTACTATTTGCATTAGATATTCTCTCATTCTTCTGTATGCCATTCACTATGAAAAGACCATAGTTCATGTAGCTGGATATCAAAGTCTGTTACTATTTTCTGTCTGTTGTAATGTCATTTTTTAATGATTAAAACAAATGCGAGTTTTTATTATCATCAAATGAAATGGTTTTAGACTGCAGAGCACAGTAGGTAGTACAGCTGAACTAGAAGGAAGTATGCCTGCAATTTGTGAAGCAAGGTGTGTAGGATCTAGAAAGTAAGGTTTAGTTCTGTCTTTAATACATTTCTAATGAGAAACCTCTTGCTGTGAAAAATTATTTACAGAGTGAAAACCGAGGACATCAGGTCTGAAAGCATATTCAGGCTGTTGATTTTGGTGAACAACTTCAAAGCTAAATTTTCCTCTTACCTCTTACTGAGCTTTCTCATATTCTTACAGCAGGTTCAGGCTACGCCTCAGCCCATAAAAGTGCCGCAGTTCATCCCTCCTCCCAGACTTACTCCTCGTCCAAATTTTCTTCCACAGGTGAGTATACAGAGAACAAACAGTAGAAGGAGGAACTTAATTATAGCATTGATAGGAGAGACTTTTGATGAACATTGTGTTGGTGTTTATTGCGGATGTGCTGGAGAAGACAATTCATCCTCAACAGGTTTGCAGATGATACCAACTTTGAAAATGCAGTCAATATTCTTTGGGGCAGTGCTGACATGCAGAGAGCCCTAGATAGGGTAAAGGAAGAGGCCAGCAGGAATTTCTTGGGCCTCAGCATGAAAAAAGGCAAAGTCTTGTGCCTGGAATGGACCCTGCACAGGTACAGGCTGGGCACTGACTGGCTGAGGAGCTGCACATCTTAAAAGGTCCTGTTTGACAGTAGCTAAATGAGTGTTGTGCCCTAACAGCAAAGAAATCTACCAGCATATTGACCTGTATCAACAGGATCACAGCTAGCAGATTCAGGGAAGAGATTATCTACCTTTCCTCAGCAATCATAAAACTGAGTCCAATAAACACTCTGCAGTTCTGGAAACCCTGGCTGATAAATTTGAATGAAGCATAGGAAGGAAGGCCACTAAGATAGCTGAGGGGGCAGGAATATATGACCTCTAAGGAGAGGCCAAGGAATCTGGGCTTTTCCATTTGGAGAAGAGGCTTTGGAGGGACCCTAACAGCAGTGTTGCTTCCAGTATCAGCAAGGAGATAAACAAGAAGTTGGAGACATAGGTGCTTGGCAGGACAATTAGAGGCAATGCTCATAAATTGGAACAGGGAAGTTTTAGACTGCCTATGAGGAAACACTTCTCTCCTTGAAGACAGTTAGGAGTGGAAGAGGCTTCCCAGACATCTTGTGAAAGCTCTGTCCTTGAAGTTTTACAAGACTTATCTGGACAAAGCCTTGAGCCACCCAGTCTGCATTTAGTGTTGGCCCCACTCTGAGCAGGAGGTCAAATTAGAGACCTTCTCAGCTGCCTTCCAGCCTGTATGAGTTTGTGGTTATGAAATTTGCGTATGATGATTATATATGATCTTTGCATCAAATGAAATGAACCCATGGAATAGGTGTCATCAAAATCAAAGCATCACCCAAGGCCTTAAATTGCTCTAATTGTTGCTTGCTGCTCAAGAGCAAAAAAAAGGAAAAATGAGATGTCTCTAGATTATTCCCAAATATTTCTGCATTGCAAGAGAGAGTTACCTCTGTTTTCAGCTGAGTAGTAAAACTCGTGGTTTACTTTTTTTTCTCATGGTTTGGGAAGGACACAGATTGCTTCTTTATGTAACAAAAATAGAAAATATCTTGTATGAACTACTTAATTTGTATGAAATATGTGGTGATATGAATAAAAGTCTAAATCTTTTGCAGAGTGAGAAAGGAAAGTAAAGGCTGGTATCTGATTAAGATTTGGGTATGGTGAGATCTATTGGAATGTGACCTAGTTTTTCATGGTAAAATGCTTTATGGAGTATTAAAGGTGGATAGGACAATAGGAATCAAATAAGGAAAAGAAAAGCTTTGTTTTAAAGTAATGTGCTTTACTTCTGTACTCTGTAATGATACTGTAAGTCCATTGTTGAGTAAAAACTTAACAATGGGGACAAGAAATAAGCAAGTATTGGTGATGGAGTTTTGGAAGATTCTTGTGGCTCTTCTCTTTCTTGTGAAGTAAGAGAAATGACTGCATTTACCTGTACCTTCATCACTTTCAGTAAGGGATTAATATATAATCTTGTCACTTTTTTGGCTTATCAAGATTGGTCGTGCATGTATCTAAATAATGTATAGAGTTGACAAAGTTAACAGGTATTTGCTGAAAAAAATAATTACTTGTTTCAGGGCACAGTCAACTGTTCATAACCTGGAGGTTCATTACAAAGCCCTGAAACCCTTTTAACATGAGTGCCTCAGCTGTGCCTGTAAATATTACATGTTTTTTTTGGCTTGTAAAACCAAGATGTTAATTTAGATACAGATAAGGCATTTGGCAATAAACATTCAGTATAAGTGTCTGTGCATCCAAATACCATTTCAGGGACAGTGACTATATATGCAAATGTTATGGATGGGTTTTATATAAGTAGGCTTGAAAATGTGGTGCTTTTTTCTCTTAACATACTTAGGACAGTATTCTAAAATTACATTATCTAAAAAAAATCAAGCAGCCTCCTGCAGATTATACAGGATGAATTGAAAGATTTAGTAAAAAGTTGATCTGAAATACTAATATACAAATCTCTTCTTTTTTTCTCTTTTTCTTCTTTTATTTTTGTAGGTTCGACCTAAACCAGTTGCCCAAAATAACATTCCTATTGCTCCTGCACCTCCTCCAATGCTTGCAGCTCCTCAGCTTATTCAGAGGCCTGTGATGTTGACAACAAAGTTCACACCCACCTCTTTACCCAACTCTCAGAACTCCATACATCCAGTTCGTGTAGTGAACGGGCAGACAGCAACCATAGCCAAAACTTTCCCTATGGCACAGCTCACCAGCATCGTGATAGCAGCACCGGGTACCAGGCTCGCTGGGCCTCAGACTGTACAGATCAGCAAACCAAACATTGAAAAACAGGTACAGATAAAGTGTCTACTAATGCAAGATACTGGGTTTATTGCTTTACTGTGCAGGTTTGGAGAGAACGACAACCAGGGAGAAGTTTTCAGTGGATGCTGGAGATATTCATGTTCCAATGGCAGTACAAATTATGGAATGATTGGTAGTTCTTGGGGTAGAAGTCACCATTTCCTCTAATATGGGCCATTGGCACCTTTTTCTCCTGCTTAAGTGTTTTTGTGCTCCCTCTACTGTTTAAACGTCAGTAGTTCTTAAGCAGGCCACATTGCAGGGTTTGACTACTATCTTGGAGAACAAGTACAAGCTGAAATCCATCTTCATATCAAGCCCTTTTGTTTTTCAAAGGGTGGTTATGTGAAAGGCAAAAATTGTAGGGATATTTAATAGGATAAATGTAGCCATTTCTTCTGTGATCCCTTGATCTTGCGATCTTGTGATTGAAGGCAAAAGAGTCTCACTCAGCTTCTGAAGTCTGATAGTTGCCTGTGTCTAAATTGGATTGAATGAGCGGAAAGGAGACCCTCAGAAGCAAAGAATTCTGTGTGTTTAGTTTTTAAGTCACTCTCCAGAAAAGACTTCTGTAAAATAAGAATTACCTAAGTCAGTGTGGATTGCAACTCAGAGTCCTTGCCAGTCCATTCAAGTAAAGCAGTATTCTGATTCATTTTTAACTCTTTTGTATATTGTATGTTATTAATAGTGTAACACTGTATATGATATTACATACTATAAGACATAATATTTATGTAATTTATGTAGATGATAGTAGTATCTATGTCACTTATAACTCTTTCCTAGACTAATGTACTTGAAGTTACCTTCTTTCTGCTTTTGAAATACTTATGCAGACTATGAAAATCATGTGCATGAAAGATGTGCTCGTGCTCAGTTCTGCTTGTGAAGTCTCAAGAGTAGGTTCTTGCATACCTCAGGGCTGTTCCACAAGTTACTCGGCAATGTGTGCCCTTTTCATGGGATTTGAAGTTGTACTTCTACAATACTCGACTTTTGATGCCTGTTCCTTTTGATGTCAGCAATATTCATTTGCTCTTTGAATAATTACTGGCAACTACAGAAAAACATAGAAGAATGGTGATGGTTCTATAATACATGAATATTTCTGTATAGTTTCTCCATATCATAAAGGGGAAGAGTTTGTCTCTCTGTAGCTTACCTCACTCAGTTTATAGCCTCAACATCCATGCTATAGGCTGAGGAATGTCATGCAGAAGATTTATGACTTGAGAAAAGAAAAAAGGTTCAGAAACATCTGAGATTGAGGGATTCAGAGACAGTTTTTGAGCCATTCATAATTCTATGAAATATGAAGACTGAGGAGTGATAAGTACAAAATGTATGTGCCATGCAGAATGGTTTCTAGGTGGAAGTCTTGATGGGATGAGTTTTCTTGAAGTGTCTGTTATTCCCATACATTTTGGTGATTTCTGTAATGAAGTTAACTCTTAAAATCACTGTTACATCTTGTGGGCTGTGTGGGGTAATGGTGACAAGGCTGTTTCGTTCTTTGTTAAATGAAAATACCTTATTTAACATTCCTCTCACATCAGACTCCTCAATTAAGTCTTTGTTAGTACACTGCCAGCTTTAAACATTTTTATGCCTGTATCTGCGAAAGTATTTGTTTTGCTTTAATAGTCAAAGTTAAAAAAGTCATTCTTATCACTGAATGAGGGAAACACTGTTTTCTTTCAGACTATTAAACCACATGTGGAAACAGAAGAGAAGCAAACAGAAAGTCGTACAGTTACTCCGCCTGCTGCACCGAAGCCAAAACGAGAAGAAAATCCACAGGTATCAGAACATACCCAGAGCTTTCTTTTAAGGAAAAAAAGGACACTGTCCTTCAGAAAATATTTTTTTCCCCTCTGTTCCCTCAAGACTTCTTATCTTTAACATTCCATGTATTCCTGTTGGACAGCAGTAGTTGATAAGGCTACAGAATAAGAAATCTAAATACATATAGTGCATTGCATTTTTCAGTTCTGGAATGCATTTGCCTTCTGAGTCTTTTGTAAGTTAGAAGATCATCATTTCTCTGTGATACTTCCTTCAAAGAGGGGTTTAGATTACTGTGTTGATTTCCATTCCTTTGAGGTTTTAGACTCTGGAGTTATTCTCAAAGCTGAAGAAATGTCTTTGTTTTGCTTTATAAAATATTTCTGCTCGAGTGAGCAGGATGGAAAGAGTCACATATATTCACATTCTGCTCGTGTTTTAGTCCAGTTTATTTTGGGGTGAAAGAGAGGACAGGATGGCCATTTCTTAAAGCCTTTCTGCCATGAAGAGCTTTGGAACTGATTACAGCTAAATGCTCTGCTACATTTGTTTCTGTAGATGGATTCAAATTGACTGTTGTGTGAGCTCTAACTGTTGTCAGTTATACAACAAAATTCTGATTTTTACATGTCTCTGCATTTCCTGCATAAAAATTAGAATCCTCTAAGAAAGCCATAGCCCGTAGCAAATAGCAAGTCTAAGCTAGAGTTGGCTCCTCGTACTTCACAATAAATGGAGAATGATCTTAAACTAGCAATATTTTTCTGGCAATTGAATTGTGTTGATATTTTCTAATAGTCAGTTCAGTGCTGGAATGGAAGTAAAGAAACTGCTTTCTTGTTCCCAGCTCTGCCAACTGTGTAATCATGAGCAATGGGCATTTCCCAGTATCTCAGTCTAGGTTCCCATCTAGAATATGGGACTCTTGTCTATCCTCTTTCAAGAAGTTTGACATACATGAATGAAAAGTGATTTATGGAAGCAAAGCATTGCTAAAAATATTTTTGGTGCTTAGTTACTGGTCAATTGCCTTTAAAGGGCCTAAATGACATAACTCATCCTAACAGTTGTACTTTTCATGATCTTTTTTCTCCCCCCTCACAGAAACTTGCCTTCATGGTGTCTCTGGGGCTAGTAACTCATGACCACCTGGAAGGTAGGAAAAATGTCTTAGGTTGGTTCTTGAGCTCCTGGTTTCATGGTCATTCTGAATTGGAAGTAGGGTTCCGAAATATTTCTTGTATTAAATGCAGTATTTTCTTGCTCAATAGGACCTTTGGGATGTCTGTACTCTCAATCTAACTTAGTTTGTTGTGCATACTTTTTTGTTCCTCTTATGACATTGAAACAAAGCAGTTATTTATGCAACAGAGAGCAGAGGTTGGGAAGAAAGTGTATGCTCTGATGGTAGAAAAGAAATCTGTGGCAATACCAATGCCTTCTGGACAAGCCCTGTATCTGCAAAGATACACCATGGATAGTTTTACTGTAACTTATCTCTAGATTTTTTCATTTATTTCATGATCTCATGGGGCTGTAATTTGTAATGAATGAGTTAATTGTACAGGTTTGAAAGCAAACCAGTGAGAGACTCCAAGTCAGAAATACAATTTAATAGGAAAAATGAAATAAATGCAATAGTACAAAGAAAAAATCACTAACAGAGTCAGAATACAACCTGGCACCCTCTTGGTCAGGGTGTTGATGGCAGTCCAGATGAAGTGGTCCTGTTGAAGCAGTGATCCTGTAGAAAAAGAGTCTGGTCTTCGCCTGAAGGTCCAGCAGTGTAGCTCTTGTCCTCCGGGAGTCCCGTAGGTAAGGGCTGCCCGTGCTGTTCCAAACCTCTGATTATATACAGATGGGAACTCAGTTCCTCCTCCTGGGTGGAGCATCTCACAATGGGATGGTGAGTCATGAGGCAAGGCATTGATGGGCCCATTAACAGCAGATAGTCCGGAACGAGTTATCTATGAGTCATGTGGCAGGGTTCTTGATTGCCCATTAACAGAGATAGCTCCCGGAGGGAGTTATTGAGGATGAGTCATGGTAGCAGATAACGGACACTGCCCCACCTGCTCCGACAGCCCATGAAGATGGTAATAGAAATACATGCCCTTGGTCACGTTTTACACTGTAACCTAGGACAGTTAATGGATTATAATTTGATTTGTAATTTAAACTTCTAATCCTATATATTGAAAGACAGCCTATCATTTCAATGGCTTGTATATTTCTGTACTGTATTTTTAAGTATCAGCAAGGTTACCAGAGGCTTTTTTTTTAGATCCCAGTTATACTTACCATGAGTTTAAAATGTCTTAGTCATGGACTACTTGGTGAGAAGAAGACAATAATTTCATTAGTTACTTGAGCACTGCATTTGTATTCCTGGTCGGCTGTTATTTTTCAAACCTTCAGAAGTTAAAAGCATAACACAGTTGCCTATACTGGCAATGACTGGTGTTCTGTAGAAATCTCTACAGCTCTTCTCACATGCAAACTGAATTCTGAGGACTTTATATAATTTCTGAGATCCATTGTTTTCTAACCTGAATGCTTTGTTTTACAAGAAATCCAAAGTAAACGACAAGAGAGGAAAAGAAGAACAACAGCAAATCCAGTGTACAGTGGAGCCGTTTTTGAGCCTGAGGTATGAATTTTTTGCTGGGGGATGCTGGTATTTTCATTCTGATCTTGAGTGTCTTTCTAACATCTTGCTACCTTCTAAGCTTTCTCAGTTTTAACTAGAAAGGCAAGCTATCATTTATAGTTCAAAAGACCATTGCAATGACATGACCCTCAGATTTTTAAATAGTAAATACATTGAGGTGTTCTTTTAATACTACATCTTTCTCTGCCTTCTCCATTATAAAGCTGACGTCAAATAGCAATGTGTGTTGGTCAGCTTGTGTATCAGCCTGAAGCAGTCCAGGTGTCAGAAGCAGTGTAAAAAAGCTAACCTTTCTGAAGGTGTGCTTCAGAAAACACAAAAGCCAGTAATCTCACTTAGTACTTACTGTGCTGTTCCTCAGCTACTTCATATAGTTATTGCTAGAAATGTTCCCCAACAGAAATTGTTCCATTCTTCCCTGCAGCGCAAGAAGAGTACAGTGACGTACCTGAACAGCACAATGCATCCCGGGACACGTAAAAGAGGTGAGGTATACCCAGACCTGTCTCCCTGCCCAATGCTTCTTCCTCCACATTGCTTTTGTAGTCCCCATGTTGATTTGAAGAGCAAAACAAGAAGGACTCTACAGTACTTCATTTGTCCAGTAAATTTCCATGGTAGGCAAAGATCATGACTTCTAGGGATTAGCATAGCAAGTTCTCTTAGGCAGCTCAATGTTTCATTTCAGTTTCACTCTCAAAAAAACAAACAAAACCCACCCAATTCACTAGATATTCACTAGAAATGTGAGATGTTTGAACATCATTTAGTGATATGAAGCTGCTGTCAAGATCCCCTTTTTAATGACTAGATTGTATTGTTACTGTCAAGAAGAAAGTGGTTATGGAAAAAGCATCTGTGCCCTGAATAGGAGAGGCAACTTAGTGTGACAAAAGCCTTGTTCCCCACTGGGAGTAGGGACGGGTCCTTCAAAAGAACTTACCTTGAGCGAGAAAAGCTATTGTGCTCATACTAAGCACTATAACTGCAACCAGAGTGCCACTTGTCCTAAAGTGAGAGATGATCTTTCATATAGGTATGCAGTATTATTCAGAAGAAATCCTTCTGTAGAACAGGTAAAATTTTAAGACTTAGATTGTGGTGAAACAAGTGAAACAGAATAGCATGGGAGAGAATGCGATGCTATTATTTGTAGATGGTATTGACCACACGTATTTGACAATCTTTACTTGATTTTTGATGATTTTCTGCAGTCCTTAAAGACTCATAATACCTTCTCTATTCCTAAGTTTTCTGTCTAAAAAAAGTAATCAATCAGATTAAAAATAAACCAGTCCCACCTAGCACTGACCAGTTCCATTGTCTTTTGGGGATTTGGCTGCAAGATGAAATACTAATTTGACATGTTCTCTTCTTGATACGTGTTTTCAGTACTCTTCAGCTATGCTGTTTATAAATAAAAGACATCTCTACTGCTATCCCCTAATAACATTAAATGTATTTTTTAAAATGATATGAGGTAGATTTTAGAGAGAGTTTTTGCATTTACTCTGTGGATAAGTAAATGTTCCTTCTTCTAATAATGTTTTCTTAATTTTATTTTAGACCTTATTGTGAACAATTACTGTATCAATGGAAATGATTGCATGTGTTTGTACTTGATACTCTCTTAGCCTGTTTTTCAGCTGACTATTACACTTTGTTTTTTTCCTCACACCCTGTTGTGAGCCTTTACATTGCATCAGCACCAAATTAGTAGCACATGTTTTCAATTGACAAAAGATTTGGAAGTATACATTTGTTTTGTAATTTAATACAGCAGTATATTGAGTGAAAAGCTTTTGTAAGCATGTGCCCTTGAGAGCTTTAGTTTAATTATAGATGGTGCTGAACATGTCAGAAATTTCACCCATGGACATCACTAGCAGAAATCCATTTCCAAGGACATACTTAATTCTGGAACATATCCAGACCTTAAATGCAAGGTTTAGCATGTTAATAGGTATAGACTGACAGTCTGTAAACATAAGATCTGGGGAATTATTCCTAGATCCTAACTCCTTTATGTTTACATATCCATAAATTACCCCGGAGAAGGAAGGCAGAAATGATGGTTGCATACTGGGATTTTTGCTGTCTTGCTTTGCATTCATAATTTTATAAGAATTGTTATGAAGACATTTTGCACATCTGCTAGTCAAAAGCAATATCTATGAATTGTGCATAATCAAACATACTTGGCTGAGAAAGTCTAAGAAAGAACACAGAATTTGGAGTGGGTTACAGTAGAAGACCAGTGGTAGGTTAAAACTGATAGTAGTTATGGGTCAGACAACAAGACCTGTTCTTAGGTAGCCTAATTTTAAAAATGTACCGGTAGGGTAGAAAGTGCTGATCTGTGAATTAACAGGTTTTAGAAATTAGGGAAGAAAAGCAGGGGGGTGGTGAGTGTTGGCCTCTGATAAAGGACTTAACCTTTGTGTAGATTTATGCTGGCACTAGAAAGATAGGGAGGTGTGGGATAACAGCAGAAAGGATTTAATAGTAGTTATTGTAGCTTCTGTGAAACTTTGATGCCAACATGTTTCCCCTAAAAACTGAATAGCCTCATTTCTAGGAGTAGCAACTGTCCCCAGGCTGCTTTTTTGGGAATGATTCTTTGACCCTCTACAGAGCTTATTTCTGTTTCCTTCTGAAATACATCTTTTAAATGTTCTTTCCTTGAAAAATTCTACTTAAAGATTTCTAAAAAATGTTTAAATCTTTGCTTCTGTCCTTCCACTTGTAACTTTTATATTAACTTCCTCTCTGTGCTACATCATTTCCTTTTTCACGCTAGCCAATGAGGACCACTGGCCAAAGGTATGTAAGATCATTTTTCCTTTCTTTTTTTTTTTCGTTTGTGTTCCCTGTTGTTAATATGTAGGTCGTCCACCTAAATACAACACGGTGTTGGGGTTCGGGGCTTTGACCCCCACGTCCCCTCTGTCCAGTTATCCTGACTCCCCTGAAAATGAAAAGACAGAGACCACATTTACTTTTCCCGCAGCTGTTCAGCCCGTGTCCCTGCCTAGCCCCAGCTCCACAGACGTAAGTAACTCTTGGGGAGGGGGTTACTTTTAGAAAGTTATGCAAAACACACAGAAGGAAAATCATTGCAGCTTTTGTTTCTTGAATCTCACTCATCATTTGTCCTGATTCAGTGCAGTGAAACAGCCCAGCATTTTTTTAACGCCCTTCCCTTTTTCCTCCTGCACCTATGTTGTTATCCCATAGAGATTTTATTTATAACTCCTTCAGTGGAGTGAAACATTGGGAGGCACCAGGCATGCTAGATGAGCTCATTTCCTTTGTGTAGTGTCTGAGATCTTGTGTGACTGAATTGAATCTGTCATCCATGAAAAAGGGCTGGAGGAGCGGCGGGGGAGAGGAGAAGGAAAAGTACTAGTTACAGGCCGTAATAACAGAAAGTTGTGTTTCTGTAATGAGAGAAGGATGGAAACTGCTTCGTCACGCAGAACAGCCAGGAGCAGCATTTGCAGCACTGATTTGGCAGAAAGTGTGTTGTGACTGTTCAGTGGGGGTAAAACAGTTCTCAGGAGCTGGAGTGTACTTTAAGTGCTTGCTTTTTAAAGACTGGTATTTACAGGGCACAGCTTAAGAATCAAAAGGTGCTTGCTTATTTCTTCATACCAGTGCTACGAACTCCTTCTGCAGTCCTTCTTTTAGAAAAGACATTGTCACATATGCTTGAGGCCCAACCATTTGAAATGGCCTTTAAAGAAAAGTTGGGTTATTTTATTTTCATCTGTGTAGTTGCATCACTGTGAGAGCATAGACTGAGAGACCAACTCTACTGACCATGTAGAATAGGGAATAGAAGCCAGTTCCTTCCCTCTGAACTGTATTTGTTCTGCAGAGGTAATAGGAATAGAAGTAGTACAAGTGTGTCTGAAGCACTGAAATAAAGAGATGCAATTCTGATACCCAGGGAAATACACATGTGGAATTACAAGGTTCTCTTTTATATAGTCATTTTTGAGAGCGGGATAGCACTTAACTGCAAAAACCCTTTCCTGACAGCCAGATGAATAGGACTGTGGAACAGCCCCTCATGGATAAGGTGGGACAGCTCCATCTCTGGGGACTTTTTAAAATAAGCAGTACAGATAACTTACAAATATGCTGAAGAGCACATATTTTACATTGGCCTCAAGAGAAGGACTGGATAACGTGGTGGGGGTCTTTTCCACCTCTGTTGCATGTGTATACTGCTGAATCTTTTCCTACTGTGTAAGAGCTCTCAAAAGGGTATGATGAGTTGTTGCCCTGTTTTCTGCAGTGCCTGATGGCAGCACGCTAAATCAAGAACAAATTTCTGTACCATTCAAACCTAGTTCTGAATGCCCTTAATTTTGGAATTAGGATTGTATTTAGGCCTAGGTTCTGGATTGCTGTAATATACATTAATTAATGAAAATTGAAGTGATTTAAAGGAGACAATGGAAGATTACCTAGCAGGTAACAAACATTCTCTCTCAGCTGAACATATCATAATACAGAACAGTAACACTCTTTCCCTTATAGAATCATATATAAATCCCCTTTAACATTTCCAGACAAGGCATTTAGTTCATACATATGCAACAGAACGAATATTTTTAAAGACCTTGATTTTTCTAAAGAATTTTATACCAAAGTCACATTCAATACATATTCACTATCAATTGGGCTAATTTGGTAGAATTTTCAGAAATACTTAGCATTGAATTCCGTTTAATATAAAATATGTGTGAAAGTACAAAATGTATTTCAAAGTGCTCATAAAAATATTTTTTAAATTAAAAATAAACTATGAAACAAAATGTGAATCTTCAGAGACAGCAAAATATCAGAAAGGAGGTAAATATCTGTTCTTCATCACATCTTATAGTTCTTACTTGCTAATTGTAAAGAAAGGAATGGTTTCCATAAGGTGGAAGGTGTTCTTCTGTTAATATGTTCTCATAAGATTGCTGTATAAGCTTGTGCAGTCACATCCCTTTTTTGTGATTTGGTTTCCTCTATTTATGTATTTGTCATGCTGCATGCTTTTCCTGTCTGAGTTTTGAGAATTTGGCAATACTTGTAAAAATCTTTAGCGTCCTTGGCTGGAAAAGTGCAGTATAGTGCTGGAAAAGTACTCTGTATTTAAACAGCAATAGTACAAGTCATGCTGATGGTGAAGACAAAGAGGAGGATTAGTGCTTTGACCCTTAAGGACCTTGCAACTCAAATCGATGGAGAATACAGTATCCACTGAAATGCTCATGTCACAGTTTATGCCAGGTGCTACATTGAGGACAGCTATCCTGCCTGTCACTAGCAGTCTTTTCTCATCCCTTAAATGCCTCATGTGTCCTGTGTTGTTTCAGCACAGACACATCTGAGGCCACATAGTTATCTGCATCAGCGAACTGACATAGGTACAAATTGTTAGTCTTAACCAGGATCATGCCCTGATCCAGTTAATTTTATAGACACAAATATTCTTGTGCCAGCTTCATGCAGGGTCAAATGAATAGGCATACAGAGAAATCAGGAGAAATCAGAATCACTTATTTTGGCAGTGAGGCCAGACTATGTCATGTTGAAGAGGGTCTACACTATTAGCAGATGATGTGAATATAGAAAAGTCTCTTTATTCTAGATAGGACACAAAATGTTTTCTGTAGTTATAGACTCTGATTTGGAACTTTTGAACACTTAAAAATGAAAACACAAGTGCATGCCTAAGGAAAGGGCTATTTCAGAAGTCTCAGTTAAAATACTTGAGCAGTTCATCAGACAGATAAAGAAGAAAACTACAGCTTTGCCTATCTTTAAAATATTTTTGCATTAAGGGTCTAATTCCTATAGGCTTTAGAATGGAAATTTGATTTAGCACTTGAGTAATCTATGTGTTTAGCTACCCTATGAAAATTGCAAATCAGGCCAAGCACTTGGCATCAGGCACAGTGGACCAGAACAGCCTTCTTGAATTTCTCCTGAAATGTTACTCTCTGAATGACAGGGAGAAATTTTGAAGGAAGAATGAAGCAGAAACTTAAGATGGGATTGGTGATAAGGATGGAGGGGTAGAAAGTAGGACTAGAACCTGGGAAAAGGAAGGAAATAATGCAGTAGGCAGGATTGAGCAAAACCTCTTTTTTTTCTCTCTCTCACTTTTTTTTCCTATTTGGCGATTGTCAAGGAGCCACTTGGTTATGTGTGGTTCTCCCTCATGCAGTAGTGGCATATTCACCTGGAAGATGGCAATTGCCTTTGAAGGTCAATTACTCAGCAGTAAGAATTGTGCAAAAATCTCCATTTTAGTGATGATGCAAGTCTTTGGTCACATAATGCATTTTTATTAGTAAACATGTCAAAACAGTGTTTCAATTGAGAGAAGCATTGTAGAACATTCAGATTGCAAAGTCAAGCCTATAAAAGTTAGGAAGTGCCAGAATTAATATTGCTTCTGATAATTTAATTCACTTACATCATACACTATGATCATCTTTATTTATATGGTCATGAACAATTCCTGTTGCAGAATAGTTCGTTTTCCCATGTTATTCCAGTGAAATGTACATACAAGTATAGATATTACATACTCAAGCACAAAATACATTTGATACTGTATTATTCAGTTCTGTTGCCTAAAGCCAGGCCCTGCTGCTCTAGACACTTTATCAAAATAAAGAAAACTGTTAGCTGTCCAGAAAGCTTAAATTTATTTTCCTGGTCCCTTGTGAAAAGGAAGTAGAGCAGAAAGTGACATTCAGTCACCTTTTATGGTATCTGTTCTGAAGTTATTCTTTAGTCACTTCAGCCTGTAGCATGTCAGAGCAGCCTCAGTGAGCTCTGCTCTAGCCTGAGTTGGCTGGCTATAGCCTACACAAAGCTGCTTCAGAAGCTGAGGTTAGTGGGGTGCATGTCACAACACCAAATCCAGCCCCCGCTTTGTGCATATATTTATTAACTGCCGTAAGACCCGGGGCAGTTCTTTGGAATCAAACACTGGCTGGGATTTTGATAAGGACAGTCGTTAATTCTGCGGAAATGCCTTGAATTTTGCATTACCAAAAATAGGACTGTGAATTTTGTGCACGTGTGTTGTCATCTCCATGTATGCAGCTGCACTGCACACTGGTCAACTGTATCACTACAGCCTTTGCAGCCTTCAGTTGAATTTGGGATATTCTGGGTCTAAATTTCTAAATGTCACCCCCTCAAGAAGAAATAGCACGTGTCTCTTTTGTAGGTCTCTTTCTGCAGGGTATGAGACATAACAGGTTTGGTTTTCATCACACCAGTAATTTTGCACTTTGTTACCAGGAGCTATTGTGTAGTCTGTGGCAACTAAAGCATCTTAAGATACATAATTCTCTAGAACAGAATTTTTTTTCTAAAATGAGAGAATTCCCCTCTTAAGCTTTTCCTTATCTTGAAGAGGATTTTATTTTAGCTTATATGACATCTCTTGCCTGCCACCTTTTCCTTGTATTCAGAGAATGCATGATAGAGGGAAAGAAGTTCTTCCCAGCCTGGTTACAGCACATCACTTCACAAGAAGCATGAAATGTCACTCCTTTAGATCTTCATTTGACGCTGAGGAACTCTTTGGTGTTGAAGGATGAAGTAATACTATAACTTAGCTCTCAATGATCCCTGGGAGTTACGGATCCAAAACATGGCGTTGAAAATTCACTGAAGATCGATCCTTTACAAAACATGAAATCAGTGTTAACCTTGGGAATTAAGAATAGCCTTCCCTTTGAAGAAGGGCCTCATCAGCAGTAGAGCTGGGAAGTAGAAACCTGAGCAGATTGCTCGTGTGTCATTCTTTTTACATGTGTATTATGATATCCATAGTGGAGATTACTGTAATTTTTCTTGCCTGGCACCTTAATGTGTGAGTGCATGGCCAAATCTGCTATCCCTCTAAATTGATAGAAATTATTTGCACACTTGAAGAGATGATCTGTGCCAAAATGAAACCTTGCATACACTGGTATTTCATGCAGGGAGTGTGTACCCACAGTTCTGCTCAACACACATATCTTAAAATTGCAGTCTTGCAGATCTGGGGGCTGCGTGTGAAACTTCATTGTAAGTCGGTGACAAGTGTGTACTTCAGACGCCAGATGGGGCCTTGAATATGTGGAGTTGCCAGGACAGCCCAGTGGTCAGAGGAGAGGGTGGGGTGCCCCTTGCTTCCTCTATGAATGCTGAGCCATCTTTCTATCATGCTTCTTTGTTCAAATATCCAAAAATCAAATCAAAACAGTAGAAGAGAGAAGGAAGAAAAAGAAACAAAAATCGGACCTACCTTTCTGAGATGTTAATGGCTGTAGGAAAGAATTCTCTCTGATGGAAATGTAATAGTAACTAAAACTAGTTGTTTTAAAAGACATGGCCAGTCATGTTTTCAATTCTTTCTTTTAAAAAAATATTAGAAAATCTCTCTTGGTACTCTTTTGTCCTGGCTCTCAGTCTGTGTTAATGATGAAACAATCCACTCTCTGTAGAGAATGAGAAGGTTTTGAGTCACAGCTGTTTTGGTGCAACTTGAGATAGCCCAAGTAAAGTAAAAAGAATTGTCTCAGAACATAATTCATTCTATTCTTTTTTCATTTTGAAGAACAACACCTTTTCCTTGCAGTTTCATTTTTAAAGGTGACCTAAATATTTGACAGTGTTCTTTTAAGTCACTCAGTTGGGGTTTCTTACATACTGTTACTGGCAAGAGACAGCCTAATCAGCATTCCTGGAGTGGAGTTGGGCTTACATCCAAAAATCAGAAGGGTTAAGAAAGTGAGTAGCTCATCACTTCAGGCAAATAAAAAGATCAGGGTAAAGAGGGAATCTTAAAGAAGAAAGGCTATAGGGTAGCAGTTGTTAAGAGAAGCTATGATAATAAGTGTTTGCTGTACCATTTTGCCTTAGGAGGACAGAGAGAGCGTTTGGGAGGACAGATGTCAGTGTTTCTGACATCTGGCATGGTTTTCCTGTTTCACAGTCTGAAAAGGGCTTGACCTTTTGGAATCCCTTTAGAAACAGTTAGTGGTGTAAACTTTGAATTCAACTAAGATGTAGATCTCAAAGGCCAAAGTTCACTTTTTGCCTTCTCTCTCTCGCTTTCTCTCACCCAAACCCTTTCCCCTCAATTTTGTAGGGTGATATCCATGAGGATTTTTGCAGCGTTTGCAGAAAAAGTGGGCAGTTGCTGATGTGTGACACGTGTTCACGTGTTTATCACCTGGATTGTCTGGATCCGCCTCTGAAAACCATTCCCAAGGGCATGTGGATCTGTCCCAAATGTCAAGACCAGGTACTGTTTGACAGATGGGGAGTTACATACAATGCATGTGAAGATTTTTTGGTGTTAAAGAAAATAACCAGATTGTTTGCGTTACTTAGACCAAGACAGCCTGATGCTGAACAAATCTATTTGATGTGCAATAAGGCTTGTGTGAATTTCACCAAATTATTACCTCTGTTGGAATGTGTGCTAATACAAAACTGTCGAGTCTTGCTTCCAAATTTGGGGTCTTTATTTGTTACCCTTATGTTTTTACTCTTTTTCTAGATCAAAGTAAGCAGACTTT
Source organism: Aleadryas rufinucha (assembly GCA_013397815.1). NCBI lineage: Eukaryota > Metazoa > Chordata > Aves > Passeriformes > Aleadryas > Aleadryas rufinucha. The sequence continues at coordinate 184,977 of VZTH01005090.1, forward strand.
TGGGAAAGATTAGCTACAACCCATAGAAATTCTGCTGTTCATCTTAAGCTCATTGTTTCTTCAAAAGTTATTAGTATATTCTTCTGGACAAATAAATAAAACATTTGCACAAGCCTACCTCAATAGATAGAGCAAATATAAGCCTCTGTTTGCTTATATAAATCAAACATCAGAAAGGTTGTCTTCAGTGATCTCTTTAATAATATCATCCAGCATCAGTATAATGAGTATAAGAGAACAGTTTCGTGGTTCTTCCACTCTCTGAAAATGCACAATTGAACTGAGCAGGTTTTATTTTAATATTTTGTTTATAATTGCATTGAGATTACAAGATGAAGAAGTAAACTGTTGTATTCCTAACCCTTCCATGGAGCTCCAGAAGTTGCAAAGGATTGCTGATAATAGGCAGTCTGAAGCTGTGTTCTGTCTAATGCAGCACATTGCTTGGTCACTCACATGGCCTTTGGTGCACCAGATGGTAACATAAGAAAACAGCCTGACCTAGGATGTGCTGCTCAGGAGAATGAAAATGCAAAGCTCTAGTGACTTGGTCAATAGTTGCCAGAGAGGAGGGAGTATTATGACTTGGATGCTCCTGCTCTTGCCTACTCTCACCTTATCCCTCCTCCTCATGCTTCTGTGATAGCTTCCAACAAAATTAGGGGGCAATTTGAATAACTTTGCTGTAAACTGACCAAGTCCTCTGTCTTCTGAGACACCACTCTGATCATGTACTAAAAATATGTTTCTTTCCTCTTAAAGTTTGTTAGAAAGCAAAATGTAGGAAGGATCTGAAAGACATAAATGGTGCTTACCCTTATAAAAAAGAGTTTGATAAGTCTATTAAGATGCCTCTGATAAGAAGGGGTGATAGGACAGTTTCATGGTTTACTAGCCAGGAAGTGTGATGTTTGAATGTATGGTGTGGAGACTAGGCTGCAACATGAAAACTTTTTTCCCAGAAAAACTAAGATCAGCAATTTGTTTGAACCATGAAGTAATGTTTATGTCTCTTGGCAAGTTTTGAGTTCAGGTATATTATCTTTTCATTCCTCTTTTAAGTTGTTCAGTATCATTAGTAGACTTTTTTTGTGGCTATGGAGGGAATTTAAGAAAATGCTGACATTTGTAAGAAATAGGTTTGCTTTGTAGGAGCCACAATACAGTTGTGAATAATTCCCTCTGTTAAATCTCAGATCAGGTCTGTGAAGCTTCATGTTAACAGGGCTGAGGCTAATGATAGCCATGAAAGAAAATTCTCAATCTTTCCCTCTTTCTCTCTCTCCTTTTTGCTTTCTCTGAGGTAGGTTTTTTACCAGCTCAATCTCTATGAAAATTTTCTTTCAGATGCTAAAGAAGGAAGAAGCAATCCCATGGCCAGGAACTTTAGCAATTGTTCATTCATATATTGCATATAAAGCAGGTAAGAAAATGATGAACACTTTTCTTTCACTTTTAATAATGGAAGATGTTATTTTGGGAGTGGGATAGAATGGTACTTCCTTTGCAAAAGGAAATTTTGTCATATAAAAGGAAATAATCTTAATCACTAGTGAAGTGAAAATAGCAGTCTAAATATTTCTTAAGCTTGTCATGCTTGTGTCTGTAGGCAAGATTTTTGGGGATGATTCAGTGCATAAGTTGCTAAGCATTGATTTAAACACAATTCCCCTCTTTACATGAAGCAGTTTAGGCCCTCTGTCTACTGTTTTAAGAGAAATATTTTAAGTATTCTGTTTAATACTCTGTTTTGCAGCAAAAGAAGAGGAAAAACAGAAACTACTTAAATGGAGTTCAGATTTAAAACAGGAAAGAGAACAACTAGAGCAGAAGGTCAAACAGCTCAGCAATTCTATAACAGTGAGTATTGTCCTCCCAAATAACCCTTCACCTGTGTTCTGGTGCCACAATGCAGGGAGAAAAGTATTATAGAGTGACTCCATGTACTAGACCTGTCATCCACTGGATTTATTTAGAATTAAGTGAGCTCTTTCCGTTGCTTTTTGGGACTTTGGGGAGCAGGAATGAAATAAAGGCAACATATACTTACATTGAGTCTCTTATACATGATCCATGCTGGACATGTAGGTAGACATATGGTGACATATAATATCAGCAGGTGACAAAAATGACCCAGAGCATTTTTGTCTCTGGGTGGTAGATTGAGTCCAGTTCTCTAGTGGCTCACTTAAACAAGAATGGTTGGGCCTCTGTGCGTGGTGAGAGTTACAGCATTGGTGCACTTTCCAGACCTTTCTGATGCAAGAGCGGCCATTTACTCACAGCTGACTCTCAGGACCTGGACGTGTTGCCCTGGCAGTCAGCAGCTGGACACTGCACATGTCTCTGGATGGTATTAACTAGATAATGTCATACTTCAAACCAGAAACTTTAGTTTCCATCTTAGTTTATTGCAGTAATTGAGACGTGTCGCTGGGGTCCAGTGATGGTCAGCACCGATAATGCCGCGACCTTCCTAGAGAGAGCGTCCCTCAGGGAACAGCCCTTCCAGGGGTGCTGGCAGGCCTCCCTGGGCGATAGAGGATTTCAGCAAGTGTAGCAATTTCTCAGCTACAAGTGATTCCGGCTCTTGTGATTCAGCTCTTTGTGAAATCACCCAAGGCAAACTCGGGGACAGAGAGACAGGAGCCTCATATGGCAGTTCCTCAGAGGTAGCCTTTATTGTCCAACCATCCTGCGAAGCGGGGGCCAGGGACGAGAACTCCCTCCCGTCAGGGGCAGAAGCAGAGGTTTTTATGGGGAACGTAGGGGGTGGGGTAGCAACCAATTAGCCAACGAGGTACAGGCTATTACCATGAAGAAACAAGGCATGTTCGGATCTCACCATGACCCTGAGGAAGGTTGCTTATCTCTGACTCCTCCAGGGGAGTGCCAAAGGCTCTTGCCCTGAGGGCTCCCAGCCCTCTACAGGAACATACATATTAATTCGGTCACTCTTCTCACCTTGATGTGCAAATCAGTCTCTTGAGTTGCCAGTGTAAAGTTTAAGCCCCTCATTGGTGCAGCCCTAGTCAGTATCACATAATGAAAAAAAGCAAAATCTCCTGTGTGGCAACATCTGTAAGGCTGGATTCATAATTGCAGACTTTTTTTTTAGATACAGGCACACTTTCCAGGCTGCCTGTCTTTGCCTATTAGAGCAAAAGTGTCCCATGTTTACAGACCTCTCAGTGCTGTCAGTACAAATAAAATGATTGTAAGGTGCTGGTTAGCAGTCCTGGGGACTGTCACCTTCTGGTTAGCAGTAGCTAGGTGTAACCTGAGCAGCACTAGACAACTTACACTGTTTCTCAGTGATGTGCCCAGGCAGATGCAAGCCCTTAACATGAGGGATTGGTGATGGGCAAGAAAAATGTTTATACTTATACTGGACCTGTCCAAAATAGGCACATTAGGTCTGGATTTTTTAGTGTTATTATGATGCTATGAGCTGCATGTGAAAATAGTAAAGCTAAAACCAACAGTGTCTGGAGATCAGCATGGATAAAAGATTTTAAAAATGTAGGAAGGTTGCCATCTTCATGTAAAAACCTGAGTGTAACAGACATAGCTACTGTTTCCTCATTTTTGTGGGTTTCAAATGTACATATAAGCAGTTTTTCACTCTTGAAACATCATTTGTGGGCTTTTTTTAAAGTCTTACCCTGACTCTTAGCTGATGAGCTGGCTATGTTACTACCACTTCTAAGAGAATGAAGTGGCCACAAAATAAGATTTTCAAGTGAAGAGGAGTTTGGTTTCCTTTTCAAGTGCCCTTTTACTTATTGAGAGAAGGAAGCGATGTTCCTGCTAAAATGTATGTGAAAGCAAAGGCTGTATCCCATTAATAGTTTGCACACACACTGTCAGCAGTCAGCTGCAGTGAGATGCCTGAGCTTGCAGATCTGAGCTAAAGAAATTTCAGTAATGCAACACTAATAGAAAAAATAGTAAGAACATACACTTGGAAGTTTTCCTTTAAAAGAATCACAAAAGGATGGAGCTGTCTATGTTCATTTGCACAACACCTTGGAATGAAAGGGAGCGATACCAGGTTACAGCTATGTCTTGGCGGTTTATTTCCTCAGCCTGCAAATATGAATTCTCCTGTGAACACAGCCTAGAGACTCTTCTTCTTCTAGGCTGGAAAAGTGAAATTGCAGCTGCAGCCTTTTCTGAGTACTTATATTTAGATCTGTGAACATCATATTCCTTCTCTTACCTTCTTTCATTCATAAGCTTGAACTTATTACTGCTTTTCTGTTTTGCTGTAGAAATGCATGGAAATGAAGAATACCATCCTTGCAAAACAGAAGGAGATGCACAGCTCCTTGGAGAAGGTAAAACAGCTGATCCGCCTCATCCAAGGCATCGACCTTTCAAAACCCATAAACTCTGAGGTCAATTCAGTAGCCATCTCCAACGGCATGGACTCCACTAACAATACTAATGCTGCCACCTCCACCTTAGCCCCCTCCCCTTCCCAGAGCTGCATGGTGAACTGTAACAAGGGCGATGAGACTAAATAACACAGTGAAGTTAAGAAGGAGCCAAGGGAGGTGGCGGCGAGGAGAAAGAGCAAAATAAAGAAACTCTAGAAAAGCAAAACTGGATTTCTTCTGGAAAGTGCAGAATTCTTTAGTTCTTTGGTTCCAGAGAGAGCGTGAAGATGCTTGTGCCAGGCGGCACCGGAGTTTGCCAATTGATCCTTCTTATTCTGTGTGTACATGCGAAGTTTGGATCATGTTACATGAATAGTGCCAGCTGGGGGTTCTTTGCCAGCACCATGCCAAGTGAAATAATATATTTACTCTCTCTATATTTTACACCAGTGTGTGCCTGCAGCAGCCTCCACAGCCACTATAGGTTTGTTTTATTTTTGTTTGGGGTGAGGAGCAGGGATAAGGGAGGAGAGCAGGTTTCAAGTTCCTATTTGCAGAACAGTTTGTTTAGCTAGGGGAAAACAAAAACAAGTCCAAAGAGCCTATGGGCTTTTCCTGTTTCTAAACTCTCAATACTATTAAACCAAAAAACCAGAAATATAAATTATCAAATCCCAGTGCCCAGAAGGGACAAGTCTATCAAATAAGCAGTATTTACTATTGTTTAGACAGGAGATGTACAAAAGGAAAGGAGATGGACTTTTCACTGAGTAACCGGCACATAGAATCATAGAATATGCTGAGTTTGAAGGGACCCATCAGGATCATCGAGTCCAACTCCTGGCCCTATGCAGGACACCCCAAGAATCACACCATGTGCCTGTGGGTCCTCACACTCATCCAGAAAGTCTGTGTTGGGAATGGGAAGATAGAGGGCCAGAATCCAGGGTCGGCTTGGAGCATTGGATGGAGGTGTCCCAAGAGAAAATGTGCATCAATTACTTGAAAATGAGATTCCATCCCTTTTCTGTATTTATAAACAACAAAGGTATCCTGAACAAAGTAGCACATAACCCAGATGTGTGAACTCAACAGAGAAATGTCCTTTTCTTTCACTTCCTTTCTCTTCTTTTGGTAACAAGAACTAAATAAGGAATAGAAAAGCTGTTTTTCAGGCTGACAGTCTAATTAAAGAGGTAGATGGGACCTTGCATGGTATAGATTAGAAGTAATAGTGTCAGTGAGATACAGTGAGTCTTTGTGAGTCCTTGTGTCATCGTTTTGGGCACTGTTTTTTTATGCAAGGGCAAAATCTTTGTATCTGGGGGAAAAAAACCAACTTTTTTAAATTAAAAAGGAAAATAAAAGATATTGAGGTCTTCCTAGTGTTACTTAAAATAAGATCAAGGTAAGAAACATTGTAAAAAAAATTACAAAAGTGCTATTTGTTTCCTAAACAAGTGATTTCTATTAAAAAGGTGTCAGAACTGGAGAAAATGCTGTGTACTTAGAATTTTTTAACACAGACTTTGCTTATTTATGATGACATTCTGCTGTGTTTGTGTTCTAAAATCTAATGGGACAGTTTCCATAGGTTATACCATACATCTACTGGCTAAAGAGAATCAAATCCTACAGTGCTGGATCTCGCCCCACCTGGAGGATCTCCCAGGCTTGTCTCTGCTGTTACCATCTCTCACCCATTCTTCCATGTGTTTGTACCAAGAGAAAAGCAGTTGGCAGTGTGCTTGTTTAAGGCTTTAATAGTTCTGTGATACAGACTGATTCGAGCTTGAGAATGAAAGACAGTGAGTTGGGCTGCAATCCCCCTCCGTTATCTCCTCTTGTTTAAGAAGTTCATCTCTGAGGTATAATCTTTTCACTCTAGACAGCAGAGCTTGCCTTGTGCTTCCTGACTGTGGGGTCTGGCTCAGTTTAGGGTGCTGATTCCGGTCACATCGGGTTGTGTCCCAGAGCTGTCTAGTTTCACTCCTGCATATACACATTTGGGCAAAGCCCATTTCAACTGGAAGTACCAGGAAGACTCCCTTTACTTCCAGTGGGAGCAGAGTTGAGCCACTGCACACACAAGGTGAGGCAGCGTCCCCGGTGTGGTGGCCTTGAGAGCATGTGTTGGGTGGCGAGGCAGACCTGCTCAGCTGTTTGTAGTGGAAGATAGAAAAGCTTTTGCATTTCAATGATGCATTTCTGAGCAAGTGAATACTCCAGACACTACAGAGCCTGAGAGAGTTTCTTTGCTGCCCCTGCCAAGTGGGCTTCTGTGGGGTTCTTGGAGCTGTTTTATTCCCTCTCCCTTAGGTTGCCCTTCTGCCCTTTGAGGACTTTTATTCCTTCTGTAGGAGTGTGCACTATTTTCAGCTCTGAGCTCAGAACTGATATCCTGGGTTCTCACATTTGTCTCATTTGGGAAAGTGACTCTTACATGCACTTCTCAGCTGAACCAATGATAACCCCAACTCTGTCTTTTGATGTTTGAGTTCTGCTCTGGAACTAGCAGAGCTGGAAGGATAAGTTAGCAGAAGTGGTAGGGAGACAGACAGCTGGGCAGACAGCGTCAAAATGGATCATACTAAAAATGTCCTTCCATCAATCCAGTTACCAATGGGGTCATTACCATTGGGCAGCACTAGGCCAGCAACCCATAGCATAAACAAAGGACTGTTTCAAGAGTTGAAGAGAAAAAACAAACGGAACATGAGCCTTCTATAGAATATGAGCCATCAGCTAACAGCCAGATATTCAGGAGAAACTGCCTTTTGGAACATGTTGGTCTTTAGTTGAACCACCTGGGTGATTCTTAACATCATCTTCTGAAGCATCACGCATTCCTGATAAGAGATCATCTCCAGGGATAGGTGTGCTGAGTCTTTGTGGTTCCCATGCTCTTATTTTTGTGTTAACCTGAGCTCTCTTGGAAGCACTGCACTATTTGGAGGTAGGAGGCTATGCCTGGAGACTTGATAGTCCTTCTGTTTTCTTTGCTGATTCAGGAGAGGATGAAAGTGAAATTCACTAGTAGCCATATTTAAATTTGAGCAGAGTTAACCAGCCAGGAGATGTTAAAACAGCTATTACTGCTTTCCTGAGGCATCTGCTTGTCTCCAGAATCCAAGTAAATAAGTACAGAATTTTATATCCCTTTTGTTACAGCATTTGTGTTCCAGTCTGTAAAAAGATGCCTTTAGTGTGTCATTACTTGGCAGAAAAATGACCTTAGACATTTTGATGCTGCTTAGGTAGTTTTCTTTCTCTCACTGATCATGTTTGGATGCTTTTTCTCCTAGCTCTGCAGCAGTATCAGCCAATAGGCAAGGAGCATTCCCAGGACTGCACTGACACTGGCGATGATGCTGCTGTATAGACACAGTAAATTTGGGTTATCTCTGCCCAATTACCAACAGTAGGATGGAAGGGGAATTGGTGTTTGCTAAATATGGATGAAAATGGTTTTTTTTCCCAGCTACTCTAAGAGGTTCCAATCAAGGATGAATTTAAACTCTGTGACAGCTTAAAACTCAAGCTTGTCTTTTGGGTTTGTATTGGTTTGGGGTTTTTTTCTTGTGTAATATTTGAGATAGAATGATTTTGTACTAAAACTTCTGCTCTTTGGGAAGCTGTCATAATGACTGTGGTTTTGTATTTCCAAACCGCCAGCAAGATATTAACTAATTCTTATGTCATTGCTTGTCATTGGTGGGAAGCAAGTGGCCTTTAAATCTCTGTTATAAGGGAAGAGATGAGACCACAAAGGAATCTCATATCAGAGATGGTCCTGGCTCTCAGCCCAGTGCTAAGGGCTTTAAGAAGTCACCCTGCACTTTTGCTCAGAAATAGAGCAAGTGTTGCAGAAGTTGCTTTTTCCCTTCTCCTTGCAATCTGTTCTTTAAACATCTGGAAAGGTGTGTTGTGGTCAGAGGGGGAAAGTGGGCCTGTGACCTGGCTAGAAGAATTAGTGTCATCACTGGTGTTCTCACTGTCTTTGTTTAGAGCCAGCAGTGGGTTTAGTGCTATACAAAACATGGAGAAGGCAGTACTTCTAGGGATGATTGGAAGGTAGGGTGAGTAGCATGGCTGATTCTTCCAAGACATCATTAGCCAGGAGTTACCATGTTGGTAGGAAGAACTAATGTTTTGCATGAGCAAAACAGGCCTTTGTTCTATGCTGCGAGCAAGTTTCTGTTAGTGGGGATATGAATTAAAAGCCCGGAAATTAAAGTGGTGATAATTTTATGGGTAGATCTATTGGTTTTATTGTTGGCAGAAATATTGCATTTTATCTTTACTAGGCTTAAAAAAGTAAATCTGTATTCCAAATATCTAGAAATGTGAAACCTAATTCTGACCTCCTTGGCCTCAAATCATCTTCCCTGTACTGTTGCAGAGACAGCCCTGAAAGCAGCATGGTCAGCATTCAGGAGAACCCAGAGTGAAATCTTCCTCTTAGTCCCACCAAGCTGTGGCAGCCCACAATACCGGGAATAAGCTCTGAAATTTCTTTCCCATGTGGATACAGCAGAAAACATTTGTGAATTTGCAGTGCACGTTTCTCTCCCTTTTCCTCAGCTGGGTTGCACCCGGCCCTCTTTGCTTCTGAAGCACTAATGATGAGTACATGCTTTTAATGAAACATGTTTTTAAAATAACATATTAAGATATTAAACCAAATTCACTCTTTTCTGAGGGCCTTTATCAGTGAGCTGCTCTGATAACCACCAAAATACTGGTATTACACTTCCTTGTGGACCACGCCCCTTTGGGCAGAGTTCATTGTGTCTTTTTAGAATTGTTTTGACCCTTCTTCACTTCCTGTTGTCCTCCCTTGGAATTCTGGAGATCCAAGGCAAGTTCAACTTTGCTGGATTACTGCAAAGAGTTTTCTGACAAGTACGTAGGAGTCAGGAACCTGGAGAAAGAGGGAGGTGTTTTGTTGTGCAGCTAATTCATTTGGCACTTAGGCTTGCCTGGCCAACAAACTACCTCAGCAAAGGCCATTCCCAAGCACTATGGATTCTGTAGGTTCTGGCATTCAGAAGGCAAAAGGTCCAGAGAACCCTCCAGCAGCCAGCTAGGTACTGGTCTCTGTGGGCGTGTGAGCAAACCTTGCAGTGACATGCTGTTGGATCCTTGTTTTCACTGGTCAGACCTGGACCAGGGAATGACCCAAAAATCAGATGGGATCAGAAAAAGTGAGAGCTGCAGACGTATTGTCTGCAAGTTATTGCTGTCTTACTCAGATCCTTCTTTAAGCCTCAGTCCTGTTTGTAACTCCTACAAAATGGAATGTAATACTTGAAAAATATGAGTCTCTCTATCCTTTACCCTTAGCTCCCATTTCCCTCCTGTTTCCCTCTTATCTGGGACAAGAACTTCCTGCATCGTGTCTTGTGTAGGCTGAGCACATAGTTGATCAACTTGCCAATAAAGAAAATTATTTATACCATGCACTGGTAAGCTTGGTAATTACAGACCCATGAAAAGACAAACCTCTCCCAGAGGTTGATGTAATTGTGGACTTGTTTCAGAAAACCAAGAGCTTACCTGTGTGAGTCTGTTTCTATCCCTGTCAGTATTACTGAGTAGTGAACAGAAAAGAGGCTTGCTAAGAGCACGGGTGCTGTGGAAATCACTGTGCTGTGCATGTCCCTGGAGTGTATCTCATGAGAATGGCCAGGCCAGGGCTTCCCATCTCCCCGGGCCAGAGGGGGATGCTGCAACGGACAAATTAAAGGACAGAAGCCTCTTTTGAGAAGTGGTACAGGGCTGGAGATGGAAAGGAAGAGAAAAAGCAGGAGCAGCAAAGGAAACAAAGATTACATGGTGTAAAGCAGAACAGAGAGAAAAAATATGGAAAGACATGAGCAGGGTAGGAAGAATCCAGGAGTGAAATAGGGCTCCCTTCTGAGTAGACAGGTATTCGTGCAGTTACAGGGTTTGCAAGTTCAGTGGAAAGAGTAGAACAAAACCACTCTTTATCCTACCTCAATTTCTGACATGGGTTGGTCTGTATTCCAAAAGGAGCAGGTGTGGTGGGAGAAAAGAGCTGCTTGGGTGCAGATGGGAAAGGAAGTAGGCATGAAGTCGTCCCTAGCTCTGCTTCTGCTGCTGAGTGATCCCATCCTGATGAGAGCCTTATTTGACTTCTAAGCTACAACACAGGGATAAGGCAGATCAAGCAGACCTTGGAGCAGCCAGAGCCTACTCTAGTCTGGACCATATTAATTAAACATTTTCTTGACTAGAAACATTCCCAAAACTAGCTAAAGGTTCAGCTCTGCTGGTGTGGTTGCACCTTCAAGTGTTACAATCAGCCTAGCTGAAACCAGCATCAGCTCCCAGAGGTGCTGGGTTCTGTGTGAGTGAAGGAGACAATGTGGAGTAGGACGTGTGACTCAGGTACTTCTCAGCCACCTCTGGGAGTATCTGTGTGAGATTCCTGCTCTCTGGGCTGTCACATCTGGCAGTTCTGTGCCAAAATCCCTCTGTGTGAGCAATGCCTCCCTATTTTCTCAGGATCTGGTTTCTTTAGGGACATGTGGAAAGGGGCATTTCACCAGTGCAGCTAAACAGGGGTGTGTGTTAAGTTTAATGTAGCCATGAGGAGCTGAGGGCCCTGCCTCTAGGCTACACTAAGCAGCCCGACCATGGGGCACCCTCCTGGGAAAACAGCTGTCCCAGCTCTCCTGTTTAACCAGGGATAAGCTCTGTGCCTGTTCTTCTTCACTCTCTAGTATCCAAGCAGGTGTCAAAGGCTTCAGATGGAGAAACTCAGCCCAGTCCCTCTAGTTCTAGAAAGGAAGAAGTACTTAAGGGCTTGCTTACTATCAGGAGTGCCTGGGGAACTCAAAAGTCTTGTGAGCGTGGCTCTGTCTGTCCTGGGTGGAGAGCTGGCACAGAAAGACAGCAGCAGCAGTGAGCAGTATGGATCAGCTCAGCACCACCTTTTGCATCGTTTTTCTTTTTCCTAAATTTACACTGGCAAAAGTGAACCTCAACCAATTCCTGCCCTTTTGTCACCAACCTTCTTACATCTGTTTTGTTGGAAAACAAATGAAGTATTGTTGCCTTTGAGCTTTGAGAAAACACTTTTCTTAGTGAGCAACCAGAACTTGGTGAGCCTTGGGGGAACAGCTCAGGGGGGAAGGGAGGCAGTATCACAGGGCAGCTCCTGGGGCTGTGTTCCGTGGCCACTTTTGATTTTGGATCCTCAGCAGTGAGGTTTGACACTGCAGCAGCACTGGGTACGTGCTGTGCACGTGCAAGGGCAGGGGTTCCCCTGGCTCATTATCCAGGTGTTGGCCTCTCAGGTGGGGCATGTCAGAACTGCGGGAGGAGGGAAGGAGATTGCTCTGTGCCTCACGTTCCTCTCTGTAAGGCAGGTACTGACAGTTCTGAGTCTGGAAGAGCAGATTTCCATGGCTGCAGGCACTGGGGTAGGCACTGTTGAAAGAAGCTGGGTGCAGCAGGAGGCTGCACGTTTCTGCTTATTCTGGGCTAATGTGTAATTTCTGATCATAGTCTCATGTTTCTTTACTTAAATTATCATTGACATCAAAACAGTGATTGACTCTAGAGGCAGGCAGTGTCTCACCTGTCAGCTCTCCCTTCCAGAAGGTGTTGTCTCTGAATCGCTCCTGATGTCATCTGTGACAGGCAGCCAAGACCCTCCTTGAGGAAGGTTTTTGCTTTTGCATAAGCCTCTGAGACTCGGGCAGCTTCCTGGCAGCCTCACACAAACAGAGCCAGCAGCAGTCGTGTCCCACAAGCTGCTTCACTCCAATCACAGCTGCAGGGTCTCCCCCAGGTGCCATCTCACACTGTCAGAGGTGTCTTGGCTTCCTCTCATGCCCCACAGAAGCAAAGCATGTCTTGCAAACTCTATTAAGCAAAGGTTAAGCAAGGTAACAGCAGGGAGCGGGGGAGCCTGCTGGTGCCGACCTGTTCGGGCTCCTGTGGAGGAAGGAAACAACTTTGCTGTGTCAGCAGCAGTGGACACAGAGAGGTGGTGGTGAGCTGCTGCCACCTGCAAGGTCTGGTACGGCACCAGGGTGGCTGCCCATGCCAAGTTTTCTTTAGGGAGCTGACTGGCTCTACTCTGCAAACACCCACCGTGTCTGCAGCTGAGGGCAGGAGGGTTGTGAAGGCAGCTCTGCTTGTTTAGGAGAAAATACTCAGGCTTCAGTCATGGTTTCATGTTCCTGGGATCACAGCAGCACCATCTCCACAGATTTATTGATGCCACCACCCCACCTGTGTGCCATGCCTTGTCCCATTCCCTCACACCCACCCTGGTGTTTCACCAAGACTGAGCTGTAAAGCGGGAGCCCTGGCATGGGCCCGGAGCAGGAGCTGACCCTGCAGGGCTCCGTGTCCGAGCCTGGTCCCTCCCCCAGTCTGTCTGATTTCTCCGGGGGATTTTGGTGACCTGCCCCCAGTCCTGGCAGTGCTGTCCCCGCAGCCACGGGCCTGGTGCTGTGTGGGACGATGGCAGCTTCTCTCCCAGCTGGGTTTCCAATGGCAAAGCCACGGGCTCTGTCCTCCATGAGCCAGTGGCACCTGTGCTGCCCCATTCCCCACCGATCTCCCGTCCTCGCAGGCCCTGGTGTAAAATGCCCTTTCTGACTGGTACTGCTCTGTTGTCACAGAATCACACCATGAGAACACCCACTTGTGAACTGGTTTGGGTTTTTTAAATATCTCTATTTTTTTTAGCCTGATGCTCATAGTGATCTGCAGTATCTGCTGCCTTCAAGTTCCTTGTGGTTTCAGTTTTGGTACAAATGTGTTTAGATTTTAGCAAATTAAAGTTGGGGGGAGGGGGTACAGAGCATCTGATCAATTTGTATTTATTTATTTTAACATTTTACTAAATAAAACACAGTAAAATCTTTTGTCTCCTTAGCTGTATGTACCAGGTGGGGACAGTGGGTCCCAGAGGCCCAGGGGTTGTAGCAGTGCCCATAGCATGTCCCCAGCCCCAGGAAGGGTTTCTGAGTGTGGCTCTGTGCAAGGGCTGTGTAATGCTCGGGCTTGTTTTCTTGGCAGGGAGAAGGGCACTACGTTAGGAGAAATGAATTTTAGCTCCAAAAGGGGCCGTGCTCAGTTCAGATAATCTCCCTGGCTCTGACTCCGTGGGTGCCTCCCAGCTGATGCTGCCCGGCAGAGGGCCCATGGAGACCAACCCAAGCTGGGTTACTTCCAGGTACCTCCACCCCTGCAGGCACATTTTGGGCTAGGGACTGTCTAGGCTGGGAAGGATTATCTGAAAATGATGGTGCACAGCCCTCCTGCTACAGGCATACCAGCACACCTTCCAAAACAGCCACAGAGCCAGCATTTCTATCACTTCCTATCCACCAAAGAATCATCTGGAAGAGGCCTGCTCCATCTCAGCACTGCTCCACCATGTCTCTAGCAGTGTCGAGACCTGATCTAACCCTCTGATCTTGCTTAGTGCAGCAGCAGCACAGTATCAGTGAGCTGTGGCTGTGTTAAAGCTGCCTGCTAGGGACCTGTAGGGTGGAGCTGCGCTTGGCTTCGCAGTGATGAGCAATGCCTTCCCAGCCCTTTCCCAAATAAAGCCTCAATGCTTGCTACTGGCAAACCATCCTCATCCTCCCCCCTGCAGATGCAAGGCTGGCAGCTCATGGGGCCTAAGAGCCAGCTTTTATTTCTAAGAGTCTTATAAAGCCAAGGCTCTCAGGGACGAGCTGCAGCACCGCCGCATGAAACCACAGCTTCTTCTCCTTGGGTGTGATTAAACTGACACCGTGCCTAAGCGGCGATGCCCCAGGCTCCAGTTCAGGGGTGCTGGCTGTGCGGACAAGCTGCCTGGGTCCTGTTGCAGCACGGGAACCATCAGCCTTAAGCCCATCTCAGTCAGCAACCACCAGGGCAACCACCCTGAAAGGGCACCTGTGTGCCTGCCACTTGGTAACACCAGCGTTAATTCTGCCCACCACTGCTGGTCCCCAACCCTCCTCCTGTGCCTAACCAACAGGAAAGGGTTCCAAATGCACCAGGCAGAGCAAGCCCACTGATGCTTCTCCCCAGCCAAGGCTCGGGCTACTCCTCCATTGCTCTCCTCCTGCTGCCTTCCCTCCAGGGGACACGTGCAGGCTCACAGCAGAAAAAAATTAATAACCAGGCAGTTTTAACAAGAATGTGAAAAAGAATAAAAAAGCTTTAATTTAAAAATTAAATTAAAAAGAGAGAATAAGCAAGAGGCGCTTGTGCCCTTTCCATACCCCGCGCTTTCTATGGTTCTTCTTAGCTGCTCCCACCATGGACGGAAATCCTCACCCTGCACAGAGCTGACTCTTGCAGCCCAGAGCAAAGCTAAGAGAACAGTGGAGACTGCAGCAGCAACTGGCCTGGAGAGCCTCCAGGACCACCAGCAAAATCATCTGGGAAGAAGAAAAGATTAAAAAATAAAAAACCCGGACACCCTAATTACTGAATTCTTATGAGAAAAGTATTAAATAATTTAAATAGTGTGAGGAAAGCAATGCATCCTCTGTGCTCCAGTGTGTGATAGCGGTAGAAGAGTGTCCAGTCAAGCTGCTCCCAGCATGGGGTTCCTGCCACAGTGTTCAGCTATGGTCTTGTCCAGTGTCAGCCACATCCCTGATTGTTGATGGCAACAACTGTGCTGCCAAGAGCTGGAGAGGAGCAGGGTGGTCCCTGCTGGGAACTTCTCCCAGCATGTGCTGGCCCATGAAGCTGCTGTTTTGCCCGTGGGGAGGGTTGGCAGCCCTGCCGGGTGGGGCAATGCCAGCACAGGACAGGGTCTGTCACCGGCATGGCTGGTCCAGGCTGGGAGGTGCAGGTCCATCCTGGGAGCTCACTGCTGGGGACAGCAGACAGCCCACCCTACTCTGGGAGCTCATCCTGCTCTGGGTGACTCCCACACCACCTGTACAGGGCCAGCTCCACTGGAGACTGCATCCATACAGATGTGGAGTAATAATATTTCCCCCCATGAAGCCTTGATCTGGGCTTGAACCAAGGCTCCAACTACTCACAGTACTCCCTGGCCACTCCTCCCAGGGTGCTGGGGGGCTTCCTCTGGGCCTGCTCCACAAAGGATGTAAAGGGATGCTCTACAACCTCATCTCCAACTCACCAAAGCCTGGAGGGGTGTGTGGAGGACTGGGACCTGGGACCATTGAGCAGAGGCAGAACAGGGTAAGGTACAGCTCCCAGGTCTCTAGAGGAGCCAGGCCTCAACGTGAGGTGAGCTAATAAAGACTGGGAATCCACATCTGCTAAAAGAGGGAAGGGAGGAGACCCCACCCCTGGCCCCTGGCATGGGGAGGTCCCCCTGTAACACAGGAAGGCTGCAGCAGTTTGACCTGCAGGCACTGCCTGTTCTTGCAGCTTATGTCTTCCATCTTATCTACAGGCATCCCTTGGGTGGGCTGGAAAGGCTGTGCTGCTGACTCCATTCCCTCGGGCCGGGCTGCGGCGGTGGGCAGGGGCAGGAGGGAGGCCCTGCACCCTCCCTTCTCCAGTGTGCTGCTTGTAGCCCGCACCCACTGTCCCCAGGCATCACAGGCTTCTCTCGGCAGTGAGGTATTTGAGTGCAGCAGCCCCGTATCGCCGTGACAGGTCCTGGTGGAACTCCTCCCGCAGCGTCTGCAGGCAGCCCCGGTACCCTGCACTCAGGCGAAACTTGGAGATGTCGAAGCTGGGGGCATGGGGCATGTGGATCATGAAGGCATTGGGCAGGACCAGCAGCTCATACTCCTGGGGACAGAGCAGCAGCCTTTACCATCATCGGCTCGGTGGCATCAACACGTCACTGGCCAGGCACCAGCCCCCAACACCCGGCGCCTCCTTGGTGTCAGGAGCCCCTCACCCACCTGCGCATCCAGCTCCATGATGTGGGAGACTTTGTTCCAGCCGAAGCCCACGAACCTCTGGTCGTACCTGGGGCAGTCTCGCCTCACTACAACGTAAGGCTCGAAGTCTGGCTGCCACGCCACGCGGTAGGGCACGGTGGCCGTCCGCCATTTGGCGTAGTCTGTTGGGGCGTGGCCTTTTGGCCACACGTGGTACCTACGGGGAGAGATGGAAATGAGAGACTGAGACAGTAGAGGATGCAGGGGGTCTGCTACCCCCCTCTGGGACAGGGGGTGCGCAGACCCAAGGCACAAGGGTACACAGCTGGCTTCTGCTTGGATGGAGGGACAGTGCTAGTCCCTACCTGAAGGTGTAGAGGGAGCCCATGTCCAGCATGGAGAGCAGCTCTGCTTTGGATTTCGGAAAGGTCAGACGGTAGTGCAGGGTTTCAAATGCTGGCACAATGAGAGCTGCCTTCCTCTGGGACAGCTCCAGCTGTTGGATGGAGTTCCTGTGGTAGTAGGAAGGGTGTGAGGTCTCCCTGACTATGAGGCATGGCCACAGCCTCCTTCCTCACCCCTCCAGCCTGCCCACCACTCCACATGAGTATTAATGGGTTTTGACAATTTGCAGTGGTACCTCGCAGGGATAGGAGGAACAGGGCAACCCTCACAGCAACAGCCCCTTCCTCATCTGCTAGTGTCTGATAAAAGCAAGGGCAGGATCCCAAGGCTGAACACAAAGGAAAGAGCTTCTGCATGTTGAGAGCGGCTGCCCAGGGCATTTCCTGAAAACTGTGGTGCTTGGGGAGCCCAGCAGGTTGAGCAAGTGCCGTTTGGAGAAAGCCTTACCTGAGGTAATCGTAGAGGCCGTACATAGGCAGGAAGTCGATGTCCGTCAGGAAGACGTACGGCGTCTGCGTGTTGGCCAAGGCCACGTTGCGCAGGAGGTTGATGGGGTAGAACTGCCCCTCCTTGTAGACAATGTGGTAGGCGACATTGCGGCGGGCGCTCAGCACCTCCGAGGCCTGGGCGTAGCGCAGGAACTGCTGCGCCTCGGCGTCCGACATGTACAGCGCCAGGCTGATGGGGCCCGCCCAGTGCTTGCAGATGGCCTCCAGCATCTGTAACCTGGGAAGCACAGGGCACGGCCTGAGCAGGAGACCTGCCCCACAGCAGCTTCTGAGCCAAACCCAGAGGCGGGCGCCTCCAGAGAGCCGCGTGCCAGTCAAGCCCAGTTCAGGAGGGAGCAGGAAGAACTGATGCTCCCAGCTTGGGGTGCTGGAATGATGAAATGAGATTCTCTGGTAGCTCCAAAGCTGTGGAGCCTGCCCAGAGGAGCAGAGGTGGGTTCCAACCTTTCACCAGTCCTACTAGCAAGTACCTGTCCATGGAGAGCTGGGCCACGAGGGTGACATCAGTGGGGTTGGGAAGGGCCAGGAACTCGTACTGCAAGAAGAACAGGTGGATGCGGTGCTGCATGAGGTGCTGCTGGCGGAAGTCATAACAGGGATCGTCCTCATCCAGCTCCTCCAGCGCCTGCTGCAACTGCAACACCATGAAGGTGAGGGAGAATAGGAGCCCCACGGGAGGCTGCATGAGGTCTCTGCCCACCCAAAGCTCTGGGGTTGGGGGCAGAGTTGCAGTCAGCCTCACCTGGTCCCTGGGTGGGCTGGGAAGACTGGCACAGCCAAAAAGCTCCCTGCGCAGCAGGTTCCCATCGTACTCCAAGAAGGTCAGGTAGAGGTTACGGAAGAACTCCACGTGCTTGTTCTTCACCCGCAGCTTCTTGGGCGAGTTCCAGTGGATCACCTGGGCAGTAGTGTGTCACCCCATGGAAGGGAAGTCAGCAGCACCAGGCTCCCCAAGCCCTCAGACCCCATGGTGACTCCCCTGCACTTCCAGTGCCTGCACTGTCCTTCAGGCCCTCCCAAGTCTCAAAAGTAGCACCCCCACCCACCTTGAGATCTGAGAGTTCGGTGTAGCACTGCTCCGAGCGGGTGTGATCAGAGAGCTGCACATTCCAGAAGCAGGGAAGCCGGTACACCAGGGATGGGTCTTGCTTGATCACCGCATTGAAGATATCCTAGGAGAGAGAAAGGTGAGTGCGTGGGCGGACGAGGAAGGTCCCCTGTGCCAGCAGTGCTGTGGGAATGCAGAAGGACCGACCCGCCCCAGAGGAGGGACAGTTACCTGATCGGCCAGCGAGGTGGAGAGCATGCTCATGAGCTCCCGCTCCGCTGTCAGCCGCCACATCTGCTCCCAGCCCAGGCGACGCAGGCGGTCCAGCAGGAGCAGGATCACCCCTGAGTGCCAGGGGAGAGGGCACAGGGTCACCGAGAGAGCACCCAGCCACTGCAGAGCTGAGGCACAGCTGCCTGCATGTCTTCAGCCCCTGGGACATGTCACTTTGCTGTGCCCACCCACACAACCCCGGGATGCTGCAGCAGTCCTCTTGTGCCCACCACTCTCCTACTTTACCTCAGCCTCTCCCAGTCTCCCTGTGCCAAGTGCCACCTCAACTGGATGTGCCATGAGGCTGCACCTCCCACCCTGGCAGCCCACACTCACCTGTGTTGAAGCCACGTCCCAGGGCTGGCCATGGTTTGTGGTTTTTCCACAGGTTGCCTAAGTACCAGTCACTCTGGTTCTCCACCAGCCCAATCACCTGCTTTTCTGAGGAAACACAGGAACATGGACGCAGCTCATCCTGCTGTTGGTTCAGAGGGCCCAAGCAAACCCACTGTGCTAGTGCTGTGGCAGGCAGGCAGCACCATCCTGAGCCCAGCACCCAAGGCCCTGCCAGGGCCCCAGGGGCACCCTGTCCTCACCAGAAAACTTCCCGAAGACAGCCCAGAGCTCAGCAATGTCAGTGGCAAAGGTGATGTCCGTGTCCAAGACAATGACCTTGGAGAGGTTGGAGGGTAGTGCCTTGGTAAGTGTCAGCTTCATCAGCCCGTAGATGCCGGAGTAGTGCTTGTTGGGGATCCACGACACCTCTGGCTGCAAGGCAACACACCTCAGGGCTGGGCCTGGCCATGCCCTTCCCCTGCCTGGGCAGGACAGCCATGCGTTCCAGCACCGTGTGCAGAGGAGGCCAGCAACAGAAGGGCATGCAGAGCTGTGGAGCCAGCTGAGCCTGGAGCACTTCCTCCAGCCACCAGAACCCCCACCTGGACCCCAGTGTCTCATTGGGGCACTTGGCTCTGCCTCAGGGCAGTGCTAACCGCAAGGGGCCTCCCCACCCTTCCAGTACCAGCCTTGTGCTCCCCTCTCAGCAGCACCAGCAACAAGCCCAGAAAGAGGAGGGCATGAGCCAGGGATCAGCAAGAAAAAGTTCATCACCCTCCATCCACTCGTCCCTCTCTGCTGCACCCCTCGACCCTCCAAGCATTGGCTTGAGACAGGGCAAAGGGAGGGCAAGCACCTGCCTTCAAGTCATCGGCGTTGTAGAAGCTGACGTGGACGGAAGGCACCATCCAGGACTGGAAGAGCGTCTGGAGGATCTGGTGGGCCACTGAGTCCGTGATGAAGTGAAAGTGGAGGGGGTTTTTCCTGCCAAGGGCAAGCACAACAGCACTCAGCATCACAGCAGAATGAGGAGGACATGGTCCCCCATCCCTCCCATGGTACAGACATCAGCTGAGGGGGCAACTGGGAAAAAAACCCTCTGGGGAAACAAATTCCCCTCTGTCCCTCTAAGCAGTGGCAGAAGGGGTAGAGAGAGGTCCTAGAGCCCCTCTTCTGCAGCACTGCCCTGCTGCAGCCTGCAGCAGCTCATCTGAGAACTCCAACCAGCAGGCCTCTGGCACAACATCTCCCCATTACCTGTGGAAGAGGATGGATTTCACCAGGGTGACCACGTCCCGGCTCGCATTGTGCCCAGCACACACAATCGCGACGTGAAGGAGCTGCCCAGAGACAAATGGCACCTTTTTGAGACTGGACATTCCCTCCTTGCAGGAGCTGTCAGCTCCTCCCTGGGACCACACTACAGGGAGAGACTCCAACACCCAACCTTTCCCATGCAGAAGGAGTCCCAGAGGGAGGTGGGGGTTCCCTAACTCAGAAGCGGGGAGCAGGAGTCTTGCTGCCACTCCTCCTGTCTGGTCTCCTTCTCTGGAGAAGGAAAATACCCTCACCCACTGACTGTGGCCCCCTGAGCACTGTGGAGAGCCAGGATGAGGCCCCAGCATGGCCAGAGCATAGGGAGAGCAGTGCCAGGTGAGTTGCATGAGTACATCCATGCTCCGCAGGGTCCCAGCCTCCCATGCGACATTCCCTAACCACCGTGCCGGTGCCACCACCCACCTCACACTTGTGCACTGTCCGCTGCTTGGGACAGGCCGTGCGGTTGCTCCTCTCGCCCCCAGGGGGGTCTCTGTCCTCGGCAGAAGCCCCCCACTGCGGGCTGCCGTCGCTGCCCTCTGCCTGAGCCTGGCCGAGCTGCAGCCGGAGCTGCTGATTCTCCTCCTCCACCCTGCGCACCCGCGAGGCCAGCGCCTCCCGCTCCACATCCCGGCTCGGCTGCTCGCCCAGACAGGGCGGCAGCAGGAGGAAGCGGCCATCTGTGGAAGAGATAGGGGCATGCAAAGGGCACGGCAAGGCCGGGAGAGCCCAGGTGTGAGTGGTGGGGCAGAGCCACGACTGAGAGGTCCCAGCACACCTCATAAGTACCCAGCCAACATCTCAGCTCTGCTCCCCTGATCTCCAGAGATGGCCCTGGAGATGTTCTCGAGTCAGATACACCTGTAGCAACTTGCATGGCCAGAGCAACCACCCCAAGGCCTAATTCCCCGCTGCCCGCCCTCTGTTGCAGACTGTCCCTTGATCTGACGAGAAGGACTCACTCACATTCAAGGCTGCCCACAAAGAGGTAGAGCCAGGAGAGGAGAATGGCCAGGGTCACTGTAGCAAGCAGCAACTTCAGCTTCAGGCGCCAGGAGCGCAACATGATGTGCTGGCAGGACACGGGCAACAAGGATCAGGTGGGCAGTCCGAGTCCGGCTGGCCCTGGCATCCTAGAGCCTGTGAGGGATGGGAAAAGAGAGAGGTGTCACCAGTAGCCTGCACCCAGGTGTGTGAACGTCCCCCAGCAGGACATCCTCCATCACCTGCTCCCTCCAGGACATTACCTGGGCAAGCAAAGCAGCGAAACAAACACCCATTACCTCTCCAGACAGCACACTCCTGCCCATGATGGAACATTTGTCCCCCCCAGACTTGTCCCACCATCCTGCCAGGACTGCAGAGCCTGGGGGGGGGACCTCAAACATGGAGGAGAATGGGGATAGGAAGGAGGTCTCCAAGAGACTTTACCCCAGCTCCGTGCCTTGCTCCCTGCCATTCCACAGGCCTAGGGCTCGCACAGGAGGGGAGAGGTAATAATGCTGAGGCCCTCCTGAGCCGGGCGGCGAGTGCCAGGCGGGTCCCGGAGCCCCCCTTGGGAGGGGCGCGGTACTTCCCCCGCCGCCTCGGCTGGAGCGCGGCCCACGCAGGCCCGGGGGCTCGGGGAACTCCCGCACCCAAGCGCCGCCGCCCGCCCACTGCGGTGGGAAAACCCGAAACACTTCGCCGAAAGTCGCTCCTCGGCCGTACTGGGGCACCGGGCGGCCGGGGCGGCCTCCTCACCCCGCCGCGGCTCTGCCACTCGTGTTACGCCATTCTCATTCCTCCGCCGCCGGCCGGACGCTCCCCCGACGGACCCAGCCCTGCTCCCGCCCGGGACCCCGCGGAGCCAGGTGCCCGGGCAGGCAAAGACGCCACGGGAAAGGGGACGGGACGCCTGCCCTCGCTCTGCACCCCTGCCCGCGGCTCCGCGCCTTCGGCGCAGCAACATCTGGAGGCTCAACAAAAGCTGCCGTCGGGCTGAATGGGCCGGATTAGGGTCTGCTCCCCCTGCACACACCCCGCTGGAGCCCATTGATGTGCAGATGCCCATGGGGCCGCGGGGGCTGGAGCCTGGGAGAACACACACGGCCGCCCCCGACCCTCCCTGCGGCCCCTGGGGCCGGGTGCAAGCTCCAGCCCGCTGGAGGAATTGCAGATGGCTGGCTCCATCCACCCCCAGTGAGGGATAGCCAGGCTCTACAAGGGCTGGGGCATGGCATGGAGATACAGCTGAGCTCCCTTGGCAGTAGGCACAGCCCGTGAGAGCTGTACCCCTTTTCCTGGCAGAGAAGGTGTCCCATTGGCATCACAGTTCCCTGCAAGCCAGGCCCGGCCTTGACCAGCTTTTGTGCTCTATAGAGCAGGCCAAGCAGAGGCATGGCAGGGAAGGGGGAGCTGACACATGGAGCACACCAGGCCCAGGCATCCTTTCTCTCTGCCACAGCCACGGGCCATGCTGGACATGGCAAGGTCTCCACATGCTGCTGCCAGCCTGTCTCCAATCCCACGTGCTGAGGTCCACACAAAGTTGGAGGGCCGTCCAGGCCAGGCTGGAGGGGGGTGGCAGGGGGGCATGGTGAGGAAAGGCCAGGGAGATAGCCAGCACTCAGCATTGGGGAAGCTGAGGGGCAGGGAAGCAACTTTAGCACAAATGAAGGAGAGAGAAGGTGGTGGCACACAGCAGCCCTCATCCTGCTCCCACTTGCCCCCATGGCCCCTCACTGCAGGACAGGTACTCTGTCCCCAGCCTGTATGTGAACACACTACTAGGATGGCAATTCTGCGGGACCAGATGGGACCAGCAGCAAGCCACTTTCCAAAACCTC
>VZTH01005090.1:208005-284249 GCA_013397815.1 Aleadryas rufinucha
CAGCACCCCCACCCCTCTTGCCACCCCTTGTCCTGCTCCTCACCTGGCTGCTTGCCTTCCCCCCAGGCACTGATTTCCTTACCTGCCTCTCCCCTCGCCTCCTCCTTCCCCGGCGCCTCCCAAGCCGGCTGGCAGCCCACTGCTGCTGCTCCTTCCCAGGAGCCGTTCCCCGTCCTCCCTTTACTCCTCCCTTCTAGATCTGACACTTTCCCCCTCCTCCCCGCTCTCAAACCCAAGCTCCCCCCGCACACCCCGCCGGCCCCCCTTTCAGAGGAAGAAAGAACAAACAAAACAAGAGATTAAATTCGCTTTCTACTCAAGAGCCCCCAGCGCCAGGGGTGCAGAGTTGCCCAAAGTAAACTGGGAGGAATCCATCATCCTTCCAGCTCTCTTCCCACTCCCAGGCCTCAGTCTCCCTCCTTTACTGTGAAAAAAGGAAGCATCAGGATTATCTACCCCCTTCCTAGCTCCTGCCTCCTCCTTTATTGGGGCAGGTGCAGAAGGCTTTGTCCTCACTGAGAGATCTTTGGGGGCTTTGGGATGGCGGCAGAGCCCACCTGTTCTCCCCATGACTGGCAAAGAGGGGCTCCACGGCCAACCTGGGATGCAAGGATGGCGAGGGTGGGATGCAGACCTTGCTGCTCCCCAGAAGAGAAGAGATACTGGCCACCATCAGAGCACTTGCCCCTCAGCTGAGCACAGTGCAAGCCCCACTGTGGATCTGAAAGGGAAAGAACTGTTCCCCTGCTGTCTCATCCTTGCTCTGGCCCAGACGAGCAGGGCTCACTGAAAGGGTGCAGTGTCCAACCAGATCTGCCCAGCGCACCAGGAGTGAGCAGGATAGTGGAAGGAGGAGCAGGAGGCCGGGGCTGGGAATGCTAACTATGCAGAGAGAGGCTCTACCTGCAGCTCCCCCACCCCGCGCCGGCCCCAGGGCTGGGCCAAGGCGGCAGCCCTGGCCCGGGGCTGGAATAGGAGAAGCCCCTGCCGGGGGTGCCCAGTGCCGCGGGCTCCTGGAGGGGGCCGGGTGTGGTGGGAAGGAGGCCAGGAGCGGCAGCAGGCAGAGGGACTGGGATGCAGAGCGCCTGCACAGCACTCCCGCTGCAATGTGAATTGCCCCCGCCGCAGAGCTCCGGGCGAGGCGAGGCGAGGCGCGGCGGGCCCCAGCCTGCCCGCGCAGCCACAGCAGCTCCCACATCGCTGCCCTGGGAGGCACGCTCACCTCCCGCTCGGGCAGCTCCTGCCTGCCCTTGCACAGCCCCGGAACAACGGGCAGCGGCTCCTCAGCAGCGCCCTTCTGCTCAGCCCTGCCCCGACAAGGAGAGGAAACGCCCGGGCTGTCGTGCTGCTCCTCTGAGCCAGCGGCTCCCCAGAGCGGGAGCCCTTCCCTCTGCTCCCCCAGCCACCCCGGGGCACATGCTCAGCTCCCGGAACCGTCCTGCCCCTGCCCCGAGGTATCCGTCATGTGCTCCAGCCGAGGCATGGCCACGCAGGGCTTACCCGTGCTTTGGGAGCAGTCCAGACCTCCCGCAGCCCGCCGCCAACTGCTCCAGGAGAGGAAACCTCCTCCTCCAGCGGACCTCCACAGCCTCTCCACACGCTTTTCCTGGCCACCGTAGCTCGTTTGCTCCCAGCACCAGACCGAGTGCATCGAGACTCGGCCAGGCCCTCTCCAGCCAGGGCAGGAACAGGTAGGCTGCTGGGGAGCACAGGCACGGCAGGGGCATTTTTAGGATGTTCATGGGGGTGGAGGGAAGATGACAAGCCAGAAGGCAGCTACACAGCCTCTCCTCCTCTGTGAAACATTAGAGGCACAGCAAGCAGAGGGCAAGGCTGGAAGCAGCTCCAGGGCAAGGGGCACAGTGGGTACCAGCAGCCATGGCACAGCACACAAGCCTCCCGGCTCTACCCAGCCCTGCAGTCATGGCCCTGGGCCTCTCCGCCCTCCCTCCTCTTGTCTCCTTGCTCACCAGACAAGCGCAGCCAGCAGTAAGACGAGAGGTTTCCCAATACTGCCGGCTTCCAACCCCAGCGCGGGTGCGGGGCAGAAGTGCTGTTCACAGCAGGTTATCCTCCCTCCCCCACATTCTTCCCAGGAGCAAGCAGCTCCTGCTTCAGCAGGGATCAGGGGACACAGCCACTGGGACAGAAAAAGGCACCCATATCCCCTCTCTCGCTGGAAGAAGCTGACAGCAGATACCAGGGAAGGGGCAGGCAGGACCCAGGTCTTGTCTCATGCCTGGGACACCCTGCCTCCAGTGACAAGAGGGCAAGGGCCAGGGGACAGGGAATGTCATGCCAGCAGAGCTGGGCAGCTGCACAAACACCAGTGCATGCTCACACCAACCTCTTAGGCGTGGGCAGGAGCCCAAAGCTGGCTGCCTGCCGGCCACCCTTCCATGCACAAGCAACCTTCATTCCTGGGAAAGTGCAGCTACTTTGCTTGCCCCAGGCTCCCCCTGAAAGCTGTCCATGTGCTGGCACTCCACTCCTCCAAGATCCACTCTTTTTGCAGGAAATCCCCTTTTTTTTGTAGGCCCCATTGCTCAGCCTGAATGGCCTTCGCTCTCTATGGCTCAGTAACAGTCAGGTGAGCAGTTAATGTTTAGGGAGAGCTGGCAGTGGAAGTTTTGCCATCACATTACCATGTTTCCTCCAGCCCTGCAAGCACAGAGGGGAGCAGCTCTGTTTTCCCACAACATCACAGTTGGCAGCAAGGCCCATGGCAGGGTGGGTGTCTTAGCCTGTTGTCTCTTCTAGAGCTGATGTGCACCTGCAGAGGGATGCCGAGGCACTACTACACTGTCAGGCCAGAGGCCTGAAGGGGCACAGGGACAGTCCTAGGCTTGCTGCCCCCTCTGCTGCCTCCCCATCAGGCATTACAAGTGAAGAGCCTGGCTGTTCCCAGTAAAGAGCTACAGGGCAGCCAGGAGAGGATTGATTTCACAGAGCTATGGTGCCTGTTGTCTTACCTAGCTGTAGGTGACAAACTGCAAATTCTTCTCCCAGGTCTCATTTCTGGAACAGTGACTTTAGCTGACCTGCTTAGACTGCCTCAGTAGAAACCCAACACAACAACTTCCCAGGTTTGCAGAAGGTGAGAAAGGGCCCAAAAGCTGTGATGAGCTGCACAGCCAGACTGGCAACTCGGAAAAGGCACCACACTTTGAAGAGAGGCAACTGGGGACAATCACTTCTGCTCTTACAAAGAGATGGGAGGGGACAGGCTGGTTCCTCATTCAGCAGATCACCTTTAAAGTGTGTACTGCAGCACCCATCTGACAAAGTGCCTTATGATTCAGGGTCACCTCCCTGTCCTGTTCCCCATGCCTGAAATGCTGCCACTTGAGGGGGGCTGTGCCAGCCAGCAGATACCACACAGGCAGTGCAGAGCAGGATAGCTGCAGGAATTTACAGAGGCGGAATGGAATTTGGCCAGGAGAGCAGGATTAAAACCCCATGCTCCGGATTACCATGCTGTCCCTCCCTCCCCAGTCTTATGATAAGCAAACTTTAGGTGAGAGTTTCACCTTTGTATTTCCCTGGAAAGAGCAAACTGTGCCAAACAAGCCACCATGTTCTAGAGGTGGGATCCAGCAGCACCCACAGAGTTGGATAGCAACACATATTGTAGAAGAAGGAAGCATCCTTGTCTCCCCACTGCCCCCAGACACCACCAGGCTGCTGAGAAAACCCTGTAAAGGATCCTCCTGGGACAACAGGCAGCTGTGCCTCAGTTACAGCTCATTCTCCAAAATCAAGCTCTCCTCAGGCCCATAAGATTACCACACACACAATTCTGCCACTCCGAGTTCAGTTTTTTATTCTGCAGAAGTCACACTGAAAAGCCATCTTCTCCTTCTCTGGTGGGACCATAGCACCTGGGGAAGAGGAGCTAAAAGTCTCTGAAGGGTGTTGAAGCTCCAAGCTTGGCTGAAGCAGGGATTCTTGTCGCCAGACTGTTTCCCTGTTTCCAGAGGAAAGCAGCAAGGTCAGGCTGGGTCTGACACAGGAATGCCTTGCTGCTTACCTCTCCATGTCTGAAACCCAGGAATGTATCAGGGGAGCAGCTCCTCTTGGCAGGGACTCCGATCACAAGGCCCTGCTAGACACAGTCTGCTTTTGCAGAGTCAGTCTCCCTGCCTGCAGCCAGGCACTGGGTTCAGCTGCCCAGCAGAGCCCCAGCCGTGGAGGGCATGCAGGGCACACATGAGGAGAGCAGTGCCACAGAAGAGTGTGCAAGTGTGGTGCAGGAGGCTTAAGCCTACCAGACGTCCTGCAGTGCTTACAAGCTGGGCAGCTGCATTTTGCCACAACTCTCAGGCAAAGTAAAGGGCGCCCCACCCAGAAAGCAACACAGTCCCCAAGTGCTCTCACTCCTCTTAAGCCCAAGAAGAAGCTGGAAGGTTCCAGAGTGCTGGTTTGCACTCCTCTGCATGTGCTGCATCGGTCTCTCACTGCAGTAGGACAAAGAGCAGGATAGAAGGCTTGTGTGTGTCGAGCTGCAGCACACTGGACACACCAGGACATCCACCCAGACATGCCAACACTACCAGCTGGATCTCACTCCGGGCTAGAACTAAAGATCACGTCTCAGGGCCAAACCATTCCCTGCCAGCAGGAAGCCCCTCACCCAAAGGCTGTCCAACCCTTCGACTGGACGTGGCTCTGGAGCAGTCCACCTTCCCCCAGCAATTCAGCTAGCCCTGTGACCACAGTGCCCGGCTCAAGGTGAGGGAGCACCCTGCATGTCCATGGTGGTCATCGGTTTCCCACTTGAGCCCATTTACTGCACAGCCTGGTGGGGTAACCTGGCACCTGGAGGTGACCCCAGTGCCTCCTCCTGCCGTGACACCTTGACAATGTGCTGCTGAGACCCCCAAGAAACTCACAGAGGAGGGAAGTGTTTAACACACTGCTTCCAGCTTTACCTCCCTGGACTACAAGTCTCTTGATGCTAAGAGGATACTCAGCAGGTGAAGTATCAACACTGACTGGCCTTTTTCTGGGCCTGGTGAAGCACAAGCCTAACTGAAGACAGCCACAGAGGCTACAGAGTCCTGGATCAAATCTCATCCACACACCTCCCTGGCCAGCACGGCTTGGCACAGGAGGGACCAGGCCTGGGCACTATGCAGGAGGAACCCAACTGCCTCTTGAAACAGGAACAGCATTGGGGCTGATCTCCAGCTCCCTTCCTCTCTGATGGGATTAGGTTTCTGCTATCTGCATTTTTGCTGATGTCTGTGCTGCAGCTAATGGCCAGCTCTGAATCCATTAGGTTCGCCGTGTCCTGGTCTCCGGACGTGCTATGGGCAGCAATACCTGTTCACCCCTGCCATTTCATGACACTTTCACTGCTGTGGGCTTGCAGCAGTTCCTGGGGTCAGAGCCGAGCAGGATCAGCAGCTGGGAGCTCCAGCTTTTATCCAAGTCAGCCTGCAGCAAGCCCTCCACCAGTTCCAGCTCTGCCATCAGCACAGCTGGAACACCCAGCAGGTATCATGCCCATACAGCAAGGGGTGGGAATTTCATCCTGTGCAGTACTGGCATCCCAAATTTCCAGCTAGCAGGGTCCACGGGTAGGGACTAACCCCATGTCCCAAATTCCCCTGCCCCCCTGGAATGCTCTCGAACATCCTGCACCTGGAGATGCTCCCTGGTGGGACAAGGGAGACCATATCCCAGCACAACAGGCCAAACACATGCTTGTCGAGTCTGCATCACCTCGGGCAAAATTAATTAGGTTAATTACAGCAAAAAAGGAGAGAAAGGGACTCCAACAATGCCAGATTGGCACTCTACCTGGAAAAGCTCACAATAGGTACGACATCATCCACCTCTGGGGAGGTGCCAGGAGCATGGCTGTGAGCCAGGCTGTCAGGTGCCTGCTCTGCATTGTTACCAGCAGAACTGGTAAGTGCTTTTGGCTGAATAGTTATTGATTGAAAACTGCAGTTTCCAGACAGCTCAGAGCTATTTGCTCCTTCACTACAAGTTTTGGACAAGAACAAAATGCTTTGTTTTCCAAGCAAAAAAGTCTCATTTTGCATTGTTTTGTTTGTAATTGAGCTGCATTATGTTTAAAAGAAAAGATAAAGGGTCTCTCAAATTTGTCTGTGTTGAGTTTTTTTCCCTTCAGCTTTTCATTTTGGGCACTAAATCAAGCAATTAATTATTTGTCCAGCTCTGGTCTCCAGACAAGCTGAGAGCATCATGAGCCAAAAGGCTGGAGCAGCTCTGCCCAAGAAGCAGTGCTGAGGGGGGTGTTGATTTTTTTTGTGCTGCAGGCTCCCTTCAGGCATTAGCTCGAGCTTCCTCAGGGTTAGCAAACACTCCCTGGGGGGAGGAGAGCAGGGCCCTGTGCGAGGAATGGCAGAAACCCCACCACAAGGGATCCACCAGCCCCAGTGGGCAGCAGTTCAGGATACACAAGGTCACTGTCACTGCTTGGAGGACATGCTGGGAGCAGGGCTTCCCATGTCAACTGCCCAGCACAGAATCATAGAATATCCTGAGTTGGAAGGGACTGACAAGGGTCATCAAGGCCAACTCCCAGCTCAGCACAGGACAACCTCAAAAATCACACCATGTGCCTGAGAGCATTGTCCATAAACTTCTTGAACTCTGTCAGGCTTGGTACTGGGACCACTTTCCTGGGGAGCCTGTTCCAGTGCCCAGCCACCCTCTGGGTTTTTCCTAATAACCAACCTAATCCTCTGCTGATACAGCTTCATGCCATTGGCTCATGACACCATGGTCCCTCACTAGTCCTGCTAGTATCAGTCACTGGAGCCACTCTTCCAAATTCCATCTCTCACAATGCCAAGCTCTAGTCCAGCAGCCAGGCACACACAAGGCACCACTGACAAAGGCAATCCCTTCACTTCCTCTGTGTGAAAAGCAGCTGAGCTCATGGATGCAGCCTGGTACCTCTTCCACAAGGGACTAGCCCAAACTGGGAGCTGTGCTCAAGCAGCCACTCCTATAATCTTCCCTGTCCGGAGCTATTCCTGGCACCAATGCCCTCAGTGCCCCAGCGAGGCTGAAAGCAGAGCTCGTCCACACAGGAATGGAACAACTGCACTATAAATAGCAAACCAGAATGGCTCAGGGCAGGCTCTAAAAACCCAAGCAGCAATAGTGCCATCCACTCAGGGTGCCCTGGGCATTTTGTAAGGCCAGAAGTGATTCTGAGCTACAGAGAAGCTTGCACATTGCCAAGAGGCTCTGACAACACTGTGGAGGAAAAACTGCTGTCCAGGCTAAGACACAAAACTTACCTGCAAAAAAAGCATACAGGATATCTTGCAAACTGGAAATGAGGTAGCGACTGATGGGGGCAAAAAAAGGAGGGGATAGTGGGTCCCAGAGGGGAGGCAGTTCCCAAAGCCAGGCAGTGGAAAGGAGAATACTCCCAACATCCAAACCTGTTACTAACCATTCCCAGCCCTCCTCCCCTCCTGCTGCTCCTTGTGTTCCCGTCCCTGGGGCTTCTCACACTGCTGAGCTAAACCTTGAACTTGCACACCAAAGGACAAAGGCAGGGAAGAAACAGCATAGCTCAACTCAACCAAGCAGCAGATGAGTGGCCGAGGACAAAAGCTCACGTCTTCTGCAATCCACAGCAACCTCTGTGCACTGCCCAGCCTGCACCAGGAGTGGGACAGAGGCATAAGAGCTCAGACTGTCCTGTGATCAGGTCTTCCAGGATGCTTCCAGGAAGAGCCTTACCCTTCCCACCACATTCATCCTCACTACTCCCTCTTCCCTGCTGGTGCCTCCATCTGGATCCACAAATACTCCACCTCCCCCTTCTCACTGACACTGTATGTCCTATAAAGGGATCTCAGCCTCCCCAGAGGAGAATACAACTGGCCTCATGCAGCACTGCCAGGCACCAGCCTCCCATTCTTGTGAGGGAGCCCTGCTCTTTCAGCAGTGCTGCAGCACAGCTCACTTGGGCATACACTGGGAATAAGAGCACAGAAGAGACGTGGGAAATCAAGAGAGGGGTGTATGCACAGGGAAGGCATAGACCTGAACCAAATCACCCAGCATATAAACACACATGCACACCCACACAGGGAAGCAGTTGCTTCCTCTGACAGAAAGGTTATTTTGTCAGAATAGGAAGACAGCACTCCAAAAAAACCAAAATAAAAACACCAAACCTCTGCTTTATTGTTCCTGGAGCACCAAAACCAGACAGGACACAAAAAAGCAAAGATAGCCATGCTGACTACAAACCCACCTCGAGAATTCTGTAAGCCCACAGCTCACTTTGCTTCTCCCCCACGGCTCTCCTGTCACCCCTCACCCTTCCTCCTCAGCACAGCAAGCAGGAAGAGAGGTAGAGGTCTCAAGTTTGGCCAAGTTTCCACTCAGGGAACAGAAGCTTGATAACAGTCTGGACAGGATGTGAGCACCCATTGAGGAAGAGGATTAGTAACCCCTTAATCTGCACATTTTGGAGTCTAAGTACTTAGCTCTGCTCTTTAATTAAACCATGGAGTGCAAAGATTGCCAGAAGATAGAGAACAAGAAAGGAAGAAGGAAAGGAAAGAAGAGGCTGTGGCTTAAAGGCTGTTTCTTGTCATTTGCCTAAAGGCTTAAATGCAAGGAAGGGGTTGTTACTAGCAGGGATGTATTTCACCTCAAGTGCTTTGTACTGGGGCTGTTGAGCCTCCTATTGCCTTCCCTGATCCAGTCTATGGGAGTGTCAAAGGCAGGATGAAGGGCAAAACTTCGTGATGGCCTGGGGATGACACAGGAGGGAGCAAGGAGATCTATCAGACTGGACAAAGCTTTACCTGTGGCAGGTTTGTCTGGCTGGCCATGACTCCCCTCCCATGTCTCCTGCCTCCTGGGAAACAATATGAGCGCCAGAGCACGTTTGCCCCCACTTCACACACCTGTCTGCACAAAAGGGCCTTGTTCCAGCACTTATCTGGCTCCAAGGTGGGGAGGGGCCAGTGCCTCGCTGCCCTGGCACCCAGGCAGGACGTGCAGCTCCATGCCGGGCTCCTTTGGATCTGCCTGGCAGGGGAAGATTTCCTGACACAGGTACAGAGGGAAACCTTTTACCACAGCCCATGACAAACAAAGCAGTTCAAATAATGCCCTGCTTCCCTCAAGCTGTGCTCAGGCGCACGTGCCCGTGCAGAGTAGGCAGCAAGCCCAAGGCTCCGGAAGCTACCTGAGCAATGAGGATAGGAGCCCCACAGCACTGCAAGGGGAGAAAGGCAGCTGGTGCCAGAGCTGGGAACAGGAGTGCTAAGGAATGGCCTCACCTCCCAAAATGCTCTGCCACCAGCTCTGCCCCACCAGACCAAGGCAGGGGGTGCGCGTGTGCAGGGGCAGCCTGTCACTCCAGCGTTCCTCTCTTCCCTCACTCCTATTCTTTGGAATTCCTCTCCTCTGTTTGCTTTGTTTCAGACCTCAATGAACAGGAAGAAAAGGGAAGGAGCCTTGACAAATCCGATCAAGGCATAGACATGCTGAGGCTCCCTCCTGCTGGCATGCCAAGCCCTACACTAATGAGGGGCAGGGAGAGAGAGGTGGCCACTGAGAACAGTGGCCCCAAAGAAACACTTGATGTAAAGGACAGAGGGAAAAGACGCTGCTAGGACAGAACAATGCCAGCACAACCTCCCAGCCTTCACAAGGGGGTCCTCCCATTTTTCCTGGCCCAGAGAGCTTGTTCCAGCTCCTCAGTCCAGGTCCCAGTGACTTAATGCCCACTACACAAGAAATAAGCAATAGACCATAGTAGTGTTTGGGGAGAAGGACCCAGACATGCACACTCAGGTGAACAGCCACAGAGATGGGATCACACTTTATTCAAAGGATTCATATGGAGAATCTGGTCCTTCCCTCCCAAAAACTGGGCTATGGGGGCTTACAAGTGCCAGTGCTGTCTCCAGAACCTCCCACAGGTCCCAAATACCCACAGAGCCAAGCCCTTCTGCCATGCAATTATCTCCTGTTTACTGATTTAGAAGCACTAAAACAGCAAGGGAGCAACCACATGTAAACCATCTACTTAACATACATGATAACTAACCTTTGAAGGCTGCCAATGTTGCAGGAGTGGCTAGGAACAGCTGGAGAAGTTGGCATGGCCTGGTGGTGCCTGTGAGGACCCCCTCTAACCAAGGATTCTCAGCTTGAAGGGCAGATAAGGCATCTCAGCTGTACTTGAGAGTTTTGGAGCTTGCTGTCACCTGAAACCCAAAAGACAGTCACGTGAAGAGCTACTGCATAAGAGAGCTCTGAGGACAGGCCCCCACACATCCAAGAGTCATAGATAAGAGCACCCAACACCTTGGTCCTGTTCCTGTGCTCCAGCCTGTCACAAAGCATGGCTCAGTGTCACCCAAAGCTACCCAGACAGCCCAGGGGAGAATGACTACCTGCATGCTGCATGTTCCCAGTCCCAGATCTCTGCACTGTCCTTGGTACATTCCCCACCCACGCAAGGAGGGCTGTACACGTGTCCCCAGAACTGCTGGCAAAGCCACAGCCACCATGCTCCATCGCAACACATGTGACTCCTCACACCAATCCTCCGGCAGGATGAGGAGCTGGGGGAGGGATGCAAGATCTCTGGCCCCCTCCCAAACATGACAGCAGCAGCAAGTGTATCACTTGTGAGGCAATAAAGGGATTAACTATCTTGTCCAGTAACCTGAGCCCCCGTGACATGCCCTGGGCGGCCCCATAATGGCAGTTCAGAGAGTCTGTCCAAATAGACGCATACAGGGAGGGAGAAGGAGTAAAGGCAGAGGAGAGAGAAAGCAGGCAAAAAACACCACACATGCAACTTGTGCTGAAGAGAGCACAGCACTCTGCACACGTTACTCCTCCCCAGAGGAAATCCTCTTCCTCTGCTGGGATCTTGCCAGTGCACCCCTATCCTCCAACTCCCACAGAGCTGGGTACGCACATTCCACAACTGCAGGATGAAATGGATAAACCTTTCTCACAGGAGGCTAGAAAGATTATTATCTCCTTATCAGGAGAGAGCCCAAAACAGAAGCACAGACATACAAATGTGCTGGGGCAAAGGAATTGGAGAAGAACTGGGAATTTTGTTTTAAGGACCCTCTATCCACACATCATTGCTCTAAGATGCAGCAGGAGCAAGACCTTAAAAGCAGGTAAAAACCTACTTAAAAGCATGTGTCTGGTCTGTCCCACCTATTTAAAAGGCCCAAACAGAGAAATAAGTGTGCACCGTGCTGTATTCCTGCACCCTCCAGCCACAGGAAGCCCCAGGCCAGCCTGGCACAGCACGATATGACAGAAGGGAGGCGACATCAATCCCAACAAGGGCTGGAAATAAAAAATAGTAACAACAGCTGCTACCTGAACAGTGAAATCCAGCAATTCTAAGAGTGAAGTACAACACTGCACTGCTCAGCAAAACCCTCCTTCAGCAACAAGGCCCAACAAAACTTCTGTTTTGTGAGTCTCCCTCAGATTCTGGCTACAAGGTGGCAGCCAGTGAGAGAGGACGTGTATGGACCCTATGGCACATGTCAGTAAACATCTGTCTCCTCCATCATCCGCACTCTGCTTGTCCTGATCAGTCAGCTCCTACCTCACACCAAAGGGGTCTAAGAGGGAAAACTCAAAGATGGATACTTCTGGAACAGTAGGAACAGGATATGAACCAGGGTGCCAAACCCTCCTGGTATACACCCCACAACCCTTGCCCTGGTGGTACCGGAGCTTTACATTTCCAGGGAACAGTTCAGCAGGTAAGAGCCAAATCCCTCCACCTGGGCTAGGAAGCAGAAGCTGCTGGCAACAACACTGAGTACTTTCAATAGCAAAGAGCTTGAAAAGCAAATGCCCCTTCAGCAGAGCCAATACTGAGTGTGGAGACCCAGATATGTGCCTGTCATACGGAGCAGCGCTGTGCACTGGGATCCACCACAGCAGCACTGGGACAGCAGAGTTCCCATTCGCACATGGCTGGAGCCTCATCTCCAGGATGGAGCCCACATCACAGAGCTGCAACCCAGCCACCAGCAGTTGTTTACACAGCACCACACAGGACCTGCAAGATCTGCAGCGTCTGCTGCCTTCTTCAGGTGGGGTCAGGGGAGCTTAGGGTGACGCTGGGGGAAAGGAAGGTCAGAAACCACAAGCAGTTACCCCTCACACACCCAAAAGTAGTTGCAGTGCCCTCTCCCTCAGGGCCCAGCTGTATCTCTTCCTTGGAGCGTTTCCATCAACTCAGGCCACCAAAGAACTATGTGTCCAAAAGTTTTTTCCAACTGCATCACATGGTTATTAAAAGACATGACATGGCCTCTCCCTTTCAGCCTTTGGCACAGGCAGATTTGAATATTACAGGAGAGACTGCACATTGCTAATGAGTCAGGGAAGGGAGTTATCCAAGTAACAATCTGTGGCTCTAAATGGCTTTCTGGAAAAGGCATCTGGAGGCAGGAGGCAGTCAGTATCTCGCAGCAGGGC
The DNA here is from genome assembly GCA_013397815.1 of Aleadryas rufinucha. Lineage (NCBI taxonomy): Eukaryota > Metazoa > Chordata > Aves > Passeriformes > Aleadryas > Aleadryas rufinucha. The sequence goes on from VZTH01005090.1 coordinate 220,495, forward strand.
TCTGCACACATTGCCAGACATGTTGTTCCTCCTGGGAAGCCAAAAAGAGTCTTTCTCCAGAGATGCCAAGTCTGAGCTAAGCTGGGAAGGGCAGGGGCACCCTGACAGAATGGCAACAAAATGCCTCCAAGTCAAAACACACATTAAAAGGCCCCTTAAGCTTGTTTGACCTGGGTTTCCCTTCCCCTCAGACTACTGCTTCAAGTAACAGACCTGTCAGCAACACTTCAGGAACTTAGGTACTACACCACCAGGTTCCCCGGCCAGCTGTTGCCTTTCCAGACCCCAGGAGGGCTGTCCAAGATCAGAAGTACAAGCTGCCACCACCAGCATTGCCATGCTCAGAGCACGGTGTGCTTTATTGCCCTTGTCTCCTCATTTGGACAGAGATTTGGAGCTCTCCTGAAAGGTGCTGGCCTCCAGGGGGATATCATGAGTGAATGAGGCCTTCCATTCTAGGCAGGGTTCACGTAACAGGGACTAAAATACTCCCTGGACATGCCTCCATCTACAGGTTATTTGGAACAAGTCATAATTTATCCCTAGATATCCTAAAGTATTGGCTGAGCTCATCCAGAAGCAAAGAAAATACACAGCCAGACCATGGCGTGAGAGCTGAGAAGGGCAGGAAGGGATGCCTTAAAGAGACAGGGCCAGAAAGGCCATCTCATTCTTCATCACAACTGCTCACTTTCAACCACAGCCAAAAAGATCCACATCCCTGACCTCATACTGCCAGGCTACTTCCCTTCTGGCAGTGGAAGGTCAGCAGGAATACAAGGCTGGGGAGAATAACCACTTCTCACCCCAACTACTCATCTCCCAAGACACAGCCAAGCACTGATATACTGAGTCTGTTCTCCCACATCCTGCTCCCCAGCTCCAGCCCTGGCAGGTGCTGTACAAAAACATCCTCACTTACCCCAGGACTCTGAAAGATGTGTTTTGAGGCTTACTGAGGATGAACTGCCTTACACCCACGGCAGTGCCACGCCTGGAGTCAGGCTTCCCAGAAATGGCATGGTCTCATGGATCTGAGCAAAGAGCGAGACACTGGCAGCCAAGCGAGCTGGACTTCAGCACTGTACCCACAGACGGGCTGGCAGAACGTTTGCTTCTTTTTGGTTTGCTTCTTTTCCTACCATTAGTGCTGAGCCTGCACCCCTCATCATCAGAGCATTGGAACTATTTGGCCTTGGTTACAGCCAGTGGATTTCCAGTAAGCACAAGCCCTCAACACTCAGACTGACAGTAAGCGCTAAGGAAAGAGCTGCTCCAAGATCATTCTGGGCACAGACAAGAGAGAAACTAGTCCTTCAAGCCAGCCCTTCACCTCCTATCCTGCCACCACACACACCATGGGCATCATAAGCCAAGGGAATTTAAGTCTTGCCCAGTCTCATGGACTTGCTGCTGCTCTGAGAAGCCGCCCATCCTACAGTGCTCACTTGCAGCATATTTACCATAAAAAGGCAGCATGATGCTATTCAAACTGTCCTCCCAACTCACTGCAGGCAGGAGATGAACAAAAGGGGACATGACAGTGGGTGGGACAGACTTTGGGGACAAGGGGTGAAGAGAAAGCATCTGCCAAAGTGCTCCTTACTCATGGGCAGAATCTAGCTGTGCTGTTCAGAGTAGCCCAAGGACTTTGTGCATCAAGCTTCACCTCTGGCTGAAGACAAGGTGTCTTTGGCAGTCTCCTAGGCAGCCAGCTCTCAGATTGCTGTCTGGCAGAGCTAGAGCTTCTCCTTGAAGGAAAGCAGCTCTGGCAGTCTGCACTGGATATGCCCCTAGAGTCACTGGCAGCACACACCTACCCCAGTAAACTGTGCTGGAGACCTCTGTCATGGGCTTTGGGTGCTATCTCACCTACCTTCGCACTTTCACTAGCAGCCCAGCCACCGTGAAATTCAGAGAAGCTCGCAGGTAGCACTGCATGTGAATGGAAAGCTGGGTCTAATCCATGTGATTCTGACTAAAAAGGTTTGTTTAGCGCCAGACTGCTTGCCAGCGGTATCTCTGCCCTTTTTGAACTCAGCCTGCTGGAAAACAAACCCTCGGGGGAAGAGGAGAGATCAGGAAGGATAAAGTGCCTGCCCATGCAACTGTAATTCCCGCCGAGGAAGCCGCAGGCACACACTGTGCCCATTGTGCGGAGGTAACCGGACAGGAGGAAGGAGGGGCGGCTCGGCCCAGCTCTGTGCGCACACGAGAGGCCACGAAGCGCCTCCTGGCCCACGGGCACCGCCGATCTTTGCCCCGGGCAGCGTGCGGGGCCAGGCCCGGCTGCGGGCAGGGGCGCTGGGCAGCAGCCTCGGCTGAGCGGGAGGCAGAGCCGGGGCAGGGCACGGCAGGGCACGGAGGGAGGGAGGCCGCGGGACCCGGCACAGGCTGGAGCCACTTCTGCAACAGGCTGCAGCCAGGCGGGCCCCGCGCCTCCTCCCGCCTGCGAACGGGGACACCCGTGCTAGTGCGGCAAACACGGAGCGCAGCGGGGGCCGTGCGGGTCCTGCGTGGGCTCCGGGAGAGCCCCCACTGCATGGCCCGACCACCGCCCTTCTGCTCCCTGCTCCGGTCCCCCGGCCCCGGGCGGGGACGGACACTGTCACGCACGGACGCGAGGATGAAAGACTCCGTCCCCGAGGCTCCCCGACCTTTCCCAGCCCCCAGAGCAGCACCTCCCCTGCTCCGTACCCAGCAAGTGCGCACGGGCCGTTCAGCCCCGAGCGCAGCGGGGCTGTCCCTGCCCCCTCGGTCACACCTCGCTCTTCCCCACGCATAGCCCTCGCCAGGTGCAGAGCGAGGCTCCCCACTGCCGGGCAAGCAGCGAGCCAGGTGCCCATGGGAGCCGCCCCGGGGGCACCGGCCCTCCGAGCAGGGACGCGGGGTGCCGCACGCCGCTCCCCGGTGGGTGACGAAGGGGCAAGTGCCCCTCCCAGCGCCCGCTCTCGTTCCCCAGCGCCACCGGGAACTTTTTACCGGTGCCGCAGCCAGCGCCGGCAGCTCCCCCAAGCAGCCCCAGATGGGCGGCCGGGACCCCGCACACCGCCCCCAGCCACCCCGCGGAGCGCCAGACCCGCGCGTGGGCAGACCCCCGCCCGCCGCGACGCTCGAGGAACGACTCCTTCCCGGGGCCCCCCAAAACTGACCGCACCCCGGCTCCTCACCCCGCGGCAACTGCGTCCCCGCTCAGGACACCCCCATCCCACCCTTACCTGCCCGNGGGCCGGGGGGATGCGGGCACCGGGGCCCAGCGGGGAGCGGGGGCTCCCCCGGCGCCGGGCGCTCGCTGTAGCCGCTCTCTTTCCCTTCGCAGGTCGCTTCTCGGACTCGCACGCGCTGTCGGAGCTGGGTAGGTGGCCAGCAGGGCCGGGGCCGGTGCTGTGCCCTTGCCCGGGTGCATGCGGGTCCATTCCCCGGGCCCTGCTTTTGTCCATGACCGGCTGTATTCTCGGGCAGCTCCTGGGAGGAATCTGCGTCTCTTGCTGTCCTCCTTTCCTCACCCCCTGTCGGGGACAGAGGCAGTAGGGCCGGTTTGGCTTGCTTTCTGTGCATCCATTCTGCGGTGTTCTCTTCCTTTTCCAGTATACTCTGCGTCCAACCTCCTAGTGCTGTTAAACGACTGGATTCTCCGAAAGGACCTGCAGCAAAGCCTGCCAGTGGTAAGGCTGGAGTGTGTGGGAGGAGGATTTGGGACACATGCTTCTTCCTTGCAGGAGCTTTCAGGGAGTGTCTGTAGAAACTTGACAGGTCTTTGCTGTGGCCTCTCTTTATGGTCAAATATGGAGAAATCAGAGGCAACCTCTGAATGCAAGTAAAACAGTAGCCCTGCCCTGTAGGTCCTGGCTCAGAGGCGTGGCTGGAGCACTCCCTAGACCACAGAAATCAGGCCCTGACTTTCACCAGAAGCTCCACGGGTTTTTTTGAGAAGCTCAGAACTTGAGCTAGGTAGAGGTGTTGATGAATAAACCATTGCTGTTTACATAGCAGTGGCTCTGGAGCACTGAAGCTCTGATTCCATCTGTCAGACTCTTCCTTTGCATATTCTATTGAGTAAAACAAATGTAAGTGCTTTGCTACTATGTCTCTCTTGCATGAGACCCAGGCCAGCTCCCAGCATTGTTAGACCCTTTGGGAATGGGGAAGAGGTTGGTTTTTTCCAGACAAGGCTCTTCTGTTACAAACCTGCACAGTGTGTGGGTTGGGGGTAGGCAGCTGCCTGAATGGAGTATCAGGCGTGTAACAAACAGAAATGCAGAAGACTTGCTTCCCTGGTGGTTGAAGAGAATTTCAGCTGTATTGTCTTTATTGATGCTTTTCAGTGGGTTAAACCCTGTGGTTGGCAGCAGTGGTAAGTTCCTGTGTGGAGAGCAGAGACCTAGACTGAAAGAGCACCCACTGTCTTGGGGTTCATGCCTGAAATCTAGACTGATGCTGTGTTCAGCAGGCATTCACTCTGGTGTGCCTGTGGATTCTGGGTCGCCTTCCCTCCACTCCAAGCACACTCCCTCATCAGCTCTAACCAGAGAGGACGTTGTCTTGTGTCTCAGCTCTGGGATGGGAAGGAGGGGAGAGTTTTGCTGTGGAGCTCAGGCACAGTGCCACAACCCAGGAGGCTATCCTGCTGTGTCAGCTGGGGTAGAGGCAATATAAGACACAGATGTGATATTCCAAAAACTCCTGTTTTTGGAGTAGTAACCCCATGTGATACTGTGATGTCTCAGCCTGCCCCTGCTTGGAGGCAGATGAGTGGGCTTATGTAGGCTCCAGCCGCAGTGAAGACGGCGCTTTTTGTTTCTGGGGCTGTGACTTCCAAGGCCATCTGGTGCTTATTTCTGAGGGTCCCACCAGACTGGGCTGTGCTTCTGCCCTCTTTAACTCCCGAGCAGAACCTGCATCCTGTCCCCCTCCTCCCCTCTGTGTTTTGCAGTCGCTGCCCCAGCAGAAGCTGCTGACCTGGCTGAGTGTGCTAGAATGCGTGGAGGTCTTTGCAGAGATGGGGACAGCCAGGGTGTGGGGGGAGATGGGCCGGTGGACCATCATTGTCCTCATCCAGCTGGCTAAGTAAGTGCCGCGGGCAGAGGGGAAGGGGCAGCGTGCGCTCGGAAAGGGGACCTGGAGGGCACTCCATAGTACCCCAGAAACGATCCCACACAGGACTGAGCTGCCAGTCCCTGAGGCTGGGGGAATTTGGAGCCCCACGGTGTACTGGATGCTGTGCCACAGAAGGGAGCACTTACACCTTTCACCTTGCCAGTTGCTCTGAGGAGACCTGAGTGTTTCCCTCTTCTGTGGAAGCCATCTCTCCAGTGCAACAGGAACCCAACTCCATAGTCTGGTATTGAAGACTTCCATGTGTCTATTCACAGAGCCATCCTTCGTCTTGTGCTCCTGCTGTGGTACAAAGCTGGCATCCAGATGTCTCCTCCCATCATGCCACTGAACAGGGAGAAACAACAGCCTCTCCACCCTCAAGGTGAGCCCATGGTGTTGTCATTATTGGCTTGGTGCCTTGCTGAGCCACATGTCTTGTCCTGCTGGAATTACTCATCAGAGCAGCGGCTTGTGCAGCACATGGAACCGTAAGGTGTCAGTACTCAAGGCTGAGCTGTGTTGAACTTTCCACCCTTTGCAGAGGACGAGTTAGCTTAGTGGCAGGGTTGTCCTACTATCTGGAAGGAGGGGATAGAGAAGGTTAAGCTGGAAATTTCTGGCTGAACCACGAGTCAGGCTGCATGTGCCCTGGTCTGATGATGAAGAAAGAGACCTAGACCTGAGCAATGTCAGGCAGATTTACCTTTTCACTCTTTGCCTACTTTTAGGCCCTGCAGAACTGTCCAGTTTGTACTAAATCAGCCTTTCAGTCTGCTCTTCTTGGTGGCAGCGTAGGGGAGGGTGCTGCCAGCTCTGGGGTGTGAAGCATGTTGCTTTGAAGCCTGACCCCTGTGGCTGTTTTCTTCTGCAGGCATGGAAGACAACTCCTCAGGAAAGGATCAGACCTATGTTGGCAGGCGTTCCAGCCGTGTTGTGCGCTCTCTCCAGAGCAGTAAGTAACTGAGCTGTTCCTGCTCTGTGCCTTCATGGATGACATGGGTGTGAGCAGTAAAGGGTAGAACCTTGTATTCGGACATACCTTGCCACTCACTGGGCCTACTGTGGGTGGGTGGGGGTATCAAAGCAACCAGAGATGTGCTGCAAGGCCAGCACTTAAATTGTGTTTTTCCAAGTGAGCCGTGCAACAGAGACAACTCTTCATCATGGTTATGCTTTGAGGAGCACAGATCTTACAAGTACTTCTTTGAGCTTTCCCATTTCACACCTCCACAGTGCAGAAAGTAGGGAAATATGATAGGAAGGTGTCCTGCTTTTGTCTGGGATAGAGTTAGTTTTCTTCCTAGTAACTGGTACAGTGCTAAGTTTTGGGTTTAGTATGAGAATAATGTTGATAACACACTGATGTTGTTGGGCAACAACAGGTTGTTGAGAAGTAGTGGTTACTCTACGTCAAGGACTTTTCAGTTTCCGGGGTTCTGCTAGTGAGGAGATGCACAAAAAGCTGGGAGGGGATGGATGACCTGAACTGGCCAAAGGGATTTTCCATACCATAGAATGTCATTGCCCAGTGTATAAATGGGGGGAGTTGGCTGGGAGGGGCCAGTCACTGTTTGGGAATGGGATGGGCATCAGTCTGGGGGTGGCAAGCAGTTGTATTGTGCATCAGTTGTGTTTCTTGGGTTTTCTTATCTTCCTTTTCATTATTGTCATTATTGTTATTATTTTTGTTATTTTATTTTATTTCAGTTATTAAACTGTTCTGTGTCAGTGCAGGAGTCTTACCTTTTCTTATTCTTCTCCCCATCCCACTGGCCGGGGGGGTGGGGGACTCCAGGGCCAGGTGGAGTGAACTAGCACTCATGTGATACGTAGTTTCCAGCTGGGACAAAGCTTTTATTTGTGTTAGTGACCAGACCTGCTTGTTTCAGCCCCATCCCTGCAGTCCCGGCACTGGGGGTCCCCCCAGCAGAGGGAGGAATCACAGAGCCGAAGAGCGGAAGAGATGAACCAGCCTCCCACTCCTCTGGGTCTCCAAGAAACCATCGCAGAATCCCTCTACATTACCCGCCCCCTGCTGCACTGTATCCTGCCTTTCTCCTTGCGGGCTCCCGCCGCTCACGGGTGCCAGCAGAGGGTGCTGCGGGCTCGGCCCGGGTGCAGGGCAGTGCCTCGCCAGCTCTCTTCCCTGCGCGGCTCTGCTTGGGCATGGGTCTCGGGACTCTTCCCTTTCTTACACTTTGATGGCTGGACTCAGCTGCTGGAGCTGTGGGTGCAAGTCCTCCAGCCCTTTTACCCAGGGCCCCCAGCCATGCCTTAGGGTGTATTCGTCTGCCCTTGGCAGAACTTTTGTGGGTAGCCAGGGGATTGCTTTTCTGTATGCCTCTTGTTAGGAATCTCTCATCTTTTCGTTCCTTGACTGTGTGTTCCTAGTATTGAGTTTAGGAGTATGGGGCCAGAGATCATGGAAGCCCTGGCTCCTCTCAGCAGTCCTGGACATCTCGAGGTCAGTCTGATGAAGAGTCTTTCTTGGTGCTTGGTTGGTGGTGTCTGGGCATCACGCTTCCCCATTCCTCAGTACTGGGCGGGTCCTACTGAGAGAAATACGCACTGGGGCTGGTCCTTAGCTTGGAGATTGACACATCTTCTGCAACACTTCCAGTGCTCTCTGTTCTGAGCTGGTGCGGTCTGCTCTGCATGGAGCTGGGAGTGGAGGGCTTTAGAAACCTGCTTTCTTTTCCCTGCTGGCTGCTGTTGCTGTGACTTAGCTCTCTGCCTTCCTCCTTCCAGCCTGAGCCTACTGAGTGATCTGAAAGACCTGAACAGGCGAGAGCGGGCGGAGCTGAGGCGACGAACCATCCTACTGCTGTACTATCTGCTGAGATCTCCTTTCTATGACCGATACTCAGAGTAAGGGGCCCTTGCTGGGCTTTTGCTGAAAATTTCCCTTTTAACTGAAATAGCATCAGGGGACTGGGTGAGTAGATCTGAAGGTGTGTGGGTGCCTATGACCAGGTTAATCTGAGCCCTTGTGTAACAGCTGCCATTGCTGTTCGTGTGTTCAACAGCTGGGGCAGGAGATGTCCAGCTGGACTTGTTCATACTCTCTCCTTTCCTAGGGGCAGGATCCTCCTCCTTCTGCGCTTGTTGGCTGATTATGTGCCTGGAGTTGGCTTTGTCACACGTAAGTGTGTCCCACTGTTATATCCCCATTTCTGTCTGGTGAAGAAAAATGAGGGTTGTTCGGAACATTTGTGAATTGGTTTCCAGTCCAGGGAAGGAATTGGGAAGTCCCTGGAGAGGTTAGCACTAGAGCACCCTGTGTTGATGCTTGAGTAATTTTTAAATGCTGAAGGAAAAGATTAATTGCTTCCTGGCTTGAGGACAATAGTAAACCTCTGTGTGCCCTGAGGCTGCAGAGCTTTGTGTCTGCCACCTAGGCCTGTTCTCCTGGGCTTCCTTTCTGCACCTCAGCTGGTGCACCAGGCCCCCACTTTGCAGCCCTGTTCTGAACTCTTTTTCCTTGATCCCTGGTCTTCAGACAGGAGGGGTAAATGGGTGCCTGGAAGTATTGAACCAGGCAGAAACTGACTGTAAATCAAAGGGCCAAACCAGGTGTGTGTTCTAGTCTTTCACCAGAGGAGCCCTTTATTATAGGCCAGCATTTCACTTCCCCCCACTCTTCCCCTGATGATGTGAATCCTTTTGTGGAGTGATTCATGGCAGTGATGTGACATTACATCAGCCCGGCATCATGGGATTGCCCTTTCTTTGGGGAGGTCACAGAGCTGGCTAGCTCAGGAGCCACTTCCTCCAGTTAGTGATTTCAGAGAGGCTTTGGAACCTGCATTAAGCCCTGTGCAACATAAGCAATTTTGCTCTACAGCAGATGCTTCTGTGCTTGCACCTGCTCACTATTGCTGAGTTATCTTCCCTCTTCCCTGTCACAGCAGTGTCCTCCTGACTCTCTGCATGTGATTTTCCCCTTGCACATTGTAGACTCCCTTTCCCACTGGAGTTTGAACATGTCAGCTCTGAGGGAGTGGTGGGTGTCCCACACATGCTGACCATGTTTCACACCCCTCTTGGTCCTGCTCTGATCTCTGGCACCACATTGCAGTGTTGCCTCACATTGTGGCAAAAGTAACTGTTCTATTCTTGGGTTCATCTGAGTTGTGTAAGTGGAGATTTGGGGTTGTTTGGATCATAATGAGAAGTGGGGGATATACCCCATAGACACACAGCTTTAAATTCTTGCCTTTCTACATGTGTGATCCCTCTGTTCTCTTTTTTCAGGGCCACTGATGGATTACTTGCCTGCTTGGCAGAAAATCTATTTCTATAACTGGGGCTGATGAGAAGATGATTATTCTCTGCTAAAATCATGGCTGGACATTTCTAAGGAGTGCAAGCAGGCTGGGGGAGGGATGTTGATAATGTCTTCTTTTCAGTTAAATCATAAATGAGAAGCTCTTGTTCTGCAGAGTGGGGAGGGGGTTGTATGGGATTTTTTTAACAGATCTAGGTGTGAATGATGGACACTAAATGTGTGGGGAGACCCTGGCCACCTATTTCTTTGGACCATTCTGTGGCTGCAGTGATGGTGATGGAGCAACCTCTTTTTTGAAGCACTTGATTTTTCTTCTTTTGTACAGCTGCGCTATAATAAAGCCAGGCAGCATAGTGGTTTTTTGGAGAGCACTGTCTCACATGTCAAGGTGCTGAGGTTGATCTGCAACCTGCTTGTGCTGGCCATGCCTGGCCCATCTGCTTGGAGCAGATTTGTCTGTCCAATAAACTGACTGGAGAGAACTGAGCTGAAGGGCCTCTCCCTCTTTGTGTGGGACCTGTTGCCCTGTATTTGGTTGCCAGCAGGTCTCTCTCTGTCAGAAAGAGCAGCTTTTGCAGTTGTCTACCCTGGGATACGCCGCCCCTTAGAAGCCTTTTTCTCTGGCCTGTGTCAGTCAGGGCCCCACATGTTGCTCAGCTGATGACTGTAGCCTCTGTAATTCTCAGTGCCTGCCTCAGTCCCCAGAGGCTTTCCTAGCACCTAATGTGTGTTAAAAGGGTTTGCACAATGGCTGCCAGCCTGTGCTTGGGGGCTTGGCGAAGAGAAGAGGAGAAGCGATTAATTCAGCAAATACTGCTGTGCCACGTTTAATAAAGGGTCCAGGAGTGGCCTGTGTCTCCTCTCCTAACTGGGGGACAGTTGAGGCACCAGTCTGCAGTGAGCTTCTGTGGAGGCTCCCTTGGCCAGGACAAAGGGTCAGGCAGCTGGTGGCACTGGACTGCCTGACAGGCAGCTGTCTGGGTAGAATGTGTGCCCCACGTGGGTATCAGGAACATTCCTACCTGAACCATCCCCGAGGGATTCTCAGGCTGCAGGGGTCACAGCCTTCTTGCCTCAGCACCCAGCACTGGAAATGTACTTCCACACACACGTCCCTCATGGGCCACCACAGTTGGGGACCACAGGACTTTGCCAGTGTGAGGGGTCTGTGTTGCCATCTCAGCTGGCAAGGCCCTGCAACATGGTAACAGCAGCATGGAGAATCCATGAGCAAGGAACTATGCTGCCTTTGCTCAGTCTTTTAGCAGAGGAAGATGCTGAAGTGTTGGCTCCTGGGGCAGGGTGGTACCAATATGAGATGCAAGGCTCTGCTTTTGGAGGGTTTGAGAGGAAGGCACAAGCAGGTGTTGAGGGACAGGGACAGCCCTGGAGCTGTGGCTATACAGAGGGACATGCACCAGCACAGCAAAGGCTCAGCAGCTGGCAGGGCACAGGCAGAGGCAGCCCAGGACCTGAAGGGGTCAAGGTAAGAAGGGACAACAGCAGCACCTGGGAGGGGCCATGTCCCCTGCCCCACCCAGCAGTTGTCCTGGGCAACCAGGGTGGCTCCTCTGTGACCTTGCTGCTGTGGAACCAGTGGAACTGGTCAGTGTGCACCATGTTGTGCTGCCTGCTGCTGCTCGCCCTGCTGCTGGGGGCTGCCCTCCCACGGCCTGTGCACCAGAGGTGATGGCACTTCCCTCCTCCTACTCCTCCCTCTCCGGTACCTCCGGGTACCCTAGGGCCTCTGACATGGGCTGGCACTTGCGGCACCAGGCCTCGAGAGCTGGCCAGACTGGGTGGAAGATGCAGCACGTGGGAGCTCTTGTGCCAGCCTGGGTAAGTGCTGTAGGACCATGGCTCACTCCTGGCCCTGGTTTTCTTCTGTAGGGACAGCTACTCGGTTCCTGAGGATTTCTCTGCTCCCCTGGAGCTTCCGCAGAAGCACTTTGGCTTGGTGGACGGTACAGTGCTCCCCTTGCCCCTCTGAGCCCCCTTTCCATGCACTCACCCCTCCAGGTGGACGGCTGTCCCTAACCCCAGGAGCAGCTGAGCCCAGCCTCTGCTGTGCCCGTAGATTACGGCATCAAACCCAAGCAGCCTCGCTTCAAAATACGGGCGGCCCCGGAGCGGCCCGCAGAGCTGCGCAAGGCCGGCAAAAGCAAGCGCGACGGGCTGGACTTGCTGGAGTACTATGATGATGTTCGCCTGTGAGCCAGCGTGCCCCCGTGCCCGCCACAGCCCAGCAGGTGAGGGCTGGAGCAACAGCTGCCAGAAATCCCTTTGGATCATCATAGGATCTCTGGCCTCCCAGGATTGCAGCCAGGGCTCTTGGACCAATACTGAGAAGCTCCAGCTCCTCTTGGGGTCCCAAGGGAAAGAAGGAGCCAGGGCCCAAACCCCTTGTAGTGGGAAACAAACAGCACAGTAGCTCTGCTCCATGAACCATCATATTTAATAGTTGCCATCACAGCAGATCCAGCTGAAGCACAGAGACCACTGGCTGCAGGGACCGGGAGAGCTCTTCTACCTCCCTGGTGCTTCGCACGGCTCCCTGCAGGCTTTAGCCCTTCCCTGCCCCACTTCGGGCAGACACCCAGCTTTGTGCAGGGGCTGAGCCCCACTGACCTGGGGTGTCCCTGCCCTGCCTCTGCCACCTGCAGCTTGGGGGAGAGGGGAAAGGGACAGAGAAGGCTTCCCTCTCGAGGGTATAGTTACTGCAGGGAGGTATGAGGGGAATTTTTCTCTCTCCCCAGGGCATGGATACAAGATGGAAGGGTTACAAGGGGATGGGGACAGAGGCAAGGGAAAGCTATCTCATCTCATTCTGGCTCTGGCAGAGGAGATACTGGGGCTTCCTCTGCCACCCCTGCCCAGCAGCCATCTCCCCAGGGCCTGGCAGGGAGGTGATCCCATCTCTCAGGCAGGAGCCAGCATGTGGGTCTTGTTTTCTGTAGCTGCTGTCTCATACTGCAAGAGACTGACTCTGCCACTGCAATTAAAAGTCACTCCAGATGGATGTGACGGGAAGCTGTGCCATGGTCACAAGGAGGAGATGCTGTCACCCCAGCCTGCAGCTGGAAAGGGCACGAGCACGCTACTGCCCCCCCAACCGCTCACAAGAGGGCACCCCATGGGTGCTTCTCCAATAGAATAAACTAAGAGTATTTTGTACAATAAACACAATTTTTCCAGCCCTCCCCCCTCCCGTCCCCCCAGCCCGAGGAAGGGGAGTCACGAAAAGAGGTGGTGCTCCGTGCCCCGGGGAGCCCTGCCCCGGGCCCGCTCCTCCTCCAGGCTCAAAGCAGCTCTTGTCCATGCACGACACGGGGAAGGGGCGAGACTGCAGCCCTGGCTGTGCAGGAGGTGCCTGTGCCAGCCCCTACTCCAGGTAGATGTCCTCTGTGGGGCACGTGTACTCCACATACTCCTTGTAGAATTGCTGAAAAGCCCTCCTGCAACACAGCACCAGGCAAGGCTTAGCAGCAGCCTCCCCACAAAGCAATTATAGATCCCCATTTCCATCCTGACACTCACTCCCTACCCTGTGGCCTGTTTGACCCCCCCAGCCCCTGGTCCCTCCTGCATTAGCCCCCAGAGCTGCCATCAGAGCCACAGGGTCTCCATCTTTACTCTGATTCCCTGCACAGTGCATGACTTTCAGCCATCTGCCTGCAAAGCCCTGCACTGGGACTTGTTCCAGTGCTGTCAGGAATATGATGCCCATAGCCCTGTCAGCCCTGACTCTCACACCAAGCATCTCACTTGAGGGAAGAGGTGCCAGCCTGGGGACAGGTCCAAGCCCCACACGTAGGGGAAGATGGCAGGATTCAGCCTGGCTGCCTTGTTCCTCCTGCCCTTTATGAGCCAGCCTTCCCTGCCCAGCCAGGACTCACCCTACAGACTCTGCCAGTGGCTTCGTGGACTCCTCCGAGACAAAGACATGACAGGCAAATCTGTGGTCAGCCGGGTGCTTGGTGATGAACCCAAAATACCTGAGGGCAAAGAGAGTGGGTGTGACTGGACCAGCAGGCACAGGTACCCCAGCCTCTCTGAGGTGTACCCACCCTTAAGCATAGGGGTTTGGGACCTGAACCCTCACGATAAATCCTGGTGGCCACCCCAGGGTCATGCCACAGCCCATGTCCAGAGCTGCAGCGCTGGGCTCACAGGGGAAGAGGAGCCCTCCAAACCGGGGCTCTGGGAAACCTCCTTTCCTTCCTAGCCCCAGCCATGCTACCCCCAGGGAGCAGGAAGGCAGCAAAGCCCCTCTGCTGAACTACTGGTGTCGAGAGTGGCACCACACTTCCTTGCTACTCACTTGCTGTTCTTTGGATGGTACCCACAAAAGGAAATGTTCTTCAGCTGGAAAAAATGGCTACACTTGTTTACCTAGGGGAGAGAGAGACGGGAACTGTCAGAGCTTTTCTCCCTGCCCCCTGCAGGGCAGCTGGTCTCTGGCCGCTGGAAATACGCACTTGGAGACTGAGGAGTGAAATTAATTGGAGCCTAATCCTGGGCTGTTATCAGCAGCAGTTTCAGGATTGCTCCAAGCACCTGAACAAAGGGAGCTTTTCCAGGCAGCCCTGCTGGCTCTCACCCCAGCTGCCTTTATGGCCAGTAGCTCCTGCAGGATTTCCCTGGAGGCCCTGAGTCAGACTGTACTCAGGCTAGAGTCAGTGCAACTGTTCAGCAGCACACACAGCCCTCCTTCTTCGCTAAAAAGGCTCTCAGAAACACCAGCAGATAGAAGGTGAACAGATAACTTAGAACTAAACAAGTCATTCAAGCCTGGGTGTCAAAGGGTCCCAGCCAGAAATGAAAACTTATTTACACAAGTCTAAAGCACAACTAAGTTGATGGCATCCTTTAGATACATGCAAGATTTGTAGAAACCTCAGCCCAGCTCTGTCACAGTACTCAGAGCCATGAGCTACTCCTATCCCCCAGCTGGAAGGGAGGTTTCCCAACAGCTTGCTGCAAAGCCCTCACTCGCCTCTGGTCAGCATCCCAACGTGCTTCACTAGGCTACTTATGCAGAATGCTAATCAGCAGCCTGTCCTTGCCAGATAAAGAGATTACAGGGCAGATCTGGAGGACACCACTCAAAATAGTAGCAGACAGGTTTAGAAGCAGCTGACAGATTACCGGGTACGGCTCAGCTCGCAGCATCCCAGCCCAGTGATGTGCCTGGCAGCTGTGAGAGCATCAGCTGGCAGTACTGCCCAGAGCTGGGGCCTTGTGTGGCGTGGGGGACCCTGATGGTGGGCCTAAAATGCTGATGATGGTGTTTCTCACACCCTCAGACGTGGGGTGGAGACCCTTAATTTTCATACACAAACATGACCTGTAGCACAGAGGGCACGAGCCAGCTCAGAGCAGCAATCAGGGAAGGGATGAGATGAGCAGGGAGCAGGGCACTACCTTGCTGTGCTCCTTGGAGTCGTCAGCTTTCACAGCAATCTTGACCCCGCGCACGCTGATCTCCAGGACGCAGCTGGAGGGTGGGTTAAAGTGCACAGTGAGGCGGCGCGTGGTGGCAATCTGTGGAAGAGAGAGACAAAGCCGTGGGACTCATGAGCAGTGATGATTCCCCACTGAGGCTCTGCCCTGCTGCCAGAAGGAGCGGGTGCTCCTGCTCCCTGGGATGGCGTGGGACACTACCTTCTGCATGGCGGCGCAGAGCACATCATTGCCCTTGTGATAGGGAACCTGCACGGAGCCAAGGAACTTCACCCGGAACTGGTCCACCCAGTCGCTGCTCTTGGCCAGAGCTGGAAGAGAGAGCACATGGCAGGGATCATCTCTGGTGACCAGGTATGTGGGCTGAGCTCCACCTCCCCTCTCTGTCTCTCAACCCCTGCACTTTTCCCTGCCCAGGAAAAGCTTCCCTCAACACCAGGTACCAACTCCCAGCATCACAGCAGACGCTGCTCATTGCTTCCTGCTGGATGCCCAGTTTGCTCCTCCCCCCAGCCCCCTGCTCAGCACCAGACTGCTCAGCAGGGAGGATGTGGTGCGAGATGGGGACATCAGCAGGCTGCACACAGAGGCTTGGTACCTGTTACATGGTCTGGGTCCTTGGTGACTTCAATAGCATAGTAGGCAGGAAAGATGCCCCGATCTCCTGTGCGCATGTTGTAGGCCTCATACCAATAATCTTCTGCCTGCACCTCCACCAGCAAAGGATCATCCACCTCCAGCTCCAGCTCGTCCGCGTGGCGAGGCACAAACCTGGGCAGAGAGGCACTAGCAGCTGGCTGGCTAGCAGTGCTGGTGGCCTTCTCACTGGCACACTGCTGGGGCACACACCACCAACCCAGGCAGTGCCATGGGGACCTGACATGCTAAATAAAGTGCTGGAGGAGGTTTGGGCTCAACACACAGCAGCATCCTGGCACCTAATGCAGGGTATCTCCTATTGCACCACCCAAGCTGCTCCTCAGAGGCCCCAGCTGCCTTTGGAGGTCTTGCCCATGCAGCAGCCTGGGCAAATGTTGCTCCTGGGCAGGGCATGAGCTACAGGCACTGGTTTGTTCCCCAGGGCTTCCCACACTGGAAACACTGGAGCTTGTGCTAGCCCCACCTTGGTGGGAGTGCAGCACCAGCTTTCCCCTGCGAAAGGCTGGGGACACTGCCTGTGCCTGCAAGCTCACCTAAAGACAGCACGGTGAGTCTGCTCTTGCTCCTCCCCGTTGATCATGCAGGAGAACAACCCAAAGGACTCGGCACCTGGGGACGAAGGCAGAGCAGGACACGTCAGCATCATCACAGCCAAGACAAAGATATGGGCCAGGCAGTCTGCTGAGGCTCCTGCAGGATGGCTCATCCAAGATAAAGCTATGCACTGCCACAGGAGGGAGAGGCATGGCTGGAGCCGCTGAGCAGCCTCAAACACCTACTGCCACCCACATCTGACACTCACAAAGTTTTTCCAAGCCCCACCATGCCTCCTGGACCACCACGGACAAAGCCACAGGTTGCAGCAAGCAGAACTGGGGTTCATGTCTGCTGGTGGCTTCCCATCTCCTGAGCGTGTACCAGGGACAGGCAGGGCTGCCCAGGCAGGCAGCCACCAGCCCACCTCCCCCCAGTGCCCAGCACTCACTGGAGGAGCGTGCCCGGCCACTCATGAAGACATTGAGGAACTTCTTGGAGAAGTGGATGTCTGCCTCAGGGGTGGAGTCCTCGGAGAGGCAGACTGAGTCACGCTTCAGAGCATCCTCCTCATACTCCTCGCCAATGGCCGACTCATAGGGTGAGGAGATGCAATTGTCATAGACTGTGGCCGAGTCGCTCTCATCACTGTAGCCTGAGTAGCACTGCTTGAGGCTGACCAGCTCCAGCTGCACATTCTCATCCACTACCAGTGTGTATTTGACAGAGTCATAGGAGAGGGCACTGGTGTCCGAACTCACGGAGGCTCTCTGAAGGCTGTGCCCTGGCCGGGAGCCACCACTCCCACCACCACAGGAGGCCCTGGGCAGGTTTGTCTTGTCAGGGGAGGACATGTAGTCCAGCACCTCATCCTCCTCGCTGATGGAGGGGTTGGTTTTCCCTGCCAGGGCTGAATAGCCAGAGGTGTCAATGTCAGAGCTGATGGACATGCGGTTCTCACTGGACTGAGACAGGAACGGCTTGTCAGTCTCCAGGGGGTCCGAGTTCTTCTGCACGGGTGTCAGGTAGATCTCCTCTGTGGCCTCCAGCCTCACATCCGTCTGGTAGCGGATGCGGTCCCGGTGAGCCTCGGGGCCCCTCGTCACCACCACGACGCTGGCACCATGTGGTGGGGCCCGGCTGGTGGCCTGGTGCTTCTCGGGCGGCCGGGACGAGGCAACGCAGGCTGGGGCCATCTGTGTGGCTGCTGTGCGCCGGCACGGGCTCTCCGTGGATGTGCCCCGGTCTTTGGTGGAGGTTGTGCTGTTTTGGTGATTGACCTCATCACTCAGGCAAACGTGGTCGTGGGGAGGGGTCTGCTCACCTGCAGGGAGAGGAGAGCAGCATTGACAGCCACGCAGAGGGGGATGCTCCCTGACAGGGAAGGTGACCAGGGATGCCACCCAGACTCACGGAATCACAGAATCATTTCAGTTGGAAAAGACCTCTAAGATTCTCAAGTCCAACCATTAACACTGTCAAGTCCACCACTAAACCACGTCTCTAAGCACCACATCTACACAATTTTGAACACTTCCAGGGAGGGTGATTCCAGCAATTCCCTGTTCCAAAGCTTGACCAACCTTTCAGTGAAGAAATTTTTTCTAATATCCAATCTAGACCTTCCCTGGTGCAACTTGAGGCTATTTCCTCTTGTCCTACTGCTTGCTCCCTGGGAGAAGAGAGCAACCCCCAGCTCACTAACAACCTCCTTTCAGGTAACTGCAGAGAGCAAACTGGACATGCACCCTGCATCCATGTAGTATGTCTTCCCCAACCTCCTGCTCCAGCACCACTTGCCTCAGGCTTCTGAGCACCATGAAAGGGTGCAAGGAGCTGACCCTGGCCAAAAGCCTGAGAACTCACCCGTTTTCAGAGGGGACGACGACCGGGACACCCGCTCCTGCCAACTGTGCTTTTTCCCCAGAGAGTTGTTATTCAGAGTGTCCTGAGGAGAAGAACAAAGCTGCCTTATAGCCCAAACAGTAAACAGCATGTGGCACAGTGGCACCCATCCCTCCCTGGGTCCACAGCACCCCGCTCAGCTCCCCTCTCAGCTGGGCATGCTGGGGCACGTGATGCTCGGGGAGACCCCCCACCAGCCCAACATCTCACCATGCTGCTGCTGAAAGAGCTGGCATGATGGCTGAAGCAGGGTGGGCAAGGAGCCAGCTGCGCTGCATTCATCCAACAGGGGAACTCGGCTGCAGGAGCCCAGAGCTGGACAGTCCCAAGACAAAAAATTCAAGACCTGAGCCTGCCTGCAAGCTTTGCTCCCATCCTGCCAGCCCTGCCTAGCTTCAAACCACCCAACTTAATGAAATAGGGGAAATGCCAAGGACCAGGTGTTGCGCTGCTGCTCAGCTAGACGCCAGCTACTGGACAGACTAATGCCTGCCCCTGGAAACATCCGTATTGGGTGTATTCAGGGGCACACACAGACAGTATGCATGCATACAAATCCATACATGAACACACACACACATACACATACAGTTCACTAGCAGATGTCAGTCCTGAGCAGCTGGAGAGGAGAGGCAGGATCAGGCCATCCACGCTCCCATGCTCGGGCGAGTTTCTGTGGGTGCTGTGCCCTGCCTGCCCAGCCCTGGGTAGCTGGCCATGCATGTGCACAAGGGAACACATGCTCAGCCTCGCTGCAAGACCCAGGGACCAAAGGGCTCCAAGTCCCCTCTAATGAGGACCCTCCTGCAGATGCGGGACAAGTCCTCCCTGCCTGCCTCCACAGGGTGTGACATCCTGCCTGGTGCAGCGCCAGCCCTCACCCACTCCTCCATCCCCAAGTTTTCCCTGGCTGCACGCTCCCAGCCCCTCCTGTGGGCACTGAGTGTTTCTGCCCCAGCTGCAGCAGTGGCATTTTTCACACTGTTAGTTTTTGCTTAAGTACCAAAGCCCCGCTGGGACTCCCTGGATTTTCTCACGGCCTTATCACCAACCTGCAGCTGTTACCAGCAGCACAGGAGCTGCCCTGTCCTTACTTTGCTTCCCCACTGACATGAAGGAAGCCTTTGCCCCAGAATTCCATGTCACACACTGCTGAACCATGCCTGCCAGATCCCTGTCTCCACATGGGGAGGGAGAGACCCCCTTCACAGGGCTTTGGCAACCTCTCACCATGGCCTCCATGAGTCCCTCCTGTGCCAAGGCAAATAACAGCACGTCCTCGCTAGCCTTTCTCAGGGACACGATGGGCCGGGATGCGGGCCAGGCAAGCTGTCACAGCAATGGCCTCTGCGTGCAGAGTGCCACGGGGCCAGCACACACAAGCCAGCCTGGCTGCCTGGACTGGGACAGGAGGCACAGCCCACTGAGCCACCCATCCCACAGGGCCAGAGCACTCAGGGGTTTGTAATGCCCAGCCCGGGTGGAGAGGCCTTCACAAAGTCTTAGAGGATGAACCTAGCCAGTCACAACAGCTGTTTCTTGCCTTCTGGGAAGTTGGGGATGTTCCTCTCACCATTTCCAGGCCACTTGCCTGGGATGATGATCACGGAGCCCAGCAGCAACTGAGACATCACCAGGCTGGATCCTGGCCCCACAAGAGCAGAGGGTGGGATGATGCCTTGCTCTGTGAACGTCCTGTCTTGGCAGAGTGCCTACTGCCCTGACGGGGCATTCAAGAGAGGATGCATGGCCATGGTCCCTCTTCTGACTACACGCAGGAGGAGGGAGCTGGGCAGGCCAAGAGGATGCAGCGTCTCACACAACTAGAGAGAGATTTCAGGCTGATCCCCAAGGGATGCCCTGCATCCTGTCCTCTCCTCAGTGCACCACATGTAGACAGGGAGAAAGTGCCTCTGGCTAGAGGCAGGCATCTAGAACAGGAACCCCAAGCACCTTACAGCCAGCCTCTCACTAGATCCTACCAACAGCACTATCCTACCTGGCCAGCCATGCCCCAGTCCTGTGCCACCATCCTTGCTGGCTCCAGGCTCCCATTGCCATCTGCAGCAAAGCCCCCTCTCCCATTCCCCACATCCTCAGCTCAGCTGCGCCCATGCCTCCCAGTGAGCTCCACAGCCTCCACCATCCCCTTGCAAGGGGACCATCAGCTTCCCCTCCCCAGCCTACCATCTCTGCAACTCCCCCCATTCCCATCCCTCTCCAGAGGCCTGCTCCCACCCCCAGACACTGGTTGGGACTGCATGTCTGGGAGAGGGCCCTGCTGTTCCCCACCTCCCCCAGCTGGATGTGGCTGCCACATACCACTTGCTCCTCGGGGTCCCTGCACAGGGTGGGACAAGGCTGCTGCTGTCCCCTTGTCCATTATGCTCAGTGGGGCTCCCCCCGCCTCCCCAGCCCTGCTGCCTTTGTCCCTGGTGCCAGCTGCCTGCGGGTGCCTATCCTTGGCTCTGTGCCTTCCTCCTCCTCCTCCCACCCATGGCCTCAGGCAGAGAGCTGGCATCAGCTGCCGGTGCTGGGCTGGTGACACCCAGCTCCAACTACTCCCCATCTGTCACCCACAGGGACACCTGCCTCTCACTTCATGCTCCTCGGCTGAACGTCACCACGACGAAAATCCTCCTACTTGGCAGAAGGCAGAGCTGAACGCAGGAGGGTGGCAAAAATAGCCCTGCACGTTGCGCACTTTGCGTGGGTTTGTGAAGTTTGCAGAAGCGACAGGGCAAAGGGACTCCAGCCGCTGCCTGGGGGGTCAGCATGCAGGGCACCAAAACACCATCCATCCCAGGGGTGACAGTAACACCATGGCTGTGTGGGGCACGCACTCTTGGGTAAAACCATCCAAAACCTTGTACAAAATCTGAGCACGAACAAGACAACAGAACCCCCTTGTCCTCCTGGCCACCATTTTGGGCGTTGCTTTTCTGTCTCTCAAATTTTGCACGGGGTTCTGACATTAATGCTTCTCTTGCTGAGCACCACAGCTCAGGAGCTGAGGCCACCAGGTCCCCACTGCCAGGCATGGGGCACCTGGTGTCACCAACCTGCCCTAGAACCGGTGCTGCCCCAACGCGGGGCAGCTGGAGCCCAGCCAGCTGTTGGTGCCGGCCCTGGGCTCGCCAGCCCGTGGCGTGGTGCCCCGTCCCGCGATGGCTCATTCACGCGTTCGGTATCCATGCCTCGTTCGCTCCCCATCCCACGGGAGCCCTTCGCAGCTCCCACCCTGCCCCTGCCGCACGGCTCTCTGCCAGGCCACCCGGACCCTGCTGCGGCACATCTCAGTCCCGACACTATTCCTGGCGTGTTCTCTCTCCACTTCGGCAGCAGGGATGAAAGAAGGATCCACCCGGCGCCTAAGCTTCCTCCAAGAAGCCCCGCCGAGCGCAGTGCTGGGATGCTCGGCGGTGCGCGGGGGCGGCCCGGCAGGACGTGCTCAGGTCCCCGGCACCCGGGGACCCCCGGGCCCGCAGTCGCTCCCTCCGGCTCGGCCTCTGCTGCGCCCGGCCCGAGCGACGGTGAGAAGGGACCGCCGGATGGCGGGGGCGGCTGCCCCGCCGAGCATCACGGGGACGGGCAGCGGAGCCNAGCCGGGGCCGCCGCATCGGCACCCGCGGCCGCTGCCTTTTAAAGGGGCAGCGATGTTATTCCCGCGCCCCCTCCCCAGGCAGGTGCGAGCAGCATCCTTCCTTGGTGATGGGGATCCCCGGCACCTTATCCCCGGCAGGTGCCTGTCTGTAGGTACATGTAGCCGTCGCATTCACTACGAAGCAGACAAACGTGCACACCCAGGTTTCATCTCGACATAACAAGGACATTTTCTACAGTGAGAATAACCATTCTGCAGAACAACCTCCCCAGGGAAATGGTAGAGTCCTCATCGCTGGAGATTTTCAAGACGCCACTAGAGAGTGTGCCAGATCGTCTCACCCAGACTCCCTTTCCCACACAAGGTTTGGCCAGGTGATCCTTTGAGGTCCTTTCCAGCCTGGCCTGCCCTATGATTCTTCCTTCCAAGGCAGACTGTGCCCTTTCTTGGTTCCTGTCCTGGCAGCTGGGACTCATACAAGCAAGTCATCAATTTGAACAGCCTTGGTCCACCCCCTGCCTGGAGCAGGTCACTTGGTCACCCTCACACTTGAACATCCTCAGACACGGAGAACCCCCCACCGTGTTGGGTACTGGCACCATGTGCTGCACTACTGCTACTTTTTCTCTCTATGGGGTTGAAATTTTCACTGCAAGCATCTGAAAGGAATCAGGCTCCTTCTTCCCTGTAATGCCCACTTGGACCAGCAGCTCCATCCCCCTTGTCTTACTCACCTAGGACAAGCCTTCTCTGCCCACTCCTTGTATTTGCATATATCGGGACCTGAGGCCATATGGGACGGATGCCCAGCACTGGCTCTCCAGTCACCTGCTGGTGGTGGCTGTGCTCTGCCTGGAGGCAGCTCCACTCTTTCCCCTGTACCCTTTTGGAGCAGGGTGGCCACTGTGGCCTGTGGGGACTGTGAGGAGCAGGTGTCCCATCCCATCATCCCAGCTGGGCCCAAGTGCTGAGCCACCACACTCCTTGTGGCTGTGTTGCTGGGCGAAGAGGCACCAATGTTCCCGCTCTGTGTGTTTAAAGGTCAGTGGTTTTCTTCCCAAGGCCCCTTCCTTGCATTAACTGGAGCTTGCCCATGCACAAGTTGCTGCAGCCAGCAATAAAGGTGGCAACTTGGCATCAGTGAGTTGAATTCCCTGTGTTATCAGCTGTTTGTGGTGACTGCAAGCTCATCAGCAGGCAGAGGTGGGGAAGGGCAGGTTTTTGCAGCTGAATACCATCCATGTCTCCAGCTGTGTGGAGGATGCCCCTTGAGCCATGGAAGAAACAGCTCCAGCAGCTCTGGCAGCCACTCCAAGAGCTCTTGCTGCTACCAGCTCCTGAACTGCCAGACAAAAGCCAGCACCGGCAGGGCTCTGCCCGCTGCAGGCACAGTACAAACCCTCTCATGGGAGCCATTTCCCCCCAGTGCCCCTGCCCAAGTCCTGCAGGTACTGGGTGAGCAACTGGAGAAGCAGTGCCACCGATACTTGTCCTCTAGAGGCTTTAAACATTTAAATCCCTTGTTTTGAGCATTAGCCTTCATGCCACAAGTTCTGCATTTCTGTGACACCAGTCTTCTGTGACAAATCACATGGATTTTAACAAGGAAACCGAGGCACGGGAAGAGAACTGGAGAGAAATGCCAACTGAATAGATTATACCTAGCCAAGGTGGGTGTATTGGAGGCAGCTGGTGACATTCAACCTAGACTGCTAATGACGCTGCTTCCATAATCCTGTAGCTGTAGCAATCACTTGGAAAACTCATAGAGGGAAAAGTCCCAGAAGGATGCAGAAAAGCAAATCAGTGTCATTCTGAAGAAAAGGGCACCCTAGCAGGGGTGCAGCATTCCAGGTTCCAAAGCCAGGAGGGAACTACAGCCACTGCAGGTATGATATATGGCCTGTAGCTCAGCAAAGTGATTTTGAAACCACACAGAAATCAGTCATCTTACCATGTGAGTGAGACATGCAGTGATCTGCAAAGCAAGGGCAGGCACTAGACATCAGGAAGCCTTTCTAACTGCAAGGACACTGCCCCACCAGAACAGGCTGCCTCGGGAGCCCTCTAGGAACAAGTTAATGTCACCTAAGGTCAGCTTGAGCATGCTCATGTCTCAGCACAGACACAATGGTGAGGTGACTTCCCAAAGTCCCTTCACCCTGTGGGAGAGATTAGGGTGTGTGGGAGAGCAGTACCAGCGCCCAAATCTTGAGCGGCAGGATAAATACAAGATGCATACCTGGTCCCCAGTGCAGTCACAGGGACACTTGTGCTTCCTTACAGACCTATCTCTGGGACAGATGTGATGCTGCTGATCTTACTTCCCACCTGCATGGTGCCGTCCCAATGGCAAAAAGTCCCAGTGTCCAGCAACTGGTCTCTCTCTGATGGTCCCAATGTTGTGATCCATGGTTCCAGGGGGCCGGAGCAGAAAGAGCCCTGCTGCAATTGAGAGGTGCTGGGATCACCCCCGGACCACTAGTCTAAGCTGGGGAATCACCTGTGTGGGGGCTGCTGCCCACCTGAGGAAGCTGCTTGCTTCCCTAGGAAAAAAATGCTCTTGCAAGAGGAGTGGGGTGATATGCAAGATGTTGCTTGAGTGATGAAAGGCTCTTCCCTGCTCCACCACTCTCGCAGCCTTCACTGTCAGAAGAGGAGTGGCAAAGCTTCAGCTGGGAAAGCATTTCCTGAGCACAGGGAAGCAAGGGGGACTCACCAAGCAGAGGGCACAACTGTGCCCCCTCTCCTTACCACCGTCTGGCTTCAAAGCGCCAGGAGAAGCCTCTCTGCCCCCAGCCTGGCACATCCACAGCTGGCCATGGATCACAGAGGCAGGTTTATGGGACAGCCTGTGAAAAGCTGCATGGAGTAAGCTGCCACCTTGCTGCCCTGTCCTTTGCTCCCAGCCCACACATCCAGCTCCCCACCAGTCCCTGGATCTCAGGCTCATGGCAGCTGCTTCCCCCTTTGCAGTGGGTCCCGCTGGCCTTCCAGGAGTGGCTGCCAGCACCGACACACTTGGATCAGTGGTGCTGAACATCAAGAGAGAGCCCCTGGCGTTTCCAGCAGTATTATTATGCTGAAAAAGCAGAGTGTTTTGGATTTTTCCTCCAGATATCTGTATCTTCATGGCTGGTTCAGACCTTTTCATGGAGACCCATGAAGGCTCAGCACAGCCCTGCATTGGCTCTTTTGCCTTTGGGTGCTTGTTCTCATGCTCTTAAGTGTTTCCAAGAAAGGTGTTTCTTTTTTAAATTTTTTTTTTGTTCCTGCATTAACCATTTCCCACAGTTCCTGGAAAACAGATGAGGCACTTTTATTAACCTCTGCCTGGCTGTTTGCTGGGATCCATCTTGCTGAAACCAGGGTTTGTCACCCTGGATTTCCAAGCCACTAAAACAAGGCCAAACCCCAAGTCTGGTGCTTTTGTTGCAACCATCCCTCTCAACACACCTGACTGCTGCCATTGGCAAGGTGGAGGTCATGTCCCTCACCCCGGTGGCCCCCACTCCTTCCCAGCTGGCCTCCTGCCTTGCCATTCGACAGCCCCAAAGAAACCTCTGCTCCTCCTCCAAGCCCTCTCCTCAGCCTATCCCTCACTTCTCTTTTCATTCACTGGGGACCACTTGTTGAAATTAAGGCTCTTTTCAGCCACACGTAGGATTATTCCTCGTTCTTAGTACATGGTCTCCCATCCATGAGGTGTGGTCCTTGTCAGTGGATAGTTTCCTCTTGCACAAACATCAGTCTACGCCTCCTTGCAGCTTCTGTGTGTCTAAGCCACTATTTCTGAGGAGCTGCTAAAATAGCCCATAATGAGGTCATCTTTGTTTTTCTGGGACCAAAAAAAACCCCCAAAACCCATCCCTGTTTGGGTGTTGACCTCTGCACCAGCTGCCTATTCCTGCCACACGGTTCTGTCATCAACCAGCTCTGCCCAGACCCCCCACCTCACCAAGGTCACTGATTGTCCCCATCCAGCAGTCACCTTCGCAGCCCCCGGGCAGGGTTTGTCCCCTTGTTCCTTGTCAGTGCTTTCCTGCTCCCTGTTGGGTTACTGTGCCTGCCCATCTCTCCAGAGACTCACTGCTGGGCAGCTGGATGACTTCAGCCCCATGTCTCACGATGCTCCCCAGATCCTGTTTCCCCCTTGCCTGTCACTCTCTGCTCTGGTGTGATCCAGTGAGCCAGCAGCTTGCTTTCACCTCACCCTGCTCCATGGCCAGGCTTTCACCAGCTGCCTGGCCCTGCAGGGGTGACCAGGGCCAATCTTCCATCCTACGTACCACAGCTGCTCTGTGGCACCGTCACCAGGTGCTTGCCATGGGCAGGGCCTCAGCGTGGCCCCCTCACACCCTGGTGCCAGCACCCCTGACTCACCACCCCAGCCAGCCCCACATGATGCAATTAGCCAGCTGATGCTGACCGCTGGCCATTAGTGATTTGCTGGCCCCTGCGCCGCACGCAGACCCGGCCAAGCTGCTCCCTCTGGGCCTGACTGCTTCCATCAGGCAGATCCCGCAACCTTGTCGCCCCGAGCTCGCTCCAGATGGCAATCAGCTTGGAAAGCTCCCTGGCTCTCGCCTTCAACATTTGGGATTGAAAAGCCCCTCTCACAGCCATTGTTGACACCGCTCTTGGTTCTGCTCCTCGGGCAATCCTCCGTGTCCCATATAAACGTTTGGACATATTTTTAGCAGGCATTTTTCCCGAGCGTGATAAGCTTCCTCCTTTGCTGTGTTTATGAATAACTCATTGCTTCCCCTACGGCAGCCTCGCATCCCCCTCCCACCCCAGCAGCCTCTCAGTGCACCCAGACATTTGTGTAAAGCAGCTCTGAGCTGTCCCCAGGGAAGGCATGGAGCTCGCTCCCAGAGCCTGAGCAAACCCTCTACTGAGGGTCAGGTCTCTGTACTGCAGCACAGGGATGCAGGAACCCCTGAGTAAACTGTTTCAAATCAGCAAAAGAGACTGTTTTTCCTCCCCCTAAAGAAGGGCTGCAGCAGCTGAGCTGCAAGTCCCCCCTACCCCTTCCCCTTCCTGCCAAACTTCAGCCAAGGGCTGGCAGTCTGTAGAGAAAAAAAAAATCCTGCTCTGAGCCCAGTGGTGCTGTCTGCAGTGGGCAACTGGGATGGGTAATGGGAAGAATCCAGCAATACACCCACAGTCTCTGTCTGCCTCACCTATTGGAGGCAGGAGGATCTTCCCAATGTCGGGCCTGCGCTGCGGCTGTGCCCTCATGGATGCCCAGCGCTGGGTTTGCCCTTGGTTTGCCTGCAGCATTATCCCTCCTTCCTTCAGCATGCACAGCCCATGAGCCCAGACTGTCCCAGGGAAGTCTGGCCATAACATCCTGGAGCAGGAGGAGGCTGCAGTTGGAGCAGAGATATTGAGCAGCAGCCCCATATCTGGGAACAGACAAATTTTTGCTGGGAAGGTCACGAATTAGACCAAGGAGCACAGCAAGACACCTTCACCTCCCAGGGATGAGGTCTGCCTGTACCATCCTGCCTGCAGTGAGGGATTCCAAACGACACAAATTCACTTTCTAATTTTAAACCTGCGACAAATTCTTGTGCCTTTCCTGTCCTCGCTGGGTCTTTATCAGTTTTGCAGAGGAAGTATTTCCTCTGAGGGACAGAATGATTCTCAAACCACTTGGCTGCTCCTCCAGCATTTGCATCATTTAGCATGAAACACTTTGAGAAAATGCAGAAACTCTGTGTCGAATGGTATTAGTTCTTAGCTTAAATAAGTAAGTTTTAAGTAGAACGAGTTAGAACGGGTTCACAGAGTTATAATTCTGTGTGATCTAGTATGTTGTTTGCTCAGCTTTACTTGCCTAGCATCAGTAGCTGGATCTGCTGAAGCCTTGGGACACAAGCTGTGAGTTTACACCTAGAGATGTTTTTGGCTGGAATTGAGTTAATTCTCCTAGTAATTCTCCTAGTAGCTGGTACAGTGCTGTGTTTTGTCTTTCTTGTGAGAGGAGCATTGATAACGCACTGATGCTGCTGTGGTTGTTGCTGAGTAGTGTTTATACCAAGCCTAGGGCTTTTTAATTTCCCCATGCTCTGCCAGCAAGAAGGTGCACCAGAAGTACAAACCAGAAGACAAGGAGACTCCAGCTGTCAGCAGAAGCTGTAACTCCACAAGATAAGAAGAGTGTATGGCCTGCCTGCACAGACACAGAGAAAGAACCCAGTAAGATGTTAGAAGACCCCAGACCAAAAATCACCATTGGACCAAGAGGTGCATGGAGAGTGTCTGAGGAGTGGGTGCATGAGTTGTAAGGGTACAACTGCCCAGGGATTTCTTTGTTCAGGATCCCTCTCCACAGGCACCTAGCTTGAGCTGACCTGCTGCTGTACCAATAAACTATTTATTTTTATAAGATCTGAGCCTGGGACTTTGCTACAGGAAACCTAGAGTCGGGCCTGAAGGAGGAGGAGTCAGCCTTAGAGTGAGTGTGTGTTTGAGTGAGGGGTCAGAAAGGGCACCTGTCAGCTCACTGGAGCTGCTCCCTGCAAAGGGCCTCTGGTCCCAGCAGTTAAAGTCTCAGGTGGTGTCTGTGTGTGTGTTTCCTTGAATGGTGTGAGAACGCTCAGGCCGCGGCTTTTCCTTTAACATCCTGCATATTTCCAAATCCAATGTAATTATCAATTTATCTCCACATTTCTGCCCCCATGGCCTTCTAGGGAAGTTCAAGCAGTGGTGTGAACCCCATCACATTCTTGACAGCGTGCTTTAAGATGGATGGGAGACCCAGCCACAGCACCTGCACAGGCTTCCCAGCTCCCATCTTTATTCCACCTGCTGCCTGCTGGGGTCAGAGCTACCACCTTCATCCCTGTTTCAGGAGCCTCCAGGTCTCCAGCCTCCCAAAGACCTGAGAACAGCTCTAGCTAAAGCTAGCTAGCAAGCCAGAAAGAATACCTTGGGTGAGCAGAGGACAGCTCTCACCATGCCAGCCCAGCTGCATCCCCAGGTCCAGGGATGCATGCGGGGACAGGAGGCACAGCCCATGTGGGACCTCTGGTGCCTCCTTGCAAATGTCCTGGATTCCCGAGAACACTTGTTAGGTGCCAGATGCTCACTGGTCATCCTGCTCAAATGGGGACATGCCCCCATTTGCACCCAAATCCTTAGGCTCATCCCTGAGGAACAAACTCAAACCCCTATAGCACAGTGGGAACCAAAATGCACCAGCTTTGAGATGCTTTTTTTGTCCCTTGAGTTTGGCTGGCTCAGAAAGGACCTGCATTGTGCTGGAGTGAGGAGAGGGCACTGCCAAGCAGAGGGGATTGGGGCCATGGCAGTGGGCTCTGTGAGGAAACATCATTCATTTGGGTATGTGGTGGTCCTGCACGGGGGCTGATGGTCCTGCCAGCCCCACGGGCACATTCTGCCCATCCCTATCCCTCTCCCCATCCCCATCACACTTACCCGGGTGGCCAGGCTCTCCTTGCAGTGCAGGCTGATTCCACACTCATCAGTGATCTCCGAGAGGTCTTCATCCTCAAATTCCTCAAGGCTGATGTCATGGGTGAGCCTGGAGGGAGTGGAGATGGCAGAGTCACACACTGCCCCAGTGGTGGACAGGAGGGTGCCAGGTGCCATGGGCTGGGAGCAGCACTGACACCCCGGGATAGGCTCTCCCAGTCTCTGCTGGGAAGAAAGACTGGGAAGGCAGCTCCTTCCCAGAGGGGATAGGTCTGTCCCCATCGAATGGCTGGGCTTGGCATGGCCCATGGCTCTTGGGAGGCAGGAGGAGTGTGTCCCAAAGCAGTCCCTTCCCAACCAAAGACAGCAGGGACGTGCAGGTTGGGACAACATGGACAGTACAGCCAGCCCTATCACAGGAGGTTTGTTCTGCTCACACCATCCCAGGGAGCCTCTGAGATTGTCCCAGCTGGGCACAGACACCCAGCAGGACAAAGGCTGGGGGTCCTGACAGGGCACAGCTGGAGGATGGACCTGCTGGGACAGGTGACCACTTCAAGACCCATAGAACTTGCAAGCACAGCAAACCCCTCAACCATGGCATGACCAGACCCTGAGCTGCAGCTGGGAGGATGTCCTAGCCCAGGTGTCTGCAGTAAGAGAGGGCAGCGATTTCCCTCTGCACAAAAATCACCCCCCAGGGTGACTGTGGGCATCCCTGTGAACACTGGTGCTGCTGAGCCGGCCTGCATGGCCTCAGGGGTCCCTTAGGGCTGTCAGCTCCAGCCACACAGACTCATTACACCCCTTCAAAACAAGAGACATCCTTTTAGCAGCTGAAAATGTGCTGATGAGCCCCGGGGGAGCGGTGAGGTGCTCCCGGCTTCTGAGCATTACAACATTTCAACATGGTGGTACCGCAATGCTCTTGTCACTTATTCATTACCACAGGGGTAAATAAAAGTGCCCAACTCAAAAGTCCTTGGCCAACCTACTCAGACCCCTGAGTTTTGTCTGGAGTGGCCATGGGCACTGCTTTGCTTGCCACCGTTTCCCTTTGCTCCCAGCTCCTCCGGCTGGGAGATACTTGGGTGAAAGGGCTATGCCAAGCCCATCACCCCTCTCTGGCTTGGCCCCCAGCAGTGCAGTGAGAAAGGAATGAGAATGGTGTCTTGTGACCTGCAGAGCTCCCACTCTCACTTGAAGCATTGCTTGCACATCCTGGGGCTCCCCCCTGCAGTGGCACCAACCCAATGCCACGGAGGGGTAACATCTCCTCTATCCCAGGTCCTGGAAAGGGAAAAGAGCAGGAGAAGCCCATGAGGCAAGCAGCATCTTCCCTCTGTATTTCTGAGGACCCCACAAGTAGTGGTCTCCTGGGGTGAAGACAACTGGGAACAACCATACCCATGGAGGCAGCCCCTGCAAGACACATCAGGAATGCAAGGACACAGCCTTCAGCACAGGGTGGGATGCCTGGACCCCCCTTCGCCCATCTCCTCCTGCTGCCCTGGGAGGGAGGCAACGCAGAGCAGAAGGCTCATGATGAGCCTTCAAAGCACAGATTGATTTCTTCTCCGGTTACACGGGTCGCCAGGGTGGGACATCATCCACTGCTAATGCTCGGGGCCTCCACCCACCATGCTGTGGGAGTGCAACGAGTATTGTGGGCTCCCTCTGAGAGACACAACACTGCCGAGGGGCTGCCAGGGGCCCCCTGGCTCTGCAGGAGCAGCCTGACAGGGTGGCAGTGCCCCCCACTCTGGGATGGGGACAGGCAGCCCCGTCTGTGCTTGGGGGGATGGGGAGATGCTGAGCGGGCTCCCCAGTGCTGGCCCTGCCTGCTGGTGCTGGGTGTGTCCAGCAGGATGTGTCCAGATGCCTTTTGCCACTCTGGTGCCTGGCTGTCACAGAGCTCCCTGCGCAGCCACGAAAACTTTGGGCTCAACTGGGTGCCAAGTTTGCTCCTGTCCTGTGGCCATCACTCATAGAGAAGGATGATGTGCCCGGGAGCAAGGGGCTGCCCCTTGTTCCCCTGCATGCCCGCGGGACAGTCCCCCCCGCCCAGGCCCAGCCGGTGCCCTACCATTTCTCCCACTGATCTTCCAGCCAGCTCTCCTCCTCGGTGCTCGACTCCATTTTCAAGGGCAGCTGCATTGAGGAGGACCCCCCTTCGCTGGGGGACACACTCCCACACCAAAAAAACCCCCAGGCCCGCCGTGAGGAGTAGTGAGGGAGATGACAGCTGAGCCCTGCGTGCCCACTGCCTCTCTGGCTGCCCCGTCGCAGTCTGTGGCTGCCGGTGCTGCTCTGTATCCTCACTGCGCAACCTGGAGAAGCTCATTAAAAATAGATGGAATCAGCTGTCCTGGAGGGGAAAAAAAAAATAACCTCCCCAGCTGAGCCAGCGCCAAGTCCCTGCACTCTGCTGGGGATGCTGACTGCCTCTGCCTGCCAGCCAGCCAGCCTGGCTCCTGGTCTTGCTCCAGCACTCGGCTCCTCAGCACCCACAGTGGGCACAGGGGACCTGCTAACCCCACCATGGAATCCCACACCACCTGGCCTCCTCCTGCCCTTGCAGCATTGCTGTTCCCCACAGCAGGGGGACACAGACAGGAGCATCTGTCCGGCTTCTCACCAGGTACAGCGAGGCCGCTCACTGATGCAAAGGCCGGAGTGTTTCCAGCACAACAGGACCAGCGTCATGGCCAGCTGCACTTCCAAGCCCAGGGGAGCACCTTTGCCAGGGGGCAAGCCCAGCCAGCGTAGAGCAGTGCTGGCAGCACTGCCCCTTCCCTGTCTGCCCCCACCTAACCCCCAGACCCACTCCTGCCTCAGCCAGGATCATCTCTGGGCATCCCCAACTTCTAACCCATGTTAAGGACCAGAGAAATACCTGGTGAGCCGCTCTGGCAGCTCCCACCCCTCTTCTGCTGCTGAAGGAAAGAGGGGTCTTTCCCAGGAGGGGCTATCAGGTGTTGGTGACAAACTGTTGGCACAGTGGCCTCAGAACACCCTTCACCACCCCCATGCCTCTCAGACCCACTCATTCCTTGCCCCATCAGGATGAAGCCAAAGCAGCTCTAGAAGAGGCACCCACCATGACTCTGAGACGGGGACAGGGCATCCTCCTCCCCACCAGCTGCACACCCACTGCCACCCATCACAGCACTGCCCTCCTGCCCCTCACTGACACCCACTCCAGGAGCTTCAAGTAATGGGTGCATCTCCCACCACCTGCTTGGGACCCAGCCTTGCTCCTGGACAGATTAAAGTGGGTGATGTCCACAGGAGCCCAGCTCAGGGCCTGGAGTGCCCTGCTGAGCTAACCTGTTGCAAGCTCTCTCCCCATCAGTGCCACACCACTGGTGAATGCCACTTATGATACTGTAGTCATTGTCACTCAGCCCCACAAGAACAGCATCCAGGACTCTATCTTCCCTATCAGCTCTGCCTGGAGGCACCTCATCTACTTGAAACCTCAATTAATGCAATGAATAAAGAAATCTCCGTATTACTCGTGCCCTTTGCTCCTCTCACATGGATGCTCCAGGGCTTCCCAGGAGATACAAGGAAGGCTCTCCATTACCCACCCCTGCTCCCTGTGCTGGAAACACCCCTGCCTTTCTCTCTTGCTCCTCAAAGAGGCTAAAATACCAGCAAAATGAAGCAGCTCTGACTCCTCTCAGCTCCATCACTGGCAGTGAAAATCTGAGCAGGACCTACATATGTATTTTGCCCAACTTCCCTCTCCAGTGGCCATGGTATCACAGGTATGTGGGAGTCTGTCCCCATTTGTGAGGGTGGGAGGACTCTACCCTTGCAGGTTATGGGTGCTTTCCTGAAGGATGTGCCAAGAGGCACCTGAAGGCTGGCAGCCCTGCTGTATGCATGAGAACTGATAAACTTGGGATTCTCAGGAACTGTGAGCAAGAGTAAGCACATGGGTGTGTGAACAGAGGCAGACGTTACCTGCCCATGGCAGGAGCAGCTTGATCACAGTCCTAAGAACAGCCTTATATTCACTCCTAGCCTCTGTGCCTCTCCTGACCCCATCCCCTGTCAGCCCACTGCCACAGCAGGGGATTTTCCATGCAGGGGTTTGGCCAGGGCAACATGCTGTGATGAAGCTGGAGGCTCCAACAGCCCAACAGCCCAAGCCATACTCTGATAGTCTGCTGTCGGGTGCTGTGTGCAAGTCCTATAACCAGCACCAGTGGAAAAAATAATACTAACCCACATTAGGCTGGCCCCTGTCTTTTTCTTCCATTTCAATGGCCACAGAGATTG
Organism: Aleadryas rufinucha; assembly: GCA_013397815.1. Taxonomy (NCBI): domain Eukaryota; kingdom Metazoa; phylum Chordata; class Aves; order Passeriformes; genus Aleadryas; species Aleadryas rufinucha. The sequence continues at coordinate 253,782 of VZTH01005090.1, forward strand.
TTTTATTTGAACTGAGGAGAAGGCACCTCTGTCTCTCCATCAGAGGAAGGCAGCCCTTTCGTCTCCCCTCACAAGAAGACAGGTAGCCCCATTCCGACGCCCAGCTCATTCATTGCCTCCAAACGGGCTTTCCTGACAGCTTCAGATGAGCACAACAGACACATGAAACAAACCACAGTGCTAGAACTGATTTTTGCCTCAGCCTGAAGGTGTGTCTTTGAACTTCCCGACGATGCAGAGAACTTCTTCCCCCAGAGACCCCCTCCCTTCCCAAAGGGTTGTGATTTCTGACAGGGTTCCCCGTGTAGTGGAGTAGTTTCCCCTCTCTCCTGACCTATACAAATAACTCCCTAAGAGTTTCTTTCCCTAGGAGCCTTCCTGTCCAGTAGCTAGGTGGATGCCTTTTGCTTTTATCAGGGAAAGCTGAAGGAGATAGCAGGGATCAGTCAGTGACCCCCTCCCAGGTCCCAGCTACATTAGAGCCACAGTCCTGGGGACAGTGGGGCAGGCAACACTGTGAGCTCTGCAGGGCCCTGCATCCAGCTGCACCCCAGCTGTGCCAGCCCTCCCTGCCCTATAATGCTGGGTAGAGGGACCCCCAACCCAGAGAGGCCCCAGAGAGCTCCTCGCAGGAAAGCCTGCCACAAAGCACTGGCAAAGCTTCTCAGCAGGGCAAGGAGCTGCAAGACAGTGTCCCAGAGAAAGATGTTAAGGAGCTCCAGTGAACACAGACCTCACTGCAAGGCTTTGGGAAGCTTAAGGATAAGAGGGAGAACTGGATGAGAATAACTTTTTTACTGCTGTCTCCTAAAATGCTGTTATTCTTGTCATGATGAACAGACACCTCTGGAGAACCTCCTGGCTAAAGGAGGGATCATCTCACCATCCTTTTGCTCCCACTTCTTCTCGGACAACACCAAACCATCACTGCCAGACCACTGTGCCTGGTCTCTTCAGAGCTTCAGGCTGCTTGCTGGCCAGGACCAAGCCCTCTCTCAATTCAAGTCAACCGATCACCTAATGCTTGTGCTGGAATGCCACCACTCGGAGCTGGGAGAGCAGGTGCATGTACCAGAGGGCAGAAATCTGAAGCACCTCATCCTGCAGGCAGCAAGCAGGGGCAGAGGGCAGGGTTCGCTCACTGCCAGCCATGCTCTGAGCCTTCACCCTGAACCGCACTCATTGTTGCTGGGTCCCGCTCATCTGCGGGGGACAGCCCCTCGCTGAGCCCTGCAGCAGGGATGCAGGACCTGGGACACACACAGCCCAAGCTGTGACATGTAACCCAGCTTGTTAGTGTTTCACTAGCATGGCTCCCTTTTCGCACGACACTCCCCGCCACAACATCGCCTCTGATCTGCCAGCCCCTGCCCCAGGCTCAGACACATCACCGCATCTTCTTCCACTTCAAATCTTACACCCTGAGCTCAGTGCCTGGGGAAGATTTTGCACTCCTGCCTTGATTCCCCAGTTTTCCACCCAGCTGCACAGCCTCCTTCAGGAGGTCCGTTCTTCCCTGGAGCAGGCTGGCAGCACACGGGGCTCCTTTTCTAAAGATCTGAGGCACAGCAAGAAGCAGCAGCTCATTCTCCCTCTCAGGGCATCGCTGTTTGCTGGGGAGCAGGAGGGTGCCCAGGAGACAGCCACTGCACCCAGGACAGTGCCAGGTGGTAGGCCCAGAGCTGCTCGGCAGCTCAGCCTCCAGCCCCCGGCTTGGTGGCCAAGCCCCTTCTCCGTGGTGGATGATTCCAGAGGCAGCGTTTAATCGCTGGCTTTGCAGGGTACACCAGCCATGTTGCAACAGCTCCCAGCAGCTCTCGCAGGCAGCGCTGCAAGAGCAGGCAGCTGCCAAAGACCCGGAGCCACCAGCAAAGGGGGTCCAGAAGCAGAGCCCTTCAAATATAAATTGCCTGAACATCACCTTTGCTCAGCTGCACCTGTCTGTTTCCTCACAGGGACCCACTGGTTCCCCAGCTTCAGGGGCTAGGCCTGATGGAGGAGGGCATGAGCTTAGCTGTGGCCTCAAGTGTGGACCAGCCCCTCCTTTCCTCCCAAAATCTCAGCATGCAAAGCAGCTGGTACCATTCCCCCTTCTCAGGCAGCTCCCCCCAAACACGCCTGGGTGGCAGAGGCAAGCAGAGAGCAATGGCTGACGAGGGCACGGCTGCCAGGAGCAGCGAGCCTCCCCCGACGGCAAGTGAACACCGCACCTGCAGGCAGGGGCAGGGCTCCTCCCTCACCCACACAGCACATCCCTGTCCCAGAGCTACCCTCAGCAGGCATCAGAGACTCCAAAACCCCCAGGCACCCCTAGCCTGGCCCATGCCATCGGAAGTCCGTGTGACAAGCCTCACTGGGTTTCGGAGGAGACACAGCCCCCTGCGTCCCAAATCGATGGGAGCACTTGGTATTGCTAAGAGGATCAATTCTGGCACTCTCCCACCGTCTCACTTGGGGTTCCTGTTTCACAGGGGTAGGAAGGAAGCAGAAGCGCCTGGGATTTCTAGGAAAGTACTAGAAAAAGGCTTTCCTTGGGGAGGGGAGAGAGCTGAAGCTTTTTTCTTTCGTGAGGAAGAGGTGTTTGAAGAGGAGATAAGACGGGTAAGGGGGCGGGGGTGGGGTGTGGAGGGGGACACGAGGCCAAGCAGGGGGCTGGGAAGCTGCAGTGGTGTATGTATGGGGTGAGGGCCAACATGGCTTGGGTGGGCGGGCTAAGCAGCCGTGGGGGGGCTGGAGCGATGTCTGCGGTGGGGGTTCAGCGGTGGCTGGGGCGNGGGAGCGGGGGGCGCGGCCCGGAGGCTCCATCCCGCGGCTCCCGGCGGCAGCTGCAGGACGGGCACGGCACAGATGGAAGCGTCACCTCGCACCCCGACCCCATCCGGGGAACGCCGGCCCCGGCGGGGCAGATGTGCCCGCAGCTGGACCGGCCCCCAGCTGTGCCTGCAGCTGGAGGCTGCACCCCCAAGGGCAGGTGCAGGGGACAGCTAGGGTCTCCTAAGGCCGGGAGGAGCAACCCCAGGAGCGGGGCCGGCTGGCCGAGCGGGCAGGCGAGGGGCTGGACACAGAGGGCCACTTGCAGGGGTCTCCTCGGCAGCGGGGAGGTGCCTGGAGGCAGCAGGAGCAGCAGGAACAGCCCACGCTGCGCTTTGGCACCCATGGCAGGTTTGCAGCACCTGGCAACAGGTCTGGCAGCCCCAGTACAAACCCTGTCCCTGCCGAAGCTTACCGGGGCTGCAAGCACTGCAAAGGGAATTTAAAAAGCAGCATACACACGTCTTCCACAGGCACAAAGCAGGGGGAAAATGCATCTCAAGGTTTCAGGTATCTCACCAGAAAGGGCAGACCCACTTTTGCATCCACCTGTGTCCCAAGAAGCATTGTATCTTAGGTGGGTACTCATTGTTGCTACCCTTCCTTACTGGCCTGAGCAGGTTTCTCTCTCCTGCCTCTCCTCCCCAAGCTTTGCAGGCTGTCTCAGAAAACTGTGCAGGCTGTGCTGTGCACAGAAGTGGACAGCATCAGTATTTTTAGGTCCCAAGTCTACTTCTGTAACTGAACAGGAGAACTTTCCCTCTTCCCTGTGTGCCCACTGTGCTCCCTATCCGTGACAGTCCTGGATGGCATGAGTGGCACTTCTTTAGCAGTTCAAACGTTAAAGATACATCCAGTCCCAGCAGTGTTTCCCAAACCACAGAGCTGACTGCCATTGAGGCAATGGTATTAGTTCTTGGCCAAGACCCAGGATGTCAGCTGCTCCTCCAGAGAAAAGCAAGCAGAGCCCTCCAAGGCATACAGTCCTGCTCTCTCTCAGGAGTCTTGGTCTCCTGCCAGACAAACTGGAAAGAGATGTTACACCTGGGCTAGCGTGGAGACAAGCACACACCCCCAGGGCCACCACGCACAGGTAACTCTGGGGCAGCCTCCTGAGGGCGATCTAAGTGTCCCCTTTGCTGTTGGGATGCACAGACTGAACTGTGTTACATGCAAGACCCAAGAAACTCATCAGCATTCATTCAGGAAGCTTTGGGGGAGCTTTGATGTAGCTCCATCTCCAAGCACAAACCCCACCTACTAAAATATGATTTCTCTGCAGCATGGCTGTCATTTGGCCTCTGACCTGGGGCAGAAGGTAAGGATGCTGCCTCGTCCCACAGCCAGATCACCACCACCACAGCTCACCTTCTGCTTGGATGCCAAGCACCTAAAGCTCACCCCTTAGTGATACGACCTTTAGTCAGGTCACCATCCCTGGCTCAAGCTGGCCTGGCAGGAGACGCAATTTGACCTTCCTAGCTGCACTACTGTCAGTCAGGTCTATTCCTTAGATGCACAATAGAGCACAGGGCCCCTGGGAGAGTGCATGCACATCTGCTGCAAATTAAGAGGCTACACTTCTGTCCTAGTCCGTGTCTCTGCTCACAAGGCAGCTGCTGATTTTTCTCTTTCAAATTGTCCAGCTGACCATCAGGTTCACTTCAGACCAACTGTTCTCAGCCTTAAAGGAAAGCTGAGGGAAGGTTATGTGCTGAGAGATGTTTTCCTGATCCTCTCCCCCAGCTGAACCACCTGATCTCCACCTAGATGCAGCTGTCATACCAGAGCAGCACTCTGCTCTTTCCATCAGCCATCCTTCTCACTGCTCTTTCCCCCTCTGCCCCAATGGCAACATTTCCAGCTCCCATCTCTTCATATCTGGGTGTTTTCTACTTTCAGACCTTTCAGCCAGCCTCTCATGAAGCCACTCCAGCTCCTTCCTTGTGCAGACAGAAAAGACATGGGGGAAGGGAATTTTCTCAAGCACCAGCACATGGAGCAGGCAGATGAGTCTCTGCTAGAAATCCAAGGTTTGCCATTTCCAATCCTGAGCCACATCACCATCATTCTTTTGACAGGTAAAACAGATATCCTGGCCAGCACAGAGAAGGAGTCTCAAACCCAATCTCGCCAGCTTTAATTTACATTATTACACTCTGGGTAGAGAAAGCTGGACTGAGTTTGCTGTCATCCTGGCTCCTCTTCTTCTAAGGCAAAGGCTGCTGTTTTCCAAGAGGTTTTTGCCATGTGCGAGCCACCCCAAGCACTGAAGTTTTACTTTTTCAAGAGCAGAAGGTCCTTGCCAGAGACAAGAGAACAATTCAGCAATACCATGGGCCTTGACCACATGCCCCCTCAGTCAACTTAAGTACTGTACACATTGCCCACCTTGTAGACCAGACATGCTCCAGCACCTCTTGTTGAGAGATATTAGTTGTTTAGCTTAAGAGGGGCGGATGCATGAGTCATAAGGGTATAATTGCCCAGGGGTTTATTTGTTCAGGTTCCCTCTCCAGAGGCACCCAGCTTGAGCTGACCTGCTGCTGTACCATTATTTAGTTTTATAAATCTGACACCTGAGACTCTGCTACAAGAAACCTGGGGTCGACCCCAAAGGAGGAATCAGCCTGAGAATGTGTGTGTGAGCAAGGGGTCGAAAAGGGCACCTGTCGGCTCACTGGAGCTGCTCCCTACAAAGGGCCTCTGGTCCCAGCAGTTAAGTCTCAGGTGTCTGAGTGATTTCTTGAATGGGGTGAAAATGCTCTCCATTAGCATTCTTTGAAACACTCTAATCTGCATCTTCAAAAACGGCCTTCTTTGTTTCAAACTTGCTGAACAAATTAGATGCCAAGTTTTAAATGCTTATTTACACAAAATAAAAATTATGTCTTGGTTTTGTTAGCTTGTTTGCAATACTCACTTAGCTGGTGTTCAGACTGGTGCTATCTGAACATGGCCAGCTGAGGCAAAGGCTAAGGCACTTCTGTCCCAGATCAGCCCCACCGCTGAACCTCGACAAGGAGCTGCATGGCTACATGCACTTTCCTAAGTCTTGCTGGTGACTAGGAAAAGTAATGTACCTCATGTAATTCTCCCAAGATAGAGGTTCCAGTAAGTGGGTCTACACAGGAGCACTGAGGAAGATGGCAGGATGCACAAGAACTTGACTCCGACTGTGTCCTTGCTAGTTATTAGACTGCTGTCTAGTGTATTTAATATCAGTTCATGACTTAGCTGAAGTACTGCAAGAGCCAAGGATCAATCAGTGACAGGAGACCCAAGCTGAACAATTGTTCACAGCTCTGTAGGACTTCTCTGCCCCAGTATCCACCCTCAGTTGAAAGGAGCCTTCACACCACCCTGGGGAGCATCAAAAGCCAACTGCTCCCTCTGCCCGAGCAAAGAGCTCACACTATGTCCGTGTCAGGGGTGCCTATGTCAGGTCAGGTATTGCCACCTTGCCCTGAGACACAGAAAGCAGGCATTATCCCAGGAAACAGAAACCCCCAAACTGGCAGCCATTTCATGCTACTTTCTTCACATCAGCCTCCAGCAGTCCTCTGCTGCTTCTGAAACAAAGATGGTATCTTTACTAATGGTTACTGATGGCTTTTTTCTTTCCCCGTGAGCTGGCCAAGTCCTTTTGAACTCAGTCAAAAGTGTGTGTTAGCACCCACAACTGAAGAACTTGCCACAAAGCTAAGCAAGGTGTAGACTTGTTCAATCTGCCATCTTGTACTTTAACCAAACATGCTCAATTCTAAACATTAACGGAAACAATGAAGTCATCCTCTACTTGTCACACAGTTTTACCCACCTTTATCATTTCAGTTGGAAAAAGATGCCAGAGTGGATGAATCCCAGCCTACTTAAAAGGTTTCCTGAAGGAAGCTTTTCCCTTATCTTTCTTTGGCTGGCCTGATGTGTCTGTGTCATTCATAGTGCTACTAGCCGAGCTGCAGCTCTTCCAAATACCACCATCCATATCCCATGTGCTGATAGAACTTTGCAAACGTGATCTCCTCTGCCCCCACAAAGCCTTCTAGACCGCTTAGGAGATGTAGCTTCCCCTCCCTTTGACCCTTTACCCCCACAGATCCAGCCCCAAAAATTCCATTTACCAAGTGAAATAATTTGGATGACAGCAAAAAGAGGGTTAAAGACATTTATAAAAAGTTGTATTTACAGACCATTGCCTAAGCATGAAAGTCTCCAAACGACAGAAGTCACAATTTCTGTAACCTATGAGAACAAAGTGCATGTCTTTCCCCTTTCTTCTCTCTGCAGCAGAAGATGGGGGTAAGGGAGTATCTCTTTTTCTTTATACCTTTCTACCCCCAAGAGAATGGGAGTAACAGCTGGGTCAGACTGAAGGGGATAAAACCTGTTGATGGCTGGGTCATCCACAGGCAGACTATGAATAGTAGTTTAGAAGAAAGTAAGGTTAGGAAAAGCAACTCTTTGTTTACTTGTTCAGTCTGCCCAGTGGATTCTCTGTGGAAAAAGAACATAAGATCAATGCCCCAGGGAATGGGAAGGAAAGGTTATTCAGCTATTCATTAAATTTATTCACAGACTCAATTCAACCACTTCAGGTTTCTCAGGTACATTTGACTCAGTTTCTATTCACAGCCTTGTTGCTCTGGGTTCAAACACAGGCTCCAAAACTGAATCTGGTTATCCCAGTGGGAGACAACTCCTGTACTCCCCAAGCAGTTAGTTGCATAAGCTCACATATAGCCCCACACTATCTGTGCCAGGCAGGGATGAAAGGTTTTGGACAGCAAATGAGAACAGTGCCAAGAGCAGCCCATTGCTCGGGACTAGTTACTCAATCTAATCCCTCTTGGAAACAGCCATGAGAGAGAATCTTCTGCAGTACTACCCTCCCCTGCACTCTCTGGTGGCAGGCAGAGGCGCTCTGCCAGCACTGTGCTGACCTGACAAGTAACAGGACCCAGCAAGGAGCGTATGGTTAAGAGCCAGGAAAGCTACACAATCGCCTCGCTAGGCTACAAAGCACCAGCGTGAATGCAAGGGGCAAGGGGGAGCAGTGGGTAGGGCACGAGGTACAGGAGTTTACTGTGTGGAAACTCAAAACACAGATGCCAATACAGAAAAGAGCAAACAGAATGGACAGTGGACTCTGAGCTCGAGGAAGACTCACTTCAAGGAGCTGATGTGTAATACATCCTCTATCAGTATGAGGCACTGCACAGGCTACACACCAGACACAGGTCACTTCATTTGAGAGCTCTCATTCAGGGAAGGAAATGCTGTAGAGTGCTGGGCCCAGGTGTAACTTCCTTATTACTTGGATCAGATATATTCTGAGATACTGCTTTGCTCATAGCAAAGGCATGATCTTATTCTCTGAAGAATTCCTCCTTCTCAGAGCCACAGAATCAACTAGGTTGGAAAAGACCTTTGAGATCACTGAGTTCAACCTATGACCTAACATCAATATGTCAGCTAGACCATGGCACTGAGTGCCACATCCAATCTTTTCTTCAACACCTCCAGGGACAGTGACTCCACCACCTCCCTGGGCAGCCCATTCCAATGCCCAGCTATTCTTTTTGTGAAGAACTTTTTCTTAATGTCCAGCCTTAACTTCCCCTGGTACAGCTTAAGACTTTACAGCTTATGTCTTCTTGTCCTGTTGCTGGTTGCCTGGTAGAAGAGACTGACCCCCACCTGGCTACAACCTCCTTTCAGGGAGTTGTAGAGAGTTCCTCTTCTCCAGATGTCAAACAGCTCTGAAGCCACCCATTCCAGGCAATAGCACTACGGCTCACCTGCACTGGGCAAGGTTCTTTCATAAGGAAAGTTTTATGTGCCATTTAAGTGTATCTGTTCTTGTGCTACAGTTGACCTTCACTTTGTTTCCATCCCACATAAGCACCACCTTGATTAACTCAAAAAGCATTTCCTTCCTCGTCAGCCTAGCCTAGTGAAAGAAATACTGAGTTTTCCCTGTTCTCTTGTAGGATGGGCACTCTATTTTTGACATTGTGGCAGCTTCCTTCTTAACTCCTACTGTAATTTGAATTAATCAGCATACATCACTACCTAGCACTATTGATGAGAAAGGATGTTCACTATTTCTGAGATGTGCAGATGCTGATTCCTACATCAATGCATCAAGTCACGTGCACTGAGCCATTGTCAGAAAAGAAAGATACACCTGGGAGTGAGCAAGTTGACAGAAGGTTCTTGCCCTCTTTAATGTGGGCAGATTTTGGGCATGGCTGAGAAGAGACGTATTTGGCTCTCTGGAGACCAGAAAGCCAAATATTCCCAAGCACAAGTAATGCAGTGCCCTTCTGTGGTAGCTATTGGAATTACACAGCTATATGAGACCCCGGATTTTCTGTTGCGGATCACAAGTTCCAGTCCCTCTGTGACAGCAGTTCCTACTCTTCTGGTCACCTCTTCCGCACTCTCCCTCTTCACTTGCAAGGTGCTTGTCGCTGGCTGTAAGAGAAAGGAAAAGAGAGAATTTACCTTGACCTCCCCAGTCACACTGAAAAGTTGGCAACACATGTGACCAGCTCCTTCCCTGCTGGGATCTGGAGCATTGCAGGCAGATGACTGGACCTGCTTGCTCTCCTGCTCTAGCCCATACCCTCACCAGATGGGCAAACCTGGCTGTGAGCCCACTCTGTGGAAGGAGAAGCAGCCTCATAAGAGCAAACCCACCAACAACTGTGCTCCGTGACAGCTCCAGCAGGAGGGCACCGCTCTCCACTGGACAAGTGAGCTAACAGCGTGTCACGCAAAATCAAAACAACCAGCAGGCAGACCACTGCCATATTACTGTGCTGTGGAATTACACTTAGGAGCCACATCCCTCCACAAGGAAGTCCATTTTGCTCATTAAAATGGTGGGAGTAAAGACTGAGCCTTGTTAGCTTCCAGAACCAGGTAGTTTAAGCCAGATCACACTAGGAACTACTCACAATCACAAACTCTTTCCAGGGATCTCTGAAGCAGGGAGACCTGTCACTTTGGCTCGTTTGTACAGTTCTTCAGTGCATGGCTCTTCCGCTCCCTCGTGTTTGCGTTTTGGAGAAGCCTGGTCTGCTTGAGACAGCCTCACTGCTGTAGAGGGAAGAAGAGTCACTGCAATGGTTTTTCCCTGTGTTTAGATGGCCTCAAAAGTACACCCTGGCCTACCCTGCCACAGAGCTGGGAGAAAGAAGACTGCACAAGCCAGAGACATTTGATCACAGCCTCCCTGAAAACTTTTACAAAAAAATCTTTGTTAAAAGCAGAATTATCACCCAGAACAAACACAAAAGTATCCTGCCTGTGACAGAGGACAGCTTAATTACACCTAATTAGCCCTACAGTGATCTGCACTTCTCCCTGAAGTGGCTGCATATGATCCCATACAGGCAATAAAAAATTCACGTTAATGAACTCTTTATTCTTCAGCCCTTTTAGAAATGAAGGCTCACTGGGGACTTCTGAAGAAAGCATAAAGGCATGTGAATGTAATCTATATTTTCCCAGCTACACACCCTCTTCTTATTAGAAAAGGATCATCTCCTGCCTATAACCTTTAAGTTGACATGAAACTCAAAAGCACACAAATAGCTTCAACTCACCTGTACTGGTGCTGCAGCCCTGCCCCGAAGCCGAGTCTGTGACCGGGCCACTGAGATCTTCTACACATGAAGGGACAGATGCCAGTAAACCTAGAGAACAGCAAGAAGATCTTAGTTAATAAACAAAACACACCTGGGCTGGGAGAACCTTTTCTCATAGAAATACTTTAGTGATCACCAACCAGCACATCCATGTCCTAAAGCAGGAAGAGTTCACAGCTGCACTCACCCAGTGCTGGCCACAGACACATGCCATGATTCAGCAGTGAATTTATTTAGAATACACTGCTTAGGTTCTCTTCCAAAGTGAAGAATGGAGAGAATATATTGGTGGTATATGGATGGTGCCATGCTATCAGCAGCTCTCAGACCTAAGCAAACTCCACTCTTAGCTGTCTGAGAACATAATGGAGCTCTCCCTGGAAACCAACTGAGAAGGTTTGGCAGGGACTGCTTCTTCTTGCAAGGACAGGCCAGAGAGAGACAAGTAATACCTATTTTAAATCATGACCTTTCCTCCCAGTGTTTTATCTCCTGTTAAAGACACAAACTTTTGCAATTGCTGGTACTTACAGAGGCCCCTATAGCGTGACAGCTGCTGGTAGATCTGCTTCATGCGCTCGATGTTCAGTCGGCTGGTCTCTGCGTGGTTCACCATGGGTTTGGGGTAGTCCACCCCAATGATGCACTTGGCTGCCTTCTGCACAGACTCTGGGGCATTCCACGGTTCGTAGATGTATCGTGAGGGGAAACCCTTTAGTTTAGGCAGATACCTCCTGCAACACAAGTAAAAAGCAATCTAGCAAACACAACGCACAGAAAGTGCTGTGCACATGTGAGCCACTGATTGACTTGGGCTTACAGATCCAGAAACAAAGATTGGCTCCAGTAACATCACTCACTTAACATAGTCACCACTGGGGTCTGTGCGACGTCCGAAGCCCACAGGACAGTAACAGTGGAAGAACTGTTGGAAGAACGCGCTGCACGAGAGCCACATCCAGCTGCCTGCATTCACGCTGAAATCTGCATCCAGCAACAGTTCATCAAACACCTGCAGCAATTGGAGAAAAAGGCACTGAGACCTTCCCTGGGCAGGACTTCATGGCAGTAGGACCCAAGATGCTATTTTAAATGGCAGGCACTGAGCTATGAGAACAGAGGAGCAGGACAGAGGTGATCTGCTGCCTGAAGTCAGTTGGCTGGTCAATGCATCTCACTTCCTGACACTTTCACTTAGGGAGGCATGGTCTGCTCACACAGATAAAGTGCTGACTTCTCTCTCATGCAGCTACAGACTAAATCACTACCTAGTGTTGCAGCAAGCTTTGGGTATTGATCCTAGCCTGGCAGGCATAACAAGTGTAAAGCACCAACCTTCGGAAGGAGAGGATGCTGCACAGAAGAACGTGCACCAAAGCAACAAGAAAGAACCCCTCTGAAGGTCCCAGAGCACACTACCACCGAGAGGCAGAAAGGTTTCAGCAGTAACTCACTCACATCCATGCACAGATGCTGCACTTTAGGCAGCACTTTCAATTATACTCTTTGTCAGCTTCCCTGCCTCCATTTTTTGTGTAGGGCAGTATGTACACTGGGTAGGTTCAAGCTGTCTGTCCCTTCAGATGGCCCAAGAGGAGGGTCTTTTACCTCTTTCCTTGAGAGACTCTAGACTCAGATTTCACAGTCATGGAGCGTTCCCTGACCGGCGCGGAGACGGATTTTATAATGAGGAAAAAGGTCCAGTTAAGAAGTGACATTAAACTTGCAAAGAAAACAGATGGACTGAGAGAATTTTTACAAAAAAACCCCGAAAACTAAAAGGCCCCCAAAACCCTAGTCCATATTTACCAGTGAGTCCCACACACATTTACTTATGGTTACTTGAGGCTTGTGATACTGTCAGAGCCTCGTGGTAGAAGGCAGAAAGCAGTCAGGCTGTTGGCTGGCCAAGAGCCTGCTACCAAATCCTCTCTTCCATGCACCTTTTACACATGAAGCAAAACACCTGTGTGCCCATCCTTGCAGCAAGTGCCATGGAGACTGTTTTCCATATGGCCTTCTGCAAATATCTGAAAACGCCAGGACTCACCCTGACTCCTGACTCCCAGCTGATCCAGAGGTCACCCCTGGTCAGGAAGCAGGCCACTGCATGCCTGGCCAGATGGTGGATCCACCCTTCTTGTCTCAGTTGAGTCATGATTGCATCGATCCAAGGGAAGCCTGTCTTGCCCTCTGCCCACTTTGCCAGGGCTTCAGGGTTCCTGTCCCAGGGGATCTGTATGCAGATGGGATTCCCCTCCATGCGATCAAACTTTGGGTTGTTGGTGGCTGCTGTGTAGAAGAACTCCCGCCACAGAAGCTGTCCGTACAGAGAGAGAGGGGGTGTGCTGTTCCGCTTCACCTGTGCAGAGGGAACACGGATATTCACAAGCACAAGAAGTACTGGCTTCATGAAGCTGAGCTGTGAGCCACCCATGCATTTACACACATTTCCCAAGTCAGCTACTGACCATTGTGATAAAGGAGCTCAATGCCAGATCACTGCTTATCAGAAAGCCCAGATGGTAAAGACAGAGCACTGACACAGGTTCACTCAGTACAATGACAAGTGACTGGAACGATGTAAAACTAACCATAAAAGGCTCTACATGGCTCGTAACACACTGTCCAGACTGAAGAACAAGGTATCACCAGATTTTAAGGCCTGTGTAAGTATATATAGGAGAATTACTTTTTCTTACCCAAAAGCCTCCTCTGTCGCAGCAACAAGCTCAGCCCAACAACCAAACACTAGGGAGGCAACTGTATCTTCTGCACCAATTCTGGCACGCTGTCTGGCAACCAGCATCATCATGCTGTGTATGCTCAAATCCCGCCTGCCTTCCAGGTGAACCTTTTGTCTTACCTTCTTATACAGCTCCCAGAGACGATAGTAAAACAAGCGGCATGACAAGCAGCCAAAACGCAGGTAGGGACTAAGTCCTGTAGGGCTGGCCAGCAAAGAATTGGCGTTCATCCTTGGTCTTTCATAATTTGCAACCCATGCCTAGACAGATTCAGGAGAAATGAGCCAAAAACCCCTTGTATTTGTGGGACACTATTAATAGCAAGCCTCTGTGCAGGTGGTGAGGCCACTCAGGTCTGACAGCACAGTTGCTTCCATTTACTTCCAACCACTGCTTGGGAGAGATCTCCAGTATGCAATCCCAACCCCCATGCCCCATTCAAAAAATGTAAAACCTTTGCTCCAGGATTTAAACTAGTCAGTTATTTTGCCCAAGACGATTCATTTCCTTTGCATATAGGAGCTAACAACCCTGAGAGTTCCTAGGGATATAACAACTGTTTATGTACAGGTATGTCTATCTCATTTCACACACTGAACAAGAAAGTCGGGGAAATTCAGACCCTTTTGTGGAGCATTATGTTGACAGTTTATTCCCTCTTCAGCACAAGTATTTATGCTTTGATTTCCACAACTGACATCAAGCCACCATTAAAGAAGTACAAAATAGCTAAAATTGAGTCATGCTTCTGCAGCTGGGCTACCTTTCATTACTTTGAAATTGTTTGCCTCGTGCACTATAATCAAGAACACAAGCCCCACTGAAAAAATCTGATTATTTCAACAAGGTTCTCAAGAAATACCAGCCATGAGACAACCTATTAAGAAGCTGATGGACAAGGAGAAGGCATTCTTTTATAAGCATGTACTCGCACTAATACCTCAACTAAAGATAAAAAGAGATGGTGTGCAGTCTGCAGCAGGGTCTGAACAACTTACAGGAGAATTTCCAAGTTTGCACTCCTCTAAAGGAAACTGAGAAGTAGAAACAAGGCAAAGAGTCCAATGTGCTTTAAACAGCAGCATAAATAATATACTATTCTAAATTTTTTGGGCCTCCTGAGCTCCCTGCACCACACAAAACCCAAGATCACAGGAGTACTCCAACAATAGCAAAGACTCCTTTCCAGAGGTGAATGCTATGACCACTGCTAGGAAGAACAGGGAACAGGGTAGTGGGCAACACTACATTTTTCATTTGGAGACACAGTCTGCAAGAATCACTACTTAAATAATAGGTTACCTTTCTTTCCAAGTGTTTATCCAGCCGTGCCAGAGCTTCCGTCTCCCCTCCTTGCCAAACTGCAGGGGCAAGACCATCTGTAGGAAAGCCTGAGAGAAAGAACTTTGTAAGATTTGAAGCCATGCCTAGACAAAGGGCATAGATATGAGATTAAGCACTAACAACAGCAAGACAATACATACTGCAGTTGCCTAATATGGCTTTCTTGCTGCTCTAATCCTTGTACAGCAGGCAAATCATGTAGGATAAGGGGAGAGCCTGCTCATGACACTGCACTTCAAGGGCCTCTCCCTGCAATGCTTCAGGCAGCCTTATGGTGACTTTCCCCACTGCTCACAGCCAGCATTCTCTCTGGTGTGTAAGCACTACCCACAGGGCTCTGCTCCAAAGGCCAAAGCAGCTGGCAGTGAAACATCTGCTCCACAGCTCTGCTTTACAAAACACCTTGCCATCGACATCAGCAGCTCACTAGATAGCCCAGCTGCTCCTGCTGAGGCTGATGCTGGGGAAGGCACTGGATTAGTGCAAAAGAACCACTGCAAAGGGGGAAGCAGTAATGCAGTCTCCCTGCACTGCTCTGGACTGACAGAGGAGCCTCCCCTGGCAGCAAGCAGAGGAGTTTAAGGTTACAGGCAGTCTCACATTTGGCCAGACAATAAAGAAAGTAGATCTATGCAGAACTGCAGCCCTTAGGACACTCCTGTTGCAAAGCCTCACGCTTTTACACAACTGTTGAAACTGTGCCTTAAGGTACCAGGAGATACTTCCTATAAAGCTGGTATGGAGCCTCCAGTCATAGACACACACAGTATTCTGCATTAGTCCTTTCTTCCCTTGCATCTAGATTCATTTCCCTGATGTAGGTCTTGCATTCATTCTCCTTCTTCAACTCTTACAGGACTGTAAGGCACAGCAGGATGAGTGAAATAAGTTTTTGTAATATCTTTTACCTTGCTAAGTTCCCAAATTGGTGCTGCTTGGCAAAAACTGAATGAAATTATCTAAGCCTGCTACACAGTTTACCTCTTCAGGTCTGTTACACAACATGCCTGAGACAGCAGTGGGAGGAAAGCAGCTGGTGAGGACATGAGATCCTAATACAGTGGTTACATGCTCAGTATAGCAGAGAACATAAGGACACATACAGAGCACTTCAGAGCAGTGCTAAAGGGGATGCTGGGCATCCACAGCAGTGCAAGGGACATCAGTGTGTTATCACAAGCTCTGGCACTTGCTGAAAGAATTAGGCTGTCCTATGGCTAGAGGCAGCCCATGTCAGGGAAGACCATGTGCCAGCCACTGGAAACAGTTCCACTAGTTCCCGTTTCAGCTGGCAGTAATCCTTTCCTTCACTCTTGACACATACCCAGCTCTTCCAGGGATGGGACCCCATAGACATCGTCATGGTTTTCCTGGATGTCCACTTTACATGTTTCCATCTGCTGACTTATTACAGTGCTCACTGGCTTCTTTGGGAGCTCCATACGGCTAATGATGGCCTGGAAGCGCTTGTAGGTGAGGGGTGGCTTGTGGCCATTCAGCTCAATTATTCTGGAGATAAAATAAACAAGGTGAAACAACAAAGCCTCACTACCACAGAAGACACAAGGAAATGACATCCACACTGGACCCTGCTATCTCTGCTCAGGATAGCCTTTCACTCTGGATATAGAAATCCTTATAGACCTACATTTCACTTGATGCATTCCTCAAAGGGATATTAAAATCAACCAAACAAAATCCTAAAATACATCAGAAGACAAAGCACCACATACTTCCTCATCTCCATAGGGGGAAAAAAACCCCCCAAAACAGCTCCAGCTGAATCAGGCTGAGCATCATATCTCTCTCCCAGAGCTCCTCATCAGACCCCTGTATGAAATCTCTATCTGATTATTGCCTGTCTCCCCAGGATGACAAATCCTAGACCTGCATCTGTTCCCCTAACATGTTGTGATATCCTAACCTGATTCTGACCTTACTTCCTTCTTGTCTGACACAGAAGACCTGGCCCGTTCGTGACCCCTCCTCCACCTATCTTGGATGAGACAAATCCCAGTTTGCATCATTCCTCTCTCCTGGTGATTAGAGAGATCACCATCCTCCTCCTTGCCATAAGGTCACGAGCAGCCCTGTCTCATGGTATGGATCTGTGTCAGATCACACTATGGAAAAAGACAGTCACAGTTCCCCATTCCTCTACTTCACCAAGCATCCACAGACTGCTGGAGCCATGCAGTCTTATTTTTCCTGGGACAGAGAGCTTTGAGAAGCCCCCTGGGCAAGGTAAACTTCCCCAGGCTGAAAGATGCAATTTTTAACCCCTCTCCTGAGGGAGAGGAAGGAGTTAACAGCAAAGCCGACAGCGCAGGGATCGCCAGCATTACATAAAGCGGAGGCAGGCAACCCCACAGCTCACACAGGAGCCGCAGCACAGCAGCCTTCCCCACCCATTACAATCAACAGCTTATGCAAGGGGCCGGGCTTAAAGCCGAGTGTTCCGGCGGCGCCATGTGCCGCCCCTTCCCCCGAGGCCGCACGTGTGGCGGGGCGGAGCGACACGCCGGCGCCGGGGCTCCCGCACGTGTGCTCCGCGGTGACCCGGCTTCCCCGCCGCACCGGGAGCGGCCCCGGCCGGCAGCCAGGCCTCCCACACCCCCGCGGCCGAGGCAAGCGGAGCCTTCCCCACGGGCAGCACGGTAGAACAGATTAGAAATGAAGCCTCCTGCGGTTTCCTCCCGGTTTTCTGCTTTTAAGTCGTAAATACTGGGAGATAAAGACATTAACGAACAGGACAGGGAGGGAGTGCCATCGGGATGTGCACAGAGTCCAAAGCACAGTACATTTTTAGCGCCAGGCTATAAGCATGGCCACGGTGTGGGCACAGCACTCTGACACACACACACAGAGGCAGATGTATTTGTTCGCATTTGCCTTACAGCCAACACTTTCCGTCCTGCATCACCACACCACAGCGCATCTCCTCTGCTTTCCTGCATACACTTTTTCACTGTCTCCATGTTCCGCCCCAGAGATGGCAGGAAATGATAGAACTCTCACGAATACTACCCACAACAATCTTTTCTGTGGCTGCTTTGTGAGCCCACAAACAAGACCAGCCAAAAATCCCCAGAAAATCAGTGTTTCCACTGGATGAGAAGTGAGGCATTTCCAGTTACAGCACTTTAGAGAGGCTCACTTGTTTCCATAGGAATTCAGAGCTTGGAAGAGAAAACGTGACAAAGCTACACCATGTTTGCCCTGAGCTGCTCGGGATGGGGGCAGGGAAGCTGCTTCTTCCACACTGCCTCTTTTTTCAGTCCTCTTCCACACGCCTGCTAAAGCTGCCGTTCAGTCTGATATCCACACCATTACACAAGACCCACAGCTAAAACTTCTGTGGACAGCTAGCTACTTGGAGCAAATCATTGTGACTAGCAGATAGATGCCAGTGTCTGTACTTGAAATCCTCAAGGATGTGAATATGAGTGAAGTTACCTAGTACAGCTCTTGAATTCTTAAACAGTTATTGGATCTGTGACTCAAATAATTTTAAAACAGGACTAGGACAAGTTGCACATTTCACAGCACTTGACATGGGCATTATGCACTAAATCTGGACCTTTCACAATACTGACATGAAAAGAAGTATTGAATATCTAGTATTGCACAATATTGGACATTCTACCACACATACTGGGTATTGTAGTACTGCTCAGCCTTCTGTACAAAAATTTGTACAGGAAGCTCCCCAAGCAAGAGTCCTTTCCTTCCTCATACTGACCTTCTAATCCAGACCATATGCTTTCACAGGACTTCCAGTGACAAAAAAGGGAGGCCCCTCCCCAGGATTTAATACCCCCACTTCATCCATCTCCCCCAGCCCAATTTGCCACACGTGGCAATTGCTCTAGTTTTCTTGAAGCGGAACAGAGAATCACTGCATTCATCGCACAGAACCTAACCTTAGTGAGCACACCCAAAACTGGCTGTGCTGCCAAACTAGCAATATGCTGCCCAGCACTATCTGACCTTGATGCCAGAAGTTATGAGGGTCTTTTTGACCATCAGTCACACTTCACCTCAGGAAAGCAGGCAACCCAAACCTGACCAAACATAGTTCCAGCACGGCTATGCTTATTATAAGGTATCCCCCAGTCAGTCACCTGTGACAGCAGTGTCTGCAGACTCAAATGCACGCCCTCACAGGTGTCACCTTCTGACTCACATCTCCACAGCAGTGCCCCTGCAGGATGGCTAATGGGCTTAGGAAAGCTGCTGGCCTCAAAAACCTGACACCTCAGCTCGCTTGCAAATGACAAGGCTGGGTTCTGGCAAGGGACTGGATGTGCTCCCCCACTTCCTTGCGGGAGGAAGAGCTGGCTGCCAGCACTCAGCACGCAGGCTGCCCAACGCACCCCAGTACCAATTCACGCGGACTATTTCGTTAGCCTCGCCAGCTTATGCAATTGCTCTGATCTAAATCCCTGCTCCACTCATGGAGAGCTCATGGAGGGCTTTGTATACATAGAACAAGGGGTATTTCTACAGATTCAAAGAGGAGATGGAGAGAGAACCAACTGATCTGTCCATCCAACAGATGCTGAACAAAGAACAAACAAAGCAACTTCTGCAGAAACACATACTGAGCAGATGAGAGATGAAGACAGGCTGGGTGGGGGAAAACACCTGACACCAGAGCACCATGCAAGACAGGAGAGCATAACAAGATGTGGCAGGCAGAAGTTTAACTAAACCGCCTTAGAAATAACCCACCTTTTTGGCNAGAAGAAGTGACTTGATGACAGGCTGGGTGGGGGAAAACACCTGACACCAGAGCACCATGCAAGACAGGAGAGCATAACAAGATGTGGCAGGCAGAAGTTTAACTAAACCGCCTTAGAAATAACCCACCTTTTTGGCATAGTGTACTGACCTGCAGAACCACCAAGGTACGCATGCTTCCCCATGCTTTGGTTCCTTTAGTTAGTACATGCTCCTATGAGAACACATTTTATTGTCATTTCAGCCTTAGGCTAGAGTATTTGAGGAAAGGCTGATCCTGATGCATGCTACAAACACACAAGACCACAGTGTTCTTTTCTGACCTAAACCATTCCTGCTGAACAACCCAGCCTGCCTGGGATTACAGAAACCACCGTGCTGACCATCAGTAAACACACTACAAAGGATTTAGATCCTAAGGAGGAGAAAACAGGCAGATCCAGAGAAGAGACAAAACAACCTGTCATGTGGAAGTTGTCAGACAGAATAATTGTCAAGTAAAGGCTTTGCACAGGCTAAGCTGATACCCAAGAGATTATCTTTTCTGTCTGACTTCTACAATCTGAACACTGCTAATCTTGACTGGGAATTCTCAGTTTTTCTTAGGAGTATTTTCCAGCACTGATATTTATTTCCTATACCCCTCTCCTTGTTTTGGGGAAGAGGAGGGGAAAGATGCTCTGATAGTCACACAGCTATGCTGGCAGTGCCAATAAGGGGCATGCTGTAATCTTCCTACTGCGTAAAACTGGTCAAATTCACAAGTTAACTGAACAGGCTCTTGGCAAATGTTTAAAAGGAGTTGGTGGAGGTGGTACCAGGAATACACTGGAGGGGACAAGAGAAGTGCTGGATTTGTTTATGTAGGAGTGAAAGATTAGACTAAATTGTTTGAAACCAGGCTGACAATCTTGTCAGAATCCTGATTAAAGAAAGATGAGAAATAGGATGCCACCACCAGGTATTATTACCACCTGCTAATTATGCAGGAAAAACATTAGGGTGAGCGGAGGGACAACACATACCATGAGTTGGAAGGCTGGGTAACACAGCTGGAGGGAGAGATACTCTGAGACTTCCAGGAGGAATACAGTATCAAAACTGTATTACCACCTGAGAAATCTCAGCGATGCCAAGAACCAAGAAATGTCAGAGTAACTGGAGACTTCAAGTATATCCACACAGACTGGGTATCTATCACACCCCATCACCTGCCAAAACCCAGTTTTCTAGTTGCCATAAATGACTGCTCCATGGAACAAGAAATCAAGAACCCACAAGGAGTGTCAATTCATGATTTGGTCTTAGACAGTGCTAAGGTATAGCTGAAAGTGTTAGTTATCACTTACCTGCTCTAACTGTGACTTTAGCATGCATCAATTTAACACCCTTCTAGGAGCAACAATACCATACTGATGTGAAAAAGTATTTCAGAAAGATCACAATAGTCAAAACAATTAAAGAATAGCATCAGCAAAGGTAACAGAAGGCAGAATCCTTCAGAAAAATTAAGACAAAGGTAGAAACCCACCAAACTTTGGTAGGTTAAATTAAAAACCACAGCCTTCTTGCACCTCCTAATCTAAATGGAAGTTTGAGAAACCTTTCTAAAAAAGAATAAGTAGTAAAAAAACCCCACAACAAACAAACAAAAACAACCAAAACCTCTCCTTTACAGACACCCCAGGATTTTTATAGGGTCAAAAGGTGATCAAGTCATTAAAGAAAGGAGAGACTGTAAAGCACAAGAAAACCCCTGCATATATTTTTGCAGGTGTAGTCACTATGGAGGTATCTAGGGAGGTTTTGACTCTCGCTTTTTTAAGAAAATGTATCAGATGCTGTGACAGACTGAGAGATCAGGAAGAAGTGCCACAAAACAATGCTATGCTTGAAAAGCAAAAGCTTGCCAGGGCCACCAAATATTCACACAGAAATTGTAAAGGATGTCATGAAATACACAAACTAACAGCTGCTGCATGTAATATAAAACTATCCAAATACTATGAGGGAAAAAAAGAAAGCAAATACAACTCCAGATTTTAAAAGCATTTCAGGGGCAGCAGAGGGACAAATGAATAGACTGATATGAGCATTAGGCAAATGGGTAGAAAATACTAATGGAAACAGTGAATGCATGGATATATGCAATATGCTGGAGGGTTAATTTGGCCTTGGTAAAGGGAAGTTGTGCCTGAAAATCTATTAGAGACATTTGAGCCTGGGGCAAGGGAGATTCAGTTGATATGCCCTATGTGAATTTTGAGAAGCCATCTGACTAGATCCCTCACTGAAAAAATGCAAAGAAACCACAATAATTTGCAATAAAGGAAAAGGTCCATGCAGACAGAAAATTCTCTGAGATACAGAATTAGAGAAGGAATCTATTTTTCCAACAGGAAGAGCAATCCTACACAGAGCTGAGCTAGGGCTTGTGCTGCTCAATATTTTTTATAAAATATCTGAGAAGGGACAAAAAAGAGCATGATGATAAAGTTTACTGACGCAATAAGCTATCTGGGATAGCTAAAGATAAAAGGCAACTTAAAAATTTCCCTATATACCACATGACCAGCTGACAAAAATATCAGATGAAATTGCAGTGTTGGTCATGTTGTTTCTCTATATGCATAGCTATGCAATCTTGAACTTATTTATACAGTAGCAGCCTCTCAAATAGCTACGACCATTCTGGAAGGAAGCCCTGAGACATCAGTTTAATGTTTAGCAGCACTCAGAAAAAGCAGAAATAATGCTACTGACTATTAGGATAAGACAGGACACATTATAGCATTCAAAATCCATGTCGCTCCTACATTTTGCACACTAGTCATAGTTTTCACCACTGCTCTCCATCTCTAGAAATACCCGGAAGTATAAAGAAAGGTGACAAAACTTACAAGAGATATGGAAAAGATTCCACCTGAAAACATAAATGAACTAGGACTCTCCACCTTGGAAAAGACATAGGTGACATGAAGAAGAATGTGATGGCCATTGACATTGGAGGGGTAAGGATGTAATAAACATTGGTAATAAATATGGTTTTATAATACAGAATTAGAAAGCAGCACCTGCTCACAAGACAGGTTCAAGAAACCTCGTCACTCCAAAGACAAACATTTCCACACAGTATGTGCTAACTTCAAAGCTCCTTCCCATAGGAAATTATAGATGTTAAAAATTTATAGGAGAAAATCTACATTCAGCATTACTGGCACAAGTCATATCAGAAAGAAAAGGGAAAAAAAAAGGAAGAAAGAAAAAAAAGCAAGCAACCTGTAAGAATAGTACTGAAACACTGTACTGACACTGAAGTCAAGCATACCCTAGAGTCTTAGCTGAAAGACTGTCACCACTGTTCAAAATCACATGTATAGAGAGAGATTATACATAAAATAAGTAAATATATAAAACCCAACATCAAAACAAACCTCCCCCACAGCAAACACACAACAAAGACAAGACATTCAGGTTTTACAATAAGGAGTTTGTCCCAATCTACCTTGTTTTACTTCTTCCAGCTGTCCTTGCACATCCATCAGCTAAAAGCCCTGCTTTCATAACCTGTTTGAGACAACAGCTCAACTACCTTTATTATCATGAAGTAAAAAAAAAAGCAGTCCATACATTGAGGACATGCTCAAGGAGAGCAATCAACAGCTGAGCAAATTAAATGACAGTCAAGTACAGAGTTTAATAAGCTTGAGGCAACACCGTTCTGTACATTCACGTCACTGTCAGCACTTTGACGTGTTCTAATCAAAAGTGCGAGTGTGCAGAGTAATCCTGGTAGGCTCACTCAGGATGACAGTGATCAGTGTAAGGAAGGAGACTGCAGTCTTTGCAGACATGACAATCCCAGCCTAGCCCAGGCAGCACCTCTGCCCTTTCTCGCCCCATACCTGTCCAGGTCATAGAGGGTGTGGGAGTTCTCTATCACCACCTCCACACCAGCCTCCTTGGCCAGTTTGACAATAGCCGCATCCCTCTCCTTTCCAAAAGGCTCTGAGTCGTATTCAAAGGTGAGACGAGTGACTCCCCATTCCTGCAAGAAAAACAATACACCCAGCTGTCAAATAGAAGACTCTTTCTAACCAGCACAATTACAAATGAAAATTTCAGAACTCCTGAGCAGTTTAAAGCTCAGGAAGCTTTGAGAGTGTTCCTGTAAGGAACAGCAATCTGGATTTGAGATAACCAAAGAAGCAACAATTTTATCAGCTCTAGCAAACATCACATCTACTATGCAAATTTGTAGATGTCAGGTTTAAAACACATCAGAGGAGGTTCAGTTCTTGTCTATTACTATTCTTAGGTTTCAGCTCAGTCCCCAAGTCTACGAACACCACGTTTTGTTGCACATGCTGTCCCAAAGTAACCTTACCATCCTCTTCCAGCATTTGCAAAAACAGCATTTCAGAAAACTCTTTCAATAGAAGTTCTGCTCAACCCCATGTGTTTTTATGTGGAGACATTAAGTAAAACCAATACATTCTAAAATTTTCCTGGTGTCTCTTTAAAGACATCACACAACAGGAAAACAATGTCCAACCCAAACAGCAAGAAACAGAGAAATGCAGGACACAGGATGGCAACCGAATGAACCTTTCTGGTCTGCACAGTAGAGAGTATGACACTGCAATTCAGACTTAAAGTCCTGCCCCTTTGGAGTTATTTTAGAATCATAGAATTATAGAACGATTGGGGCTGGAAGAAACCTTAAAGATCATCTAGTTCCAACCCCCCTAGTCAAGCCATGCACTTATTCTGATCTTCATACCTTTAACAGATCTTTCACAAATTACATGGTATAGGCCTTATGAAAGAGCACTCAGCCTCTTACAGGCTTTTCTAGAGCACAGATTGTTCTCAAAGTCTATGGCCTAGTTTTCCTCAGAAAATGAATCCTATGAGAAGAGGCTTAATGGTTTCCACAGCGACCCTCCCAAGACATCCATCAAGCAGAGCAGCAGCCCACATATTTGTTTAGCAAACACAATCAGAAATCTACAGACACTTAAAAAAACCCCCACACAACTAAGAACCACATTCTCCAAGTGAGAGTCTAAATCACCCCTGTATATACAAGAGACTTTTCCACCTGCAAAACAGAAACAAAGCACAAACAACAAATGTGGTTAGTTCCCTGAAGACCAATAAAAATAATGCCAAAGATGGGGAAGGGAATTTAGAAGCAGAAAACAACTGTACAAGGCACCTACATTTTGAAACTTGCAGATTCAGTCCTAAAATTAATTTTAGGAAGGACGGAGAAATTAACCAGTTACGTACCAATGAATGTACATCTCAAAGAGATCCTCCACTCATTTTTCAAAGTAAGAACATGACAGCATCCGTAACTCAGAGCAGGGGTCAGACAGACCCATTCCAGGCCCTGCCCTGCTCCTATGCAATTTAACAGCTTCATTTTAAACTTTTCTTTCTTCTATAAGAAAGCCAGTATCCACTGGAAGGCTTGGAAAAGATGGATTTGGTCTCAAAGAAATACACATTACTACCTTGAAAGAATGGAATGGAATAAAAAACCATTAAGGTGCACAGAGATTTTAGGTAAGCATCCAACACATTAAATTCATGTACTTCCTACAGTTTTGAGAAGGTCATTGCTTCGTGTGAGGCAGTAGTACAGAGGAAACAGAGCACAACCAACCAGAAAACCTGTTACCTGTACGGCAGTAAATTGCTGCAGATATACAAAAGAAAAACTCATGACTGATGACTTGCCTCTTAGTATCTAACCTAGAGCAAAGAAATACTGTAGGGGAAAAAAAACACCAAAGGGACTGTGAAAACACTTCAGTGAACAAACAGTGCACTTTCACAGAAGAGGTAAAACTACAGACATTTACTCAGAAAGAGTGAGACAAAAAACTTGTGCAAAGGTTAACACATTGCTAACAAGTACACTTGTCCTGGATCCATGCACAGCAGTGCCTTTGCAGTGACTGTTAGTGAGAACATACCTCAGCTACTGGTAGCAAGAGCAGAAACTACATTAGCTCTAAGTATTGCAGTAGCAAATGTGACATAACTCTCCTCTCCACAAAAGCTGACAGCAAGGCACGAGCTGCTGCTAATGCACTGTTCAGTGCGGCAGCTCTGGAGAGGCCTCAATTCCCACAAAAGCCATACATTTGCCATGTAACAGCATCAACTTCCCTTTACTTTTTTCAGCTCTGTTACAGCACATCTGAGATACTAATCAACTCACCTGCCCAGACAAAACAGACTGCAGAAAAAAGCAGTTCTGGCTGATTACACAATCAGCCTCTCCAAACTTCAGACTCTGCCAACTAGTTTTTGTTCTTTAACCAAAGTGAGCATTTTTCTCCAATAAAGTTTTAATTATCCTTTGAATACCCTGAACTAAAGAGGGCATGAAGTACTACTAGCCAGAACTTATTTGCAGATCAAAAGATAAAAATAATCCAGACTCTGAAAAGGCTAAAAGCAGCACATAGTTTGTGTCATGTGTTAAGATGCAGAAGCCAAAATAAGTATCAGTGCCCCTTCTCATCTGCACAGTCCAGTTCCTCTCCCCAGTACTAACTGTCCTCCTCCAGGAAATACACATCAGAACCATTTACAGAAGGAGGGTACAGATTCAAGTTTACCTCTCCTTCTTGGCAGCTAGTCAATGGTAGGATTTGGGGACATTAGTTCTGTCAACCGTAAGGAATAGCCCACATGACAACCTCAACTCATAGAATTATTGGGAGCCATGTTTCTTTTCATTTAGTTTTGTAACATTATCAAAGACATCGTCAAAAAGCTTAAAAGACTTTGGGAAATACAATTTTAGAGCAGGATGGAGAAGAATGATACTGTATGAGAAGACTTGATATTCAAGATGCTCTTGCTAGCCCTGACATCTGCAGCACTGACATAACACTTTAGAAATGTATCCCTCTAATCCATTTGTGACCACCAAGGTAACTGCATATTCCACATCCTAAACAGTATATCAGCAGGAAGCTTGGACCGAAGCTATATTCTGCTGCTGAGATGACTAAACCATAGCCTTGAACAGAAGAACAAAAGGAAGGTCAACTAACAGAAAAGCTCCCGAATTTTGAAATTTTAACACAAAATCCTATTTGCAATTCACATATAGATCAGTGTACTTTCTTCTGTTGTCTGTAAAGGTCTATGGAGACAGCAATCTTCCTAAATCAAAACTGCAGTAACCAAATGGCCAGTAGGGAAGAAGCTCTCCATAGAGAAGGGTCTGTGTGTCACAGAGCAGCCCTGTGAGAGGTGACTCAGAGAAACAAAGTTCAAGACCACCATCCACAAAGAGAAGCTTGAGCACCCTGATACTAGGTTACACCCTACTACTACATTTCTTTGCAAGTCTGAGTTCAGGTGTGGATTTGGCTCCCAAGCTAGCCCTTATGGATAGTAGTTAGTTAGTTGTAGTTAAGGAGGAAAGTTTGTTATAGTGAAGAACTAGCTACAGTTAAAGAGATGCTGAGGGAGTCACCAATCATTAGGGAGTGAAAGCAAGTTTAGCACCAGGTCATCAATTTTTCTTCACTATGCTCCAAAAAATTATTCTCTTACTTTAAAGAGTCTTGGGAAGACATCTGTTGGCTGCCCTCGCACAACAAACAAGCGAGAGTTCAGTTTCCTTAAACTGTTGTCCAGATCTTCCAGGGACTGGAGAAGAAATCTGCAGAGAAGAAACAACAGCAGTCAGTGTCAGTCGGATGAGTTACAGCTAAAAGGAAAATGAGAATATGCATGGAACTCCAGCAAACCTGCATCACCAAATCTAACTCGAAATTTGGACAAGAACCAGAAAACAAGAATTCATATTTATCCCTGGTCTGTCTAACAAATTCTATGAGATTGCAGCACCAGCCAGTTCCCATTCACTCATATGCAATTTGTGCTTGTCCAGATCCAAGAGGTTTCCAGGATTTTCTTCTTACTGCAAACCACTTCCCACGTTCTCCCTCAGAGGTGGGAGAACACCTCTGTCAACTGCTCTCTCCACATTACATGGAGAAAAGCATAAACTATGTAATTCCCTACTGTACATTTTTTCACAGGTTTTGGGGCAAGAAGGGATTTTGCATACGAAGTAGAAAAATTTTGATGTATTACTCCAA
Source organism: Aleadryas rufinucha (assembly GCA_013397815.1). Lineage (NCBI taxonomy): Eukaryota > Metazoa > Chordata > Aves > Passeriformes > Aleadryas > Aleadryas rufinucha. The sequence continues at coordinate 281,223 of VZTH01005090.1, forward strand.
GGAAAGTAATAAAATACTGCAAGAACTGTGCAGGTTCTACAGTTCTAGCTACAAATACGCCATGTCACAGCAGAGAAATGTACTCTCCTAGCTCATCAGTAGCACAAGACTGAGCACCAAGATCTCCCAAGGCAAGAATCATCTGTACTTTGAATAATTGCAAAGAGAATTGCAATTCACCTTGCACCATGAAGGCACAGAGATGAGAGCATACCAAGACATTCATCTATTCCCTCTCACACCAAAACTCTAAATACCCAAGTAAGTGCTTTCTGCATTTAATGCTATGTCTTACTGATCCCCCACTAAGCTATAAAACACCAAATGCATAATATTTGCTCTCCCAGTCACACATCACCCCATCTACATAGTAACTTCACTTTGTTTTGTTTAACTCTGCAAAAGACACCAGCTTTAAAACTTTGGTCTCTCCTCAGCACCTGGCACTGCTGGCAAACACACAACCCTTTGTAAGTGAGCCTGCCAACCCTTACCTTTCCCTCAATCCTCCATGCCCACTCTGCAGTGTGATCAGCGAGAAGCGAGTATCCACCTCAGCTCCCTACAGACCACCCACAGCTAAGGAAAACTAAGCTACAATTGCACTGCAAAGTGGCAACTTCTCTCTCCTCAGCTGCACCACCCATACGGTGAACTGTGAGCTTCCAGACAGAACAAGCCTGCTCTGCACTTCCTGGGGGAGAAAAGGGCGAGGGGTTCACAGAAAGACAGGCACTCTATTGCAATGGAGAACACTCAGAACGAGGACCAGGTAACCTCAACAAACCACTCCCTGAGCCCCAGCCCACTTTCCATTTATTAAATACAAACATCAACTCTCCAAGGTGTTCTAAAAATTTTAACAAGCATAAGTCCCATATGGCTCGCACATGCTGTGCAGTTAACTAACAAGGGATTTTCAACATGATAAATCTGTGACAACTAGCTAAACCACAAGCATTTGCCTTTGGAGAACAGAACTCTGAATACAAGTATTTGGATTTAAAAAAATAGCAAAACAAAGCCAAGGCTCCCAACGGGAATGAATGGAACTCTGGCCAACATAAGTAACTAGCTAATAGGTTTTCTGCCTAACAGCCAGTGGTGCTAGTTTCTGACACCTGCAGTAATTCCACACCTCCAAGAAAACATTATTTTTAAAAACTTCCCTTGCTCATATATTCCATGATTACAACATAAAGGAGACTACTAACTGCTTCCCTCCCTTCACAACCTTGGTGGAAACAAACTAGGATTAAACAGATCAGGAATTAATCTGTTGTGGCACCACTCTGGTACTTCCAAATGAGGACAGTCAGCAACAACATCAGCACGTGAAAGGCATTTCTGCCTGCTGCTGCCTGTATGAAATCTGGCAGCAGCAGGCAGAAATCACGGAAAGATCACTTCAGACTCCTGTAACAGAATTCACAATTTTCTGTAATTTGAATGTCATCATTGAGATAGTTTCTGCACATTTACAATTTTTAAGCCATCCTGTACTGTGGGGTTCTGGAAACACATAGATATGGCCCATACAATCCCATTCCTTGAGATGAAGCTAAGGTCCACAGCAGAGACAATCAGTTACAACTACAGTTTCCCTAGTGCACAGCCACGTGACGTTTCCAAGAGCTCTCAAAGGATCTTTAGCCAGGTGATTGTCCGTCGACTTCTTCTGAGGGGGTGGTGGGAGATCTGCTTCACTTGTATGCAGGAGAGTCTCGCCCAGGAGAATCCCCACCTAGGGGTTCCAAATGTTTAGGCTGCTGAGACCTGACACAACAGCATTATATAATGTTACTGGCTACAGGTACATGAGGTCTTGATCTTTGCATAGACATGACTCATGCTACATGTTTTTCCATTTGTAGAGATGAGGAAAAGCCCACACAGCTCCATCTCTACTTTCTTAGCAGCAGCCGATGTGTATTTCCCTAAAAAATTTCAGGGATGGGAGGAACGAAGCTGCGTGCGCGCATGCCTACCCGCGCCGGCAGCCAAAGGGCAGAAGGAAGGCGTGGTGCGGCCACGAAGCCGAGGATTCTTTGCCCTTGTCTCTAAATTCAGGGAAAAGGGTTTCCCAAAGCTAAACGTCCATCGGTTGCTGCTCTCATACACTCGCCCTACTGATAATGAGAAAGTCTAATGACATTACATAAAGTTGAAGGCATCCTCCCACACACTCAGGCAGCACCGCTGAGAAAACCGCGGCGAGGCCAAGCGGACAAGGCACAGCCGCTCTCCCGCGGAGAGGTCCTGGGGGAGCAGTGAGTGGGCCCGACGTGTGCGCCTGCGGCCTGACCGACACGGCCCACGCCGCGCTCAGAGCGCTCCGGTGCCGCGGGAGCTTCCTCGTCCCGCACGGTCCCACCCGCGGCCCGCAGGCCCGGTGCCACTCACCGCCAGCGGTTGATGCCCACGGCGGAGGAGGCGGCGAACCAGGGGTCCAGAATATAGATGCAGCGGAGGGACGTGGCGTCCCGCAGCGCCTCCTGAAGCGCCGGGTTGTCGTGGAGCCGCNCGCTGCCACCCCCACGGGAGCCAGAGAGCGACCCCCGAATTCAGTCAGTAGGGCTGGCCGTCACAGGTCAGCGTTAACAATCTCCCTCTCCATAAAAACAAAACAAGACAAAACAAACCAAACCCAACGAAAAAATGTTCAAGGACCCCAAATGGCTGCTTGCATCAAAAAGGTACCTCCGGTCGTGAAACCTGGAGCAGGAGTCCCTTCCACTCCCCCAAATTCAACATGACCATATTCTGGGCAGAAATGGAGTGTTCTTCGGTAGGTGTGGCCAGACATCACGTAGGATCCATGGGGCAGGGTATGAAGCAATGGCATGGACTGCCCAGGATCACTACCAGAGTAACTTTGTTTGAAAGGGCCAGGGATTTAGAAAGCTGGTGCAACATCACAGCTCGCTTCACGATGTTGCTGCTGTCTCCAGGGATCAGAAATTGCAGCACAGACTCTTGCATAGAACCAGATGGGGGGGGGGGGGGGGGGGGGGAGGGGTTTTTGGA